>OY744530.1:43259083-43286583 GCA_963556195.1 Sepiola atlantica | reverse complement strand
AAATGTGTATGGTTGTGTGTGTGTGTGCTATGCGGGGTATATATGTAGGAATAAGTTCAAGGAGAAATTACTAAACACACTCGCACCTAATAAAAGAAAACTTATCTAGAAAATAAAAAAATATAGTCGCAGGAAAAGTAGCCTATATCCATCAATTATATATATATATATATATATATATATATATATATGGGTGGGCTGTGTGTCTGTGTGTTTGACACTTGCAAATTACTATCAGGAAAGCGAAATGAAAAAGAATGATAACTATGTTACCTGTGCAATGGTAAATATACTTCATAATCCATTACCGAACACAAATGACACAGAAAAACAGCAACCCCGCAAAATAGATTACGCGAGAAGACCTGATTACATTTGGCGAAAATCCTCCGGTAAGATAAACTGATTTTTACAATGTGATAACATGAGTAACGACTGAACAAATGGACCCACAAAAGGAAGAAAATAATCGAGTGATTTTCCTACGTTGTCTTTGTTGACAGGAGGCTCGTTTGGTGATTGAGTAAACAATTGTTACCTAAATGTATTCTCGCGAAGAAAGCCATGTTTTGTTTTTGTTTGTTTTTGTTTTTTTGTTTTTTTCGTTCTTCATTTGAACGACTTCGGTTTGAGAAAAGAAACGCAAGTGGCGATTTGTTAGGCATCCTATATGCCTAACAAATCGCCAGTTGCGTTTAAGATCTAAGATAATATCAAAGAGTAATTGAGCTCGGTTTTAACTTTTGTTCGTACATAAGGAAGACATCGGGATTTTAATAATCGACTTCTGATAAGTGGGTGATCCATGAAACTGCAGTAAAGAATTACGATAAGCCACATTTCATTGTATCGACTGTCAGCTCGACGGTTAAGTTTCAATCCCGGCTTGAGGCACTAACTGGTCTAGCCGCACTGATGAGCTGTGAAACAGCGAAACAGTATGAATGTTGATGACTATATATATATATATATATATATATATATATATGCATATACTTTACTGACAATCTGTCTATATGTATTTCTGTGTGTTATATACACGTTTCTTTATCTTTATATCTATCATTCTATCTATCTCTCTCTATATATATATAAGATATAGTCATCCACAGACATGTGGTTCGTCTTTTCAAGGCCGAAAAAACATCAAAGTGCTCAATCGTAGGAATTACAAGTGCTGATGTTAATTATTTCATTTAAATACTATAAATTACTATATTAGTTTGGGATACTCTGGTTTATCTATTTGATCATCATTGATTTACAAAAAAATTAGACTTGTTTATATCCCAGAAAGATGCATAGGTCCTGTTATGTGTTGATAGCTCAAATGAGCTTGTGAAGTTTTATTAATAAAATGGTATTTTAAATATTCAACATCGTTTGCCAGTCTTCAATCCATCAAGACAGTCCAGCTAGACGAATAACCACATCCTATAGTTCACATGTTCAAATGCAGAAAAAGCCACCAAGAGGCATTACGGCAATGTGGGAGTTTGTTGTTTATATCGTTTTTATTCCTCCGTTTTGAAGTTTATGCCAGTCAATTTGAGATATAAAGAGACTCGAAAAACGTGACTCGTTGTGTCGCCCATAGAGCTTGAGTTAGATCGTTTGACTCAGGAAAAGTTGGTTTGCAAAGATAGTTAAATTTTTAATTTATATCTACTTCTCTTCCCCCCTCTCTCTCTCTCTCTTTCTCTCTCTCTCTCTCTCTATCTCTTTCTCTCTCTGTTACTCTTTTCTCTTTTACTTTCTTTTCATCTCGAGCTACCGGTTAAATAGTATTATTACTAGTCATGATTTTTCCTTTAGTTTGTAATGGTATATTCCAATGTATATTTTAATAGTTAGTTTTATTACCTTTGACTGTTAATAAAGAAAGAGAGAGACGAACGTGGGAGTGACAACCGCCGTATTAAATAAGTCGAAATCATACACTGAGAGATGATGATAGGCAGATACTTTGTAAGAGATGTGTCACTTAGTGAATTCATTGCAAATTACGGCTAAGTAGAACAATTAAAATCGATTTGTTCAAACATAACACAATATCAAAACTGAGGAATATTTTAGCATGTATTTTGTGCGACTATGAAAACAAACGTTGATGAATCAGCTTTATTATTAGAATACATTGGTAAAAGAAGGTGTAGAATGCGGACGATCTTTAAGATGTTAAACAGACTATGCAGAATTGTTTTACTTTTGTTCACCCCAAACAAGGTAGATTGTCACTGAAACGTAAGGGGCTACTGTGATAAGTATAAGATTAATAGGGACAACCTGGGTAGGGAGTTGAGCAGCGAGATGTTTGTTTATATTGCATTTAAATTGTAGTACCTTTATACAGTCAGGGAAACGGGGAGCAGAAAGGAAATTAACTACTTGCTCAGCGTTTTGCCTTTAACTCCACTTTGGACTAGGCAAACAACCCCTTCCTAAATCTCCATTGCGAACTGAAGCAACACTTGAAAGCCTGGTCATCACCCCATCTAAGGTCAGAAACATCATAAAAAACCTTGACACATCAAAGGCGTGTGGGCCTGATCTTATACCTGTAATAGTAATAAAGAAATGCTCTGCTAAACTGGCCGTAATATGAGCACAATCTTCCATTTGAAATTCAAATATTTCAGATTTATATAAAATTTTTCCCTGAATTTTATTTTTTTCTTAAGACCCCTTAAGCTTAAACTTTAAATGTTATACATTTTTTATAATCAAAATCATGTAATACGGACGAAACCATTTCATGTGTTCAGATAAAGGGAGAAAAAATAGCAAGTGAGACTGCCCTCCTCCCTCGTCGTTTGAAATGATTTCGGAAAGAAACCCTTCATCTATTTTTAGGAATAGACGTACGCTTTTTGACAAAAAATAGAATAAAGCTTCAAGACATAAGGTTTAGTGCCATTATATCTTGATTTTAATATTTGTTAGGAGACATAAAGTTGCAAAACTGTTTCGGTTCGGGAATTAATACAAAATAAAATTAATATATAATGAAATTAATATAAAATAAAATTAATATATAATAAAATTAATATAAAATAAAATTAATATATAATAAAATTAATATAAAATAAAAGTAATATATAATAAAATTGATATATAATAAAATTAATATACAATAAAATTAATATATAATAAAATTAATATATAATAAAATTAATATATAGTGAAATTAATATAAAATTAAATTAATATAAAATTCAATTAATATATAATAAAATTAATATAAAATAAAATTTATATATAATAAATTAATATAAAATAAAATTAATATATAATAAAAGTAATATATAATAAAATTAATATATAATAAAATTAATATAAAATAAAATTAATATAAAATAAAATTAATATTAAATAAAATTTATATTGAATAAAATTAATATAAAATTAAATTAATATTAAATAAAATTTATATTGAATAAAATTAATATAAAATAAAATTAATATAAAAATATAATATAAAATTAATATATAAATATAAAAATCAATACATATTGGCATTTATTATAGAGTAGACGATGTCAAGAGAACAGTCAGTTTGTTAACCAGAGCAAATTAAGATCAAAATTTATTTAT
Organism: Sepiola atlantica; assembly: GCA_963556195.1. Taxonomy (NCBI): domain Eukaryota; kingdom Metazoa; phylum Mollusca; class Cephalopoda; order Sepiida; family Sepiolidae; genus Sepiola; species Sepiola atlantica. Next base: position 43,282,989 of record OY744530.1, on the reverse strand, counting down.
CGAAAACACGTAATTAAGACCTATATTTAGAACATCAGGAAATTTCATTGAATGTCATAGTCACCTTGGCAGGCCGAGAGTAGGCACAATAATGGTGATAGAGAGGCGCTCATAGAGTCAAGTCAATTCATGAGGGTCGTCGATGTTTCGGATCGTTTATAGACCAATGGGGTTAATGAAATCCTACATGACAGCGCTAGTTGTTCGACTCGGTTGGAATGCAAATCTGTCAGTGTTTGCAGTTCTCCGCTAACGCTGCTATATGTTTAGGTTTTGTCGATTCCGTTACTGACGAGGGAGCAAAAGTGTCGACACAAGTCACATCCGATATTAGCAAAGGAAAACACCGTAAACCTTCGGGAGGTTTGACATCTCCTCTGTCAGCTGGTTCGAGGATGTCTAAGCCTGTCGGATGACATCGTTGAGAACACTGTGTTTGGGATATCTGCCGACGCTCCTTCTACATAATAGGGTTCATACACGTCGATCAACTGACCTCTCGGAGCTGTGCGCAAGGCAATGGCGAGTCCTGATGCAGAATTGAATGCATAGACAATCGTGGGAGCTTTCAAATGAGATTTTCAAAATGTATATGAACTAACTGGAACTTTTACCGATATGTTATAAGAAACGCAATGTAAAAACAAAAAGCAAATAAAAACCGAACGGAAATAATGGAACACGTTTTTCTTTTAATGTAGAAATGTGATTATTCTTTCTTTTTTTTTTACATAGAACAATAGGTTGCTGTTGTGTTTACTTCTCTATCGAAATGCAATGGAAACCCGCCGAAAGGATTGGTGGATAATCGTCCATCCAAGTAGCTATCAGAAAACAAAATATCAAAATTGTTATCTGAAAGAAATTAAATGAATAAAAATAAATAGATCTATATTTGGTACAGAGATTTTCTATTTACTTGTCGCCCCCCTCCCCCAGCGAGGACAGAGTTAGACACAAAGTCGGTTTTTAATGTGGATCAAATCGAGCTCCCAAATAGGGGTACTCTGGATTGAAAGAAAAATAAAATTGCCTTAGTCTAGAGGAATTTTTCACTTACTGAAGACAGAAAAGACAGAGTGCAGCATCAGAACATATACTACACTTTGCTCTTAGCCAAAAAGCCAAAGAAGACAGTTTATTAATTAAGAAATATAAACACAAGAGAACTTTCAATTATTTACATATTTCGAACATTTATCCATGTCATAGAGAGTCTATTGTAAAGCAAAGGTTGCGCAGTCCGCGACCACAACTTTCCGCAACCGGCATTGCTTAAGCCAGTGGCATGAAGAAGTCCACCACAACTGGAAACAATGCCGGGATAAGCAGCAATCTCTCCAGCACCTGATGTTCCAAATGGTTACCCATTTAGTACTGTCCAGACTCAACGTCGCTTAGCTTCGGTTATCTGACGGGAATATTAAAGCAACCAGGTTGAGTTAATATCATATCGGTTCTATCGTGGTCATTTGAACGTTAATACTCTAAGGAAAGTAGGGACCTCTAATTCCTCTATGGGTGAAATCATCATCATCATCATCATCATCATCATCATCATCATCATCATCATCGGTTTAACGCTCGGTTTACATGCTGGCATGCGTTAAAAGGTTTTAGAAATTTACTTCTAAACTAACCTATTTCTACCGTGGATAAATAAAGACTATGTATCCTTCTTTCTCCCAAGTCAATTAATATCACTTCCTACCATGTTTTCCTTTATCTTTTCTTGTGAACTGAACCTGCTACCTCAACTGCTCCACATCTACTAACATAAGGACTCTCATTCATTCCATCGAAGTCTCCTGCCCTGTACATATCTCCCTATACCGTGTAAGAAATAGCAAATTGTATTCAGTTATATCGAACATTTATTGTGCTTTTTCTATAGATTTATTGTGTATTAAATCAACGACAAATTATTGACATGCTGTAAAATAGATTAATGGAAAATATTTGCCACCACAATAACATTTCGGTAATTCATAAGTAAAACTTGTATTTATTCATCTATGATCATGTTGAATTTTACATATTTACCCACCACTCTATAATAAAGAGCAATGTGTATTTTTTGTAAATATATATTCCTCCCGTCACACAAAAGGCTATGCTGATAAAGCGAGAACGCAGATTTATGATGAGACGTTTTCTTTTTTTTATTTCTGTTTTTATACAGATTTATACATTTTTTCTTTCCTATTTTTTTTTTCAATATTCCCAGTTTCTTTCTAATTTCTTTAAATGAGCGGCGATTATTTTCTTTGAATTTCAATTTTTACCGCTAACGTCTTTGATATTCATAACATGTTTTCAACATCCAGTGCAATTTATTAAAATATTTAGTCAAAGCAAGAACGTAAAAAAGCAATGTCAACGTAAGTGTGTGGTTTTAGACTTACGTGAGATTCAAACTTGGACATTGGCATCTTAAAAACTGTAATGTGTACTCTGCCTATTCCTTTTTTGTCAACTAATCCCATGTTTCTATTTGCGTACGAACAGACAAACACTAAAAACATCATAAACTTTCAATAGTTGATAGATTGCTATTATTACCGACTACCATAGAAGACACTTGAAGAAGACTGAAGATTGCGACGGTAGAAATGAAGGTTCAGGGCAATTTGGTGTTCACTGGAATGCACGCTTTTTACCTACCTCATCGTTTATGTTATGACTGCTCGTTTTCTCTCATCGCACACATTTCTTCTTTTTCTTTGCATGTCTTTGAAGTGTCATGTGGTCATACAACAGTTTCCCACTTTTTTACGCAGTCCTTTGCATTATTGTTGTATATTGCAAAATCTTTCAAGCTGCACCGATTGGCCAGTAGAAGGTAGACAAGGCAGTATTGCATCGTATGGTCCTCCGCTCCACATTCACAGATGGTTGGGTTCGTTTTATAGTCCTATACACTCATAGCAATTTTTGATCGCCCCATTTTCGTCCTCAGGCGGTTGAGTGTTTTCTACTGGTGCCAGGGTTCCTCTGAACTGGAAGGGTCTTAGAAGGAGGGGAGCATGTTAGTAGGAGATGGGGACATTCTCTAGCCGTCTGGTTCACAGCTGTAGTCTGGTCTGTTCCTAAGATGTTGTTAGGTGTTCAACATGTCTCACACGCTAAACAAAGTATTATTTTCTATCGAACGCAACTTTTAACATTCCGCATCGCAGAAAGAAACGAAAGTTTGGCACAAGATCATATGGCTCGGAGAACTCATCTATGCACATTCCCTATATAAAATTTTACAGCAAATGCAGAAGTAAAGTTTTTAAAACTATATTTATGAGTATACAGTAGGTTATTAATAAGCTGCTTTTTTGTTAATGCTATTGTTTTCTGGCTTGGATATTAACAAAGAATACCACAAAGTGAAAAACTAGACGTGTACAGAATTCAAACATGTACCAGAACGAGTCCAATGTTTGCACTTTGTGGTATTGTTTTATATCCAGCATCGCGGACTAAATAAATCGCTTGTTTAGTAATAGTATCTGTGCAAACGATAGCATTCACAGAAAAAGCAGCTAATTACATAACCTACTGTATACTTATATAAACACTGTACATTTATATATTTATTTATTGGATAGTGCAGATTTTCTCATTGTGCATAACTTTTATAAATATTTCTCACTGAACATACATAATGTTTTTATAGTGCACATATTTTACTATAAGTTTTAAATTCTTTTACAAACTTTTGTTGCAGGTGCAAGTTTCTATCGGAATCTTCATCATTTTTCCTAAGAGATAGCATTTAAATCTCAAACGAATTAATTATTCATTATGATTTTTTTTCTTTTTCACCTATTACTTCATATATATATATATATATATATATATATATATATATATATATATATATATATATATATATATATATATATATATATATATATATAATATATATATATATAATAGCAGGACACGTGTCCCGGTATTTCCGGGGAAAGGGGATATAAAGGAATGATTTAACTATAAAAAAAATATCCGCAACAAATAAAACTTTAAATTAAAAAAAAATATTTTAGGTTTTAGAGTTTGAATCAAATTCCTATATTAATTCAACGTAAAATGAGCACCCACTTCCAAGCTACTTAGCGGTAATATGGAGTAACCAAATTTTTTTTGCAATATTTTAAGGAAAACAAAATGTGTGTTAGATGGAGGTATTTGTATGTTTAAAAATAGGTATCCGGAATTTTGCAGTCGTGACGTAAGCAGTTCCAACTTTCTGGAGAAAGCTGAATCAAGTTCTAAACAATACGAAACGAATTAAACCGACTTTGTAAACTAAAACTTAGTTTATGGTTAGTCTAGGGTTAGGTTAGGGTAAAATTTAAAAAGAAAAACAGTTTGATTCATATTGTGTAGATTGTTCGGTGAAGTTCCTTAACGAACGTTATCGTCACTTTTACTTAGTCAAACACGGATATTTCCATCATGGTCGATTTTTTGTGTCATATGGTCGCTAATTTAAGAATTAAAAAATGCCCCCCCACCATCCTCCAAAAATATAAAAAACTGGAAATTTTTAAAAAGTAAAATCCACCTTACCCCACTTATATTTTAAAAAGAAAAAAAATAATTTAGATGTGTAAAAAAAAAAAGAAAATGCCTTAACACCAATGTTCCCGTCCAAAAATTGAGAAACAATTCGGTTATACGTCTTAATTTACAAATTACTAGACTGGAAGTGGGTTCTCCTTTTTTTAAACTTAGTTCACCCAAAACAAGACAAGTTGCTACTGTAGAGGTTACTGGGAATTAGGGTTAAAGTTTGGGGGGTTATTCTAAATTCTGAGTTGTTCAGCGAGATGCTTGTTCACATTAGTTTCAAATTTCTACATGTCGATACAGTCGGGGAAACAGGGAACAGGGAGGGGGTGCCAAAGGCCGGCAGCTCGATGAAAGAAGCTATTGGAGTAGAAGGCTCTCCATCATCTGGGGACCTCCACAGTGAGTGGATGGGATTAGGCTGATTGTCAGTTGGTCGAGTGTATTTACGTACTCAAGCAGAAAGTTCATCGGAGCACAATCCATTGAAGTACTTGTAAAACAAGTACAAAGATGCAACATTATGATGATGGTACAGAGGCTGGAGCTTGGTGGATAGTGAGGACCTATCAGATTAGAGACTTATTTTGGGATCTTGTCTAAGATGGAGAGACTAGTGGATGGTGCATCAGCCAAGATGTAAAAATATAGGATACTGTCAGGCGTGAGAGGTTTTCTAGCACAGTAGAGGGAGCTCACTTTCTTTGCAGCAGCCTTGGCAGTGTCTTCTATGTATTTGTACCTATTCATGTTACCTGTGAATGTTAGGCCTAGGAGTTTGAACGTTGGGCTCCCAGGTAGGGTGTTATTTGATATGGCAATTGGTGGTTTGAGAGGTTTCTTGTAGTTGTTGAATTAATAACATCACGTATGAAAGCAGTGACAACATTTTAAAATGCTCAACGTAATACGATTGTATTCTGTGATGCCACTCTGGCGTCGCTAAATTTATATTGTCAACGTCTTTCCTGGAACAATGCAAAACGTTATTTTGCATGCGAGTTTCTTTCACTGCCCCTTTTTTAATTTTCTTCTTTCTCAAGCATTTTTGTTCATCTGCTTTTGACACCTGAGGATTATTCAACGAAGAATCGAAAACGTTCTTTATACCTATGGAATTTTAAAGATATTTTAATACAAAAAAAGACCATTAGAAAAATTGAAATAATAAAAAGGTATAATTAAACAGACGAATTCTGTTTTGTTTCACAATGTTTGTATATATATATATATATATATATATATATATATATATATATATATATATATATATATATATATATATATATTAAGTTATGAAAATATATTTATGGCAATTAAGCTACACCGAGGCTTTCGCGTTTCACTCTCAGGGAGAATCTTCAGGCGAAAATGCATGGAGTTAGTTTTGCCGGGTGTTTTTATATACACGGCTAGATAGTTAACCAATCAAATTCTTTGTTGGTCTCTTAGCCGATCGTTAGGCTTCTCATGAACAAAGATCCGGTTAGTTTACTTCCTATTTTCATGTTCTATTGTTCTGTTTTCTATAGAGTGGCCTATATCCTGTTTTTTGTTGTGTCAATATAATGGGTGAACTTATTTTAACACGTGGTTCCTTGTATTTCTATTTTAGGTTTTAGTTTTGAAGTTGTTCGGTTTTAGTTTAGTTTAGTTTTTTTTTACTTATTTGTTTGTTTATTTATGCATTGTTAGCCTAAGGTAAATTTTATTCTGTACATGCAGCTGTTTATATTCTCACTTTTACAGTTTAATAGATTTTGGAAGTCTTTAAAGTTTAGGATTTCAAATTTCTCATTCAGCCATGATTTACACGGATCGTCTAAATTTCTACATGTACTGGCCTGTCGTATTATTTTCTATTCAATTATTGGTGAACCTCCATTTTCTTTGGGCTCCCAATAGTGGTTTGCTAGTGCTGTTTTAGTTCGACGTTCTCTGTTTTTAATGTGCTTTTGTTTTCATAATATCTGGTTGTAAAATCTAGGGAGGTCATACCCACGTAGTACTTTTTGGCAAATATTGTGGCTTGGTAAAGAATACTTTTAGTTTGCCATTTATTTTGTAGTGTACAAAGTGTACGATTTATGCAGTTACATCTTTTCTCTTCATTGCTAACTTTTTCATTTCTATTCGGATGATTACTATTAGGGTTTTGTTTATTTCTATTTGTAGTGTTTATATTTTTGATTTTCTTAGTGTTATTTTTGCTATATTTGTCACTTTTTTATATAATTTTTTTATCTTCCTCTCTGCTGTTCTCTTTTAGTATTTTGTTAGTGTGTCCCTTAGTTATCATCTCTAGGTTTTCGCAGCAGCTATAAGACTAAAACTGTCTTACAGCTGCTGCGAAAACCTATTTTTATTGAATATTTTATGCAGGGGATTGGTTACGGGGAAGTGTTTTTCAATCAGATTTAGGAATTTTCTTTTTGTCCAGTTTAGTTTTTAGCATCTGGTTATAGGGCGGGGTATAATAGATTATATTTCTTCTTTTTTTTTAATTTTTTATTTTATTATAATTATTAGTGTCCTGTTTCTTATATTTAATTTAGGTATTATTGTAACCACTATTTTTAGAGCTGTATTGTAAATGTTCACCCCAAACAAGGCAGCCCGGGTGTAGGGATAAGAAAACTTTATTAAAGCAATAAAAATAAGTCATTTTCAGATGCAAATAAAAAATTAGATTAAAATTAGTCCACTCTCGTATGGATGGGCGTAAGGAAATACGTCTGATCGTTCTTTGTGAACTACTATGGTGTGATTTCGATTGATTATTCATATAATGATAATACACTATGGCAGTGTATGTTTGTACGTACGTCATCACTCTTCACATACATTAAAAAACTGAGATCATCCGATTAGTAAAGATCGTGATTGGTTCTTTATATAATGTTGCAAAACTTACAAAAATTACGACTTTACCCATTTTGAAATGAATTGTTCCAAAATTGACTCAAACGGAACAATTTTAAATAAATAACTATTACTCTTAGCCAAATAATGGACGGTCGTTGTTACTGTTGCATTTTTAACTTTTTTATTTAGAGTATTTTTCCTAACTCGGCTAAGTCTGGTGCTTTAACTTGATCAAATATAATTTTACACTAGACCCTTATTGGAACATACAAGCATGCACGCGTGTGTGGGGAGTGCATATAAAAATATATGTAAACCAGTAACGATTTGATAGGGTTAAAGAACGACGAAATAAATTTATTATTTTATATCTTTTGAGTTTTTATTATATATATATATATATATATATATATTAATACATACAGACGCTAGCGTTTCAAGCTCATTGCTCTCATCAGTGCAGGAAAGTAACAATTTCAGACAGTCAGGAGGCGCGAACCCGGTTCACAGAGTCATCCTAGCAGTCGCCATATCCACTCGGCTACGAGAAACTGTCACGTAATTAAAGGAAATTACGATCTATATCTATCGTTAAAATAGCTGCGTGGAGCTCATAAGCCTCTTGTAAACGCCGCAATTGAAACATTCATTCGAAAATGAAGTTTAGGTGCTTACTTCCGGCGGTGTAAAAGTTAGTATGTTAGAAATTGAATAAATTATACATTCAAATCTCTCTTTGTATGCACGCAAACACGCACACATTGGTGCAAGGATAATATACGGCCATGTTGCTCGTGGTTACGGTTTAAAATCTCGGCATTGAGATACTGGCTATGTCTGAGCCACACTGATGAGTTGTAATAACGACGAAACAGCTGTCTTTGGATGATCAGAACATGATAATTAGATTTTTCATGGCATATTCCGGAACGACTATGATGTGATTCTCTGACACCTTTTATATTGATTTTTAATTATTATATCCTGCTGATTTTCACCTCCACATTTAAACTAAGATGTAAATAAAATGAGAATAACATTGTGGAATGTTATTCAGAAACAAAAGACGTTTTAAGGAAGGAGACTTTATTGACATTACACTATCTAAGACAAAGTATTCGCTACAAATGAACTTTATGAAAAGGGAAGATAACTAGTTTGATGACACTTGATGAAACTCTTGGTTCGTGTAACGATTCAGTTCATTAATGTGTGACATATACACAGTAAATGTTTCTGTAAGAAAAAAAAGCACGAATTTTCAGCCGTATCACATAAATGGACTGTAAAGTAAGCGAAACACTAGGATTGATGAGAATACGAGCTTAAGTACCCGTCAAAGGCGGTGTTCTAAAACATTTCTTCATGCTTATCTAAAATTACGGAGACATTCGAAAAAAAAAACACTGAGAAATATCTGTTTAAGTTACGTACTTGTCACGGAATGAATATATCCTATACCAAAATTCACGTAATTTAATAAAATAGTTTTTATTTTATAAAATTAAATCAAATGTTATCGATAAACGAATAAGGGGGGAATATCGACGCCATGTTGTTCATATTCAAGGGAGATAATACGAACTTTTACAAAACAGAGAAATAAAGTCTTCAATTTTGGGTGGTATCTCCCTTAGCTACCTTGAATATAACCAATAATGCCGCTGATATATTAACATTACCTGTTTATCGGTAAAATTTGATTTTTTTATAAAATAAAAACTGCATGATTAATTTACGTGATTATGGGGATACGATATATTCATTCCGTGACAGATACGTACATCAAACAGATATTTCTCAGTTTTTGCTTTTTTTTTATTTCGTTTTTTCGAATGTCTCCGTAATTCTAGATAAGCACCGATTTCTCTTCTGTACTTCAGTCCAGATGAAATAAGTTATTTTTTTACGCAATAAAATAATTTTAAAACTATTATTCAGATTTGTGATTATATCGATATCGGCTAGGAAATAACTGGAACGCTATGATAAAAAAACAATTGTCTAGTGTGAGATTCGAACCCTAAATGATGGCATAGAACTGAACCGAACGCGAACACTTTATCCACGCGACCACTGAAGAAAATAAAATATTTACTCTTTCACCTACTTATAATGTTTATGAGTTCAGCGTAGGAATATCTGAGCATAAATCTAAAATAGTTTGATTGTTTCAAATAAACAAAGAAACATAAAAAAAAGTTCCAATAATAAAAATAAGAAAGGACGTCAAGATGATTTGAATAAAAGAGCAATCTTGACTTATTATATGATATTTATTTTCTTAATGGTAGTGAAATGTTTCAGATTATTATAAGTAAATATGCTGTTCGGTCGGCTGGAAAGGGAATGCTAAAAATGTCGGACCATTTGTTTCTAATGGTATGTTTAGGTTTCTTAACTAATATTAAATAATTAGCTTTAAAGTGGATTCAATAATTTCTGACATTGATAAGAACATCGGTTCGTAGGTGCTGATTCAAAATCTTAGATCAAACGTTTAACTGTGATTCCGCGACACATATACACACATACAAACACCTTTCATTTATATATTGATATACACTTGTAACTGATATAAATATCACAGTTGCATCTTGAGAATCATTTAATTTGATATTTATATGGATTGGAATGGATAGTAAGGATCGACGGTATATAGGTATTTATATTTATATATGTTTCTGGAGCATTAATATACGTCGCTCATAGTTAATTCACAAACACACACATTCATTGACTTAAAAAATAGAAAACGAGTCCTTATTAATAACGAATTCCCTAATTATATCGTTGATGAACAAATAAAATTAATGATTCGAAAAATTAAAATATTACTACAGATAATAATAATATCCAACATCACAATTCAAACTATATTAATCTATACTATTGTTATCAAATGCAATCAAACTTTTGATTCGAAGAAAAAGCCAAAAAAATATTATACACAGATACATATTCCAAATCTAATATAATAATAATAAAATTAGACTCAGTATTTACTACAAGAAATTTAAGACCCAAAATATTGAATTAAAAAAAAACTTTCTAACCCATAAAACATTAGAAAGAAACAATGTTATTTATAAGTTTCAATGGACTTTGGGAGAATGCAACTATAATAATAATAATAATAATAATAATAATAATAATAATAATAATAATAATAATAATATTAATAATAATAATAAAGCTAATACAACTACTAACCTATCTAGCCGCCCCACTTGTAAATTCTAGCTCAATTTACAAGCATTTGCAAAAACATAACTCCCTTTTAATTCAGACAAATAACACGAAAATAATAAATTCAGAAACCAATTTTTTAAAATAAAAAATATTCGCATCTATTTTATTAGAACACAGAAACCTACAATAAATTACATTACGTATGAAACCAGTAACAACATTTTAAAATGCTTAATGTAATACAATTCATCTTGTGACGCTAATTCTGGCGTCCCGGAATTTAACTTGAAAGTGCATTGTTTCTTTCTTTTGACGTCTAACTGATTTCACATGCACGTTCTTCGCTGTTTTTTTTTTCAATTCTCTTCTTTTCATTACTATTTTTGTTTATTTGTTTTGTCATACGTTCATAATACATATGGAACATAATTAATTATTTATTTGACATAAAAGATCATTAGAAAAATTGAATATATATATATATATATATATATATATATGGGAAGAGAAGGATGAAGGTAATCCGACGTGATGGTAAAATGAAAAAGGAAAACCAAAAACTGGATGTCTTTTTATGTGTACATCAACGTTTCGTCTTTATTTATAAGACTTCATCAGGATGATGATATAGGGAAAAGATATCATGCAAGCACGGATACATGTAGGGTAGACATGTTGGGAAGAAAAATAAAATAAAATGAAAAATAATGGCAGCGTCTAGCTGGACGTCCGTACTTGTTAGAGAATGAAAAATGAGTGGGAGAAAAAAGGGGAAGGGTGGAGGGAGCAAGGACTACTGTGGCTGGCGATGAGAGAAAGAGGTGGGGGATGAGCAGGGGTAAAATGGATGGCAGAGAGAGATTGGAGGAAGAAGGGAGGGGGTGTTTGACCAAATTTGGACTCCCCATGGGCAACCCCCTTAGCGGTGTATTGGCCTGCCTCTTTTTAGAATTCTTAGAATCCGGTCCTTTCAAATATAGACTACCTCCTAACATCGAATACTTTAGATACATAGATGATATTTTAATTTTCCTCCCCACAGACACACAAATCATTCATGTTAAGGATAAACTCAACACAGTAGAACCCTCCATAAAATTCACCCATGAGACTGAAATAAACGGCTCTATTCCCTTCCTTGATACTCTTATAATTAAGTCCAACAATAAACTAGAATTTAAGGTACACCGCAAAAACACTCACAAAAATGACTACATACATTTCTACTCCCACCATCATAGCAAGATCAAAACAGGTATAATTATAGGCTTCTTCCTACGCGCCCTTAGAATATGTAGCCCCCCACACATAGATGAAGAAATAAAATACATTTTTAATTCCCTAAAAACATTGCAATACCCCACACATTTCATATTAAATGCCAAGAAAAAAGCCTTCCAAATATTCTCCAGAAACACCACACAAAAAAATCAAACCCCTAACACCTCTCTCATAGACAGACCCCTTCTCCTACCCACGCATTCCAATAACACATCCATATGCAACACGCTCAACAAACTAGGCATTCCAATAGTACAAACCACTTCTCAATCCATAAAACAAACTTTAAACACATCCAGACATTTCCAAAAAACACCCACATCCCATGCCGGCTTATACACTGTCCCTTGCAATGATTGCCATCAATTCTACGTGGGAGAAACACAACGTGAATTAAAGAAACGATTAAATGAACATAAAAGGGATATAAAAAACAACAACCCTCTTAGTGCACTTTTCTCCCATGCTCTAGAATATGGTCATGCATTCAAATTTGAACAAGCCAAAATCACTAAACACATCCACAACAAATCTCGGCGAAGATTATTGGAAACTGCACTCATCACATCCTCCACTACTATCAAGCAGCGAAATGGTTTCTTTAACCTATCACCCTTAATAAGCAAGATCATCCTCACAGAACAAAGTCTTTTGCCTGATCATGGCTAACTTTTATTTTCATCTCTAACCTTATGACACTCTTCCATTCACCCACACCCTTCCCTTTTCTCCCTGAATCTTCTCTTATTTTTCCTCATTTTTCTCCCTCACATTTTTAATACTACAGTCCAAATAAACTTTCTCATGTTCCAAATATTTCAAATATATTCCTCACCCACCCTTTCAATCACCCCCCTCCCCCACCCACTCCAATCCCTCACTCATTGCTATCATTTTCCAAATATTTCAAATATTTCACACCCTATCTCGACAAATCCTCCCTCTTCCCCCTCTCATCCATTTTCTCCCATACCTCTTCTTAAATTCCCTCATTTTCTTCAAACGCTCTCTAAGACTATAACTTTCGCCCATCCACCAAAATCACAGCCCCCCCCCCTCCCTCTCTACCCATCCCCATTTCCCTGCATACACCCCACACACACAAACATTCCAACTCACTCTTCCCCTTCAATCTCGACCACAGCCATCTGGTCAAACACCCCCTCCCCCTCTTCCTCCAATCTCTCTCTGCCATCCATTTTACCCCTGCTCATCCCCCACCTCTTTCTCTCATCGCCAGCCACAGTAGTCCTTGCTCCCTCCACCCTTCCCCTTTTTTCTCCCACTCATTTTTCATTCTCTAACAAGTACGGACGTCCAGCTAGACGCTGCCATTATTTTTCATTTTATTTTATTTTTCTTCCCAACATGTCTACCCTACATGTATCCGTGCTTGCATGATATCTTTTCCCTATATCATCATCCTGATGAAGTCTTATAAATAAAGACGAAACGTTGATGTACACATAAAAAAACATCCAGTTTTTGGTTTTCCTTTTTCATTTTACCATATATATATATATATATATATATATATATATATGTATATATATATATAAAAAGTAGAGTTCATATTTTTTTTAAGCATCTATTAGAAATTTAAGTATAAGAAATGAGGTAAAATACCTTCAAAAGCATATTTAAGATGCGATATAAATTTAAAAGAAAAATCGAAACAGGTTTTTTTCTTTTTTTTTATAAACTTTCATTTTAGTTTATAGTAATTACAAATATTTTGCCAAGTAAAATTGGCCTTATCAATGTATTTGGAAATCCTGGTCTTATTGGATTACTTTGTCCTTGTTAGTGTAAAATGGACATATGGTGTCGGCTGTTTTTTCCTCCACCTTTAAATATGAAGGTGCGTATGCTCGCGGGATGGATATCAAAAGTAGAGTTCATATATATATATATATGTGTGTGTGTGTGTGTGTGTGTGTATCACAAGTTAGGATAAAAGTAATATCAAAGTGCCTGATCGTATGTTTTACAATAGCTGATATTAATTATTATAAAAAAATACTATCCTTTACTCTATCCGTTGGTGATACCCGGGTTTCGTTCATTTGCGAATGCTGTAATTAGAAGAAATTCCGACTTGTTCTTATTCCAGAAAGTTTCATCAGTCCCGTTTTGAGAGAAAAGTCTAATCTTCAGTTTAAACAGTAATCTATAATATTTAATTAAAATTATATATACATAAAAAAGTTTTTATATTTTAGAAGGTTCTGACAATGCGCTAATATATATTGCTTCGATGAACTTGCTGCTCTAGTGTCCCATCGACGTAAATACACTAGACCAACCCGACAATAAGCTACATCTCATACATTCACTGTGGAGTTCCCCAGATGCCTGAGAGCCTTCTACTCCAATAGCTTCTTTGCTTGTGCTACCGGCTTCTTGAATTCCATCCATGCTCCGTTTCCCTGACTGTACCGACATGCTGAAATTTAAAACTAACTTAGAGTGACCCCCCAAAACTTACACCCTAATTCTCAGTACCCCCTTACGTCTACAGTGGCGGCCTGCCTTGTTTGGGGTGAACTATGATTTTTAAAAAAGGTGGGGGCACCGGGAAATCTGAATAAAAAGACAAAAAAAACAACAGTAAGACAGTACTGTGTATTTGGACTGTGCGTAATATTTTTTCTATCAATTTAGTCTTCTATTTGCAGAATGTAGACTGGTGTAGTCCCAATACTTCGATACCTCATCACTTTTTCAAAGTGTCTTGGAAATGTGTGTACCGATGATATATTAGTTGTGTGTTATTATTACGACAAACGGAGTTCAGCAGTTAGGCTGGAAGTAAAACTTATATGCAAAGTTGATGGACTCTTAAGTTCGATTTTTTGTTATTGTTATTTTTCAATTTGTGTATGTATTCAATTATTTTTTTATTTGTTTTTATCTTTATATTTAATTTAATTTTTTATTTGTTAATACTAAAATTAAAATCAATATGTTATAATTCGTGTATAAATATTAGATACGCTTAGGGATTCTATTTAGAATGTAGCAGCATAAAGTTGCGATGGGAAGCTAAAGTCAGTCAGTTATAAACATGGCTAGTTGGATAGAGAGAGTGATTGGTGTGGGTGTGTGTTATATTAAGAATGAGGGGTTGAGCCCTAGACTATTATTAATGGTTGGTTTGTTTCTAGATATAAAGATGAATTCTAGAATTATGACGTTACCAACATTCCTCACAGCGGCCAATATGTTGACTTTAATATGTTGTTTGTGTTGTGGTATATGGAGAGATGTTTTTTTGAATGAAGGTGCTTGTGAATATAAGTTTACTTTGATGCGTGTAAATACATCACAGTAATACCGATGTAGAATCTATTTTATTTGGCGCATTTTATACGATATACCGCATAAGTGCGATGGCCCTAAGGATATTTACTGTATTGCTGAGTTCATGAAGAGTGGAGAACACGTAAAAAACAATGAATCCAATAAAATTTCAGTTTAACCACTAAAAATAAGTTTATCATTTGGGTCAATCTTGCATTAAATTTGAAATGTTAAAATTTTACGTATTTAGTGTGTTATATTAAAGTATCAAAAAAGAACATATTCAACTATTTAAATATATATATATATATTGATACAGTGTGAATAAACAGTATATACATCAGTTACTGAATCAGAATAGATATGTCTTGAGATATAAGTAGTGGAGCTTTGGTGTATTTAAATCACTGACTATTGTTTATTACTAGACATCAAGTGCGACCAGCGGTCGCATATTTTTGCTCGTATATCACTAATCTCCCTCCCGAAAAAGGAGAAGGTACTCGCCAAGAAGATGTATCATGACCACATAAAAGATACTACACTATACCCGGAAAATAGAGACGTAATTCCTGGAAGGATGGTAAAATGACGAACAAACATATACTACACTGCTCCGTAAAGAAAGGGTTAAAATCTGTGCAGGTGGTATCATGACAACAGTACAGTTACCAGACTACTCTCCTGAATTAAGCATTAACAGATAGTAAAATAGTACATTAATAGAAATAATAGTACAGTGTCGGATTCAGAAAGAAGGTACTACTCCAGATGAAGCGCCTAATTTCCGTGACTGCTCGGCGACAACGATCGGACAGGTCGCGGAAGCGCCCGAGAGATGCCGAGACGAAAACGAGGCTGAAGCAAAACTGAAAGTCGTAAAATGGAAGAGTGGCAGACGGCAGTATAAGACGAAGAATACAAAAGAAAAAAATACATATATTTGAAAAAAAAATGAAAAAAAAAATGAACAAACCACAGCTGAAGAACTATAAATAAAGTTTTTATTTTTCGTGGGCCAAATGAACAATTTTAATTATTTTTTTGTCTTTTTTTACATAAATCAAAAAAGTAAATGATATTTCTTTCACGATATTTAGGCAACTTTTTTTTTGTCTTTTTTTTACATAAAAACAAGGAAGTATGTTATTTTCCTTAGGATATTTAGGCAAGTTTTTTTGTATATATTGGGGGGGGGGGAATTTCATACATTTTCTCGTCGAGGGTCAGGGTTTACGGATACGTTTGCGGCCGGTTCGAAAGGCCTTCCTACCGCTTGTTTTGTTGTGCTGAGCGCAGATGATTGGCAGCAACCTGATCGGTCAGCTCTGCTCTAGCCTCGTTTTCGTCTCGGCAGCTCTCGGGCGCTTCCGCGACGTGCCCGATCGTTGTCGCCGAGCAGTCACGGAAATTAGGCGCTTCATCTGGAGTAGTACCAGAGAGAAAGATACCAAATCTACATTAGCAATAGATATTGACAGACCATCATAGTATGGTGTGGATTTCCTATCTATTTCACGATGAAAATAGCCACATAAGATTTTTAAAAATGAATAATTTTATTGGAAGAGTTAGTGTTTGTATTATTCTGATATGATCGTCTAGTGGCATAATTCTTTCTCATTGTATGTCATCTCTATCTTAGTAATATAACTTAGTATAACTCCTCGGTCTAACGTTCACAGGCTACATGAATAAGAAGAAATACATAGAAGATATTGTCATGTCTGTTACAAAGAATGTGGGCTTCCTCTACTGGCTAATAAACTTCTCACACCTACCAGTATCCTATATCTCTATAACGCCACTGTCATTCGCCCATGCATGGAATACTGTTGCCACGTGTCTAATCTAATAGGTTTCACACTGTCTACCAAGCTTCATCCCATGTTGCATCGCTGTAATGTTGCATCACTGTTCTTGTTTTACAAGTACTTCCACGAAATATGCCTTAATAAACTTACTGCACTTGTATCCGCTCAATGTAAATATTCCCGACAGATCCGAATAGCAGCAAAATCCCACCCATTCACTGTAGATGTCGTCAGACGTCGGAAAACTCTCTACTGTAATAGCTTCTTTTTGCGAACCGCTTGCATTTGGAATTTTCTTCCTGCTCCCTGTTTTCCCGACTTTATCAACACGCAAAAATTTAATCTAATGTGAACAAACATCTTGCTGCACATCTCTCAATTTAGGTTGCCCCCTATAAATCTGGCTCCTAATCACAGTAGCCCATTCCATGATAGTGGCAATGGTCCTAGTTTGAGATGAATAAAAGTAATTAGAAAGTGTGTGTCTCTATGCATGAAATGGAAACTTAACCACTATCTACGTCACAAGTCCCCATCAATATTTTAACTCTTTGAGATTTGGGTGGCAATAAGTTTGTCTACGGTCCGAGTACTCTCTGCACCATGCCAGTGGAGGGCTGGTTAGTGCTATCTCTCCTCGGTCTTTCCATCCGCCTTGATCCTTCACGACTTTTTTGTATAATATCAATCGAGGCTGGTGCCATCACAGTCTGGCTTTTATAGGAAGATGGGCATTTTATGAAATTTCTTCGAGTATCAGTTCTTTTGGTTTCATGTGGTGGTGTCTGTTCTATGTTTTCATGTTATTTCTATTGTTACTTCCATGTGAGTGGTAAGCGTTCGTACTTTATGTGGGTTAGTTTTCGCATCCGCGGATTTTCCTTAAGGTTTCAGCTGTTTATATCAGTGTCGTCCGTTGTATAGTCTTAGTCTATTATTTGATATCACTTTCTCCCAGTCTTGTTTTCAGGTTTTTTCGGTACAGCTCCTAGTGATTTTACGATTATTGGTATTATATTGACTTTCTTCATGTTCCATATTCCTTTCAGTTCTCTGGCAGGTTCCGTGTATTATTATTATTATTATTATTATTATTATTATTATTATTATTATTATTATTATTATTATTATTATTATTATTATTACTACTACTACTACTACTACTGCTACATATTTGCTTATTCTCATTATTGTCCATTTCTAGTATGGCTGCCGCTGGAGTCAGAATGATGCGATGTTCACTTAGCGGGAATTACGTCTGTCGATATATCTCAATGGCTAACAAACTGTCAAAGTGTATTCACTCAAAAGTATTGAACCAACGCGTTCTTGCTTCATGCTATTTCCGCTTCGGCGGGCCTGATTACTTTCAAGTTGATGAAGATACGGTCTACTGAGCAAACTGTTTTTGTCAGTGGTTTAAGGAACATTAAATCAACTCCAGCCGTCCATTTCGCGCGTCCCTCTACGCTCGCCCCTCCACTTACCATCTGCCGTCGTTGTAGGTACTTCAGCCGTCAACGTTTCAGACCTGCACCTCTCTCTCTCTCTCTCTCTCTCTCTCTCTCTATCTATCTATCTATCTATCTCTCCCTCTGTCTATCTTTCTATCTCAATACTATGTCTACATTTCTCGGCGTCTTCTTTGAGCCGAGATAACAGTATAAGAAACCACCATAATCTTCTTCGCCACTCTTTCTATTTCGGGCGGTGTGTGTTGTCGTCTATGTCGTTGCAGTTAATGGTGTCGACGGTCTGCATTTGAGAAAATCAAAAAGTTGTGCCGTCCAAGTGGCGGACGAGAGACCTTTCTAAAAGTTTGTTGATTCTACTCGCAACGTGAACCGGAAAAGGTTGAGAAGCATTAACATTCGAACGTTGGGGTGACTTGAAGCAAACAAATGCTCCGAATTGTCCTCCCTCGGCTTCTTCTGACTCTGTAGAAGGGCGGGTTTTGCTTTGTTTTGTGGCGCATATTTGTAACAGTTGGCTCGGAGCAAAGTGTAGTAGCTGTTCTGATACTACATTTCACATTTTCTGTCCTCGCTCAGTGAAGAAGTCCTTCTTAACTGAAGCAATTTTTATTGTTGTTCCAATCCAATTTTGAGGGGGAGCTGATTTACCTCGCATAAAAAAATCGACCTTGTGTTTAACTCAACTATCGTGGCGAGGGCAATAAACAGGAACGGGTTGGCCTTTTGGATAAGATCAAAGTGTAGTATCTGTTTCGATAGTAAACTTAATATGTTCTGTCCTCGGTCAATGATGAAAAATGCCCCCTAAACTGAGGCAATTTGTATTTTGGTCACAATCCAGAGTTCCTCTTTTGATGAAGTTGGATGTTCCACACATTGAAGATCGACCTTCCGCCATGACTCTGCACTCATGGGTGTGAGGATAAATTGGGGCTCAATGACTTGATTAGGGCGAACGAAAACAGGATATAGGAGAGAGAGGGCTACAAAAAATAATAGTAATTATGATATTTTAATCATGCATAGCAAACGGAATTAATCATTGGGAGGGGAAGTCACATCTACAGAAAAATAAGATTACAATCAATCATGAGAGGCAGAGACAGGCGAAAGACGAGAAAAATATTCGGAAAGGGACGCTCCTTTGCTGGACATCACTGCAATTGTCTTCACGAGACCCTCGGACTCTCTCTCTCTCTCTCACTCTCACTCTCACTCTCACTCTCACTCACTCACTCACTCACACGCGCATACTCACACCATGTATGTTAAC
The DNA here is from genome assembly GCA_963556195.1 of Sepiola atlantica. Classification (NCBI taxonomy): domain Eukaryota; kingdom Metazoa; phylum Mollusca; class Cephalopoda; order Sepiida; family Sepiolidae; genus Sepiola; species Sepiola atlantica. The sequence continues at coordinate 43,263,220 of OY744530.1, read as the reverse complement.
AGCCAGCTAAAAGTAGATAAATGCAGGAATTGGGACGTGCAACCGCCACCACCTCTCTGAGTTTCCGATGCGAGAGATAAAAAAAACTAAATCGTTACTATAAGATGTCCATATGCTCCGTATATCATTCTAGGAAATGAACGTCATCCATTTTTAATCGCCAAGTTACCTTACACTGTCAGATAAGATTATACACACCTCATGCGACTATATGACATATTAACATTATGTAGTGCACCGGTTTTGGGCACCGCTGAGTTGTTCCCTTTGGTTGGACACGAAAACGGTCAGAGTATTAAGAATTCACTACCGCTGAACACTTCCAACGAGCGTCCTGAAAATCTGAGTTACTCAATATCGATATTCTTATATTTAAATGTAAAATAAAATCTAATGTTGTTTTTTTGTTTTTGTATAAGGTTGTTTTGTGTTGCTGTTCTATATAATTGTCAACTGTAAATAAATGTGGTGCACTGGGGATTTATGACCATTTTAATGAACATTATCATTTTTATACTGATTAAGGAGAGTTTGAATTATCTACTAGACACTTTCCTCGAGTGTGATCGATCTTTCTGTACAAGGGTTTGTCAGGAGAACTTGGCATAAAGATACTTCACCCTACAAGTAAATTATGACAAAATATTCAAAATAATATAGTATTCGAAACCCAAATAAGAGCCCCTCAACACAGCCAAACACTCGTTATTACAAGGAATGGTGCACCTTCTCAAAGTAATGTTACCTCAAGTACTCCACCAGATTAGACTAAGAGACGACAAGAAAGATATACTATAGCATAGTTAACTGGTCAACTTGGGAGACGAAAATTAATATTCTTAACTTTTTTACTAAGTCAACGTTTGACAGGTAAAGATAAACTTTAATGGAATATTCGAATATCTATTATCTCATATAGAGAGCAAGTGTTAATCCCAGGAAGGAGCTCCTTGATTTATGAGAACTTCGACTGAAGTAAAATGAAACAAAAGATCTCATTTCCTGATATCTATTTATATGAAGTTAGGTGTGTGCATATACTTATACATTTCTCTGTGTAGGATTCACTTCTAAACTAATTAACCAAACATTAATCAATTTTGGAACACACATGCGTAAATGGTGGGAATATGAACTATACTTGGTTTATGCGAAGAGTGCAAAGAGTGGGTGGAAGTACTTCGTGAAAATTCAGATACCTCCATTTTTTTAAATTGTAACAATAGGTAATAGACACCAATTAATAAATATTCACTAACTTTAAATTACTTTGGAGTATTCAAAAAGGTTTTAGTGAGAATGATATGGTCGCAACCTTCCATTTGAAAGTTTACATATTCTGGATTTGTAATAAATTTGATCCATAGTCATTAGACAGCAATTAAGCAAGATTCCCTGAATTTAGTTTCTTCTTAAGACCCCTTAAAATGATGCCTTCAATTTAAGACATTCTCTAGAATCAAAATCATGTAATGGATTTTGTTCGAAATTCTAAATACAGGTTCTTGACATATGGTTTAGTTGCATTATATCTTGATTTTAATCTTCGTAGGGAGGCATGAAAGTGGTGCAAAACTGCTCTGTTTGAGGAATTAATTTATCCGCCCTGGGACGGATGTACTTCTAGCATGTATATATATATATATATATATATATATAGGCAGAGAGGGCGGATGTTTTTCAAATAATCGTAACATCGTTAATCGTTCGCCATCTTTGCCCTACCCTGTATATATATATATATATATATATATATATATATATATATATATATATATATATAGGCAGAGAGGGCGGATGTTTTTCAAATAATCATAACATCGTTAATCGTTCGCCCTCTTTGCCCTACCCTATATATATATATATATATATATATATATATATATATATATATATATATATATATATATATATATATATATAGGCAGAAAGGGCGGATGTTTTTCAAATAATCATAATAACATCGTTAATCGTTCGCCCTCTCTGCCCTACCCTATATATATATATATATATATATATATATATATATATATATATATATATATATATACTATGTGAGTATATATGATGGCTTTTGACGCGCGTTAAATATGTTTGATAATAGTTCATCTTAATATTAGTTATAAATATTAGAACGGGCAATACTTATGTCAGTAGGCTACTTGAAATAGTTATTGTCAATGCGGCATATGACTTTTACGGGAATTCTGCCCGCTGGTTATGCTGATTATATATGTATAAGTGCCTGGTTAGTTTAAATTGATTTGATACCTCTTAACAGAGTGTTGCAAGTAAGACCATTATTACTTAGTAGTTATATCAGGATTTAACAACGACACGTTCCTCTTCTGTCCAATTCCCTGTTGTTTTCGATTGGAAATGAGTCAGAAAATATTGACATTCTTCTTTTTGTTGGATAACAAAGAGATTTTTCTAACGAAATGTCCCTAGCAGGTCGGGGTAAGTGGAGATTATACGAATTTTTAAAAAATGTGTACGAGATCAAGTTTTGGAATTTGGCGAAAATTTGCATTGATGGAATGCGAACATAATGTTGTGAGATTTGAAAAATAAACAAAAGTGATTTCTAAGCTAGTTAAGTATGCGGAGAAACAAACAATTGAATGGATACAAAAACAAAAACAATTGAATAGCTAGAAAATAGAGAAAATCAGAGCTAGTTTGAGGACTAAACAACGAGGACCTGTCATCGATGCTTGATCTCATTAAGAGATCGAGTATCGGAATCCCTACGGTAAATGGAAGCGTGTGAGGAAATTTTGTAACATCAAAGTAAAGTGAGCGATAAAACTTCCTATAGTGTTTTGTCGAGTCATCAATTGTAAATCAACCTGCGATGGAAACATGCTGCAATAAATGCGAGGAGAATTCCCCTACGAGAACACAAGCGTTTCCTTATTTTATCTCATATAACGTGGCCCCACAGCAAAGAAATTTCGAACAAAATCCATTACATGGTTATTATATTCTAGAACATGTCTCAAATTGAAGGCATAATTTTAAGGAGTCTTAAGAAGAAGATAAATTCAGGGCTAACTATGGTACACTTTGATTTCCGAATGGAAATCGTCCAGTCATGCATATCAAAAATGAATCCTTCAAACAGTCATATAATCGTTCTTATTTTTGCTGTTCCTTCATAGCGTTTCAATTGGTCGAGTTCATCATAAAATATGTGTTTCAATACGTTGTTATTTACCAACAATAAAAAGGTATGTTAAAATATATGCATTTAAAAAGAAATATACTTTATTTTTGTAAATGCTATGAAAAGTGTAAATATTCTGTAAATAAACTTAACTCCAAATAAATAAAAAAGCAGAAATAGTAATATTAATAGAACAATGTCAAAATTAGTTCGTGTTTGCAATATTAATAGTAAAAACTGTAAATTATGTTTAGAGGAAAAATACCAAAGTATAAAATTCAAGATCTAAATACAATTATTAAACAAAAAATAAGAAAGTGTAGCCAAATGTAAATAGAAATATAAATAAATATTTCCTTACTTATTTGCGTCCTGATATAAAATAGGAAAATAAGCAAACTAATAATATAAATAATTAAAAATATATTATTTGTTATTACACATATATTCACGACATAATTAATTCTAAATTGTCATATGATTTTGAACACAGCCAGGTGTTGCTCTTGGTCCATAACATTTTAAAATATAAATAATTCTGATAGAAAATAAAATGATAGTTTCTCTATCTGAATTATTACTTTATACTTGTTTCAGTTTACAATATGAAATGCTACGAATAAAGAAATAGTACTTATTTATGTTTAACATTTAATGATTTGGGAAGTTGAGTATCATAGTTTAATTGTCTTTATATTAATGGTTGTACCAACTTTACTATTCCTAGGTAAGTTTTTCAATGATTTACCTTTGGGATGTTAGTATATTTTCTCTGTAAGGTGGTTTAAACCAGATAGAATTTTTACCTCTATTTTTCTTATCATTACTGTCATCATTATTAGTAATTACTCTATTTCGGTTATTATTGTTCCAGTTAGTTATTGTTGGTTGACAAAAGCTAGTTCTAGATCCAAAATGATGCGGGATTACGCATTTTGTTAACCATATTATAGACAAATAAATTGTTC
>OY744530.1:43084083-43254083 GCA_963556195.1 Sepiola atlantica | reverse complement strand
GCTGCTTCCCGTTTTGTTCATGTTGACGATGTCTCTTACTGCAGTGATCACCTTTTCTTTTGTGTCTTCAACACAGTCTTCAATACTTACCTTTTTCTTCCCAATTCTTTTCTTTTTACGTCGTAATAAAGAGTGTATTTGGATGATATCTCTGTATTCTTATCTTTGTCATGTATTTTGTTTGTACTGTTTCGATTTGTATCTGTATCGTCTCAGTCTTCCCTCTTTTGTTGCTATCTTTTGTTTCAGTTCTTCATGTTTCTTATTTAGTCTTTCTTCTTTTTAAGTCATATTTCCCTTTTTCCCATCGTTTTCTGTTCTCTTTCATCCTATTTACGGTTTTAACTTCTTTTTGAAGTTTTCTGATCTGGGTTTAAAGTCTGGTTTCCCATCAGGCTTTGAGTGTCTATTTTTTGGTGAGGTTATTATTATTATTATTATTATTATTATTTGTACTCACTACGAGTAATCACACAAATCATCGTCAGCGATTGTTCACCGACAAAAACTGCTGGTGTTCCCTGGAGGCTGACAACAAGCCTCTCCAAATTTCCAGTACTCGCCACCTTTTTTCGATCACCACCGCAAATGATCTTGCGGTATCACAACAGCCGCCTACCATTAATTTCTCGCTGGCAATTACAATTTGTCTTCCTTTGAATTTGGGTGGCAATAAGTCTCCGCACTCGTCCAGTAGAGGTCTGGTTAGTGCTCTCCCTCCTCGGTCTTCTCATCATCCTTGACTCTCTACAGCTATTTTGTATTGTGTCAGCCGAGGCCGGTGCCGTCATTTGTTTTGGAGGAAGGGAAGCTTATGGCATTCCTTGCAGTTTTTATTCGTTGGTTCGTGCGATGATGTTCTTCCTGTACTTTTGTTTTCTTCCTCTTGTAACATCCATGTGACTGGTTATCATTTGTAACTTATGCGGGTTGGTTTCCGCAATCGAGGATTTTCTTTAAGATTGCAGCTGTTTTTATCCTTGCCGTATTTTTTATGCTCACAGTGATCCCTTTGATTCACATTTCTCCAAGTCTTTTTACCAGAGTTGTTGTGACTGTTTCTGGTGTTCCTACGATTATTGGTATGTTATTGACTATCTTCACACTCCATATCCCTTTCACTTCCCTGGCGAGTTCCGTGTATTTATTTCGATTCTCCGTCTCCTTAATTGTCAGTCTGTGCTCTGCTGGAAAGACAAAGTCTACGATTTGGCAGGATTTTTCCTTCTTGTCGATTATTATGACATCCGGTCTGCTTGCTTGTATGAGTTTTTCGTTTTCCAGTATTGTCTCTTGTTTCTGCGTGTACCATTTGTCTGCATGTTCGAAATGCAATCGTTTGCAAAGTTCTCAGTGTACTGCTTAAATAAGTACATTTGAAAAATAACAATCATTTCATTGATGTTAAGAATATTTAGCTGACAATCATTTTTACTGTAAAATTTCACAAAAATACAAAGGTATCTATATTTTCACAAAGTGCTTTTCTGCCCTGTTTGCATAAAATGAAATTAAACTAAATATAATACACATTACCCACCTTTAAAACTATCAGCTTTTTTCTCAAATTTATAATGACCGATTAAAGATATATGTAATTTTCCAATGGCTATCCTTTTTCTATTTCATTTTTCTTTGAACTACCTACGTCATGAAATCCGGCGTAGATAATGTTCATCATTTGGGCACAATAAATTTAAGCAGGAAAATATATACACTGAAACCCTAAGTACAAGATACTAAACAAAATAATATTTACTTTCATTATATGTACGCATTGTCAACTTCTTTTTAGGAAAGCCTAACTATTTCAAAATTACTTTCAATATACGATGCTACTTTGGCGTGTTATCTACATGTCATGAATTTACTTTGGTATGATATCTACACTTTGTTATGAGATCTACAACTAATATTGCAATCAATACGGTACAAGAGCAAGAAAAACACTTCTACTTGGTTTCGAAAGAATCTGTGGTTACCGAGCTTGGAACTCTAACCCTAACTCGTAATCCTAAAATCCTAACCCTTAACCCTAACCTTTAACCCTGACCCTGACCCTAACGCTAACCCTAACCTTAACTCTAACCCTAACTATTAACTTTAACGTTCAAAGAAGAGACCGCGCGGCACTTTAGCTAATTATTGAATGAGAAGTCGCTGAAAGTTCAGTAATTTATTCCGACGAATGGAGAGCTTACACTAATTCAAACCAACTCCATTTTCGTTGTTTTTACTGTAAATCATCAAAAGATTTCGTCACCCTCAACATCGGAACACATACACAAGGAATTGAAAGATCATGGCCTGATGCAAAGATTCGTATATTGAAAAAGGTGATAGGCGTAGTGTATAGATATGTTTCTTTGTAGATATCAAACCACGTAGCATCTGTATGGTGTAGTTATGTTTGCTTTAGAGATACCAAGCCAAAGTAACACCAATAATACTCCTGATCACAAATAATATCACCAAAGAAAAGTTGTCGCGATAAAATATTTTTAGAAGTATGGCTTTTTTATTTTAAAATTTAAAAAACTTTTGCTTTGAAAAGAAAACTAAAAATGCTGATATCAAGAACGTGAAATTTGACACGGAACTTGTATTGCAACTGCACTTTTCATTGTTTGCAGTTTCTTATCGATCTGCAATTGTTCCGTATGCATTCCCAGAAAAAGGAAAATCCTACGTTTTCATTTCATTTTATCTCCTCAAAGCCTTTCCATGTTTAGAGTATCGAACTCGATACATGTGCATATACTTTCCTTTAAACTAATCGATGCTGCTCTAACAATGACATTGAAGATTTTGGAGTTCATTATTGATTATTGATTATTGACTAAAAACAATCAAGAGTGGAGATGGGTAAAAGATAAAATTGGTAAAAATAAAAAGAGGAAATAAATAAAAATATTTCCGAACATTTTTTACCGCTTTCGTATTCTTTTCTATTTTTGTTTCTCAACACATCTAAAAAAAAAAAAGAATAACGTCGTTGCTGCTCATTATTTAGAATGATAGGTAACGTCACCGTGTCCTCATTAACCTTAGATTCATTTGATCAAAATGTATTTACTAGAAGTCTACAATGATAGCTCTGATCATGTTGAAAACTCTTAGATTATTTTTTTTGTTTCTCTCTTTATCCTAATAAGTCACCGTGTATCAAAGCCCAAATGCCACTCGAGGATAAGTGTTAATGAGATTGTCAGTTGGATGATGAATATCTTCTGAAGGCATAAATAGTTCGGGTTTAAAATCAGAAAAGGTTACCAAATCTGATATTTGTTTATACTAATGAGTCATCGCTTGCTCAAAGTTCACTCGAGGATACAGGTTAATAAGATTGTCACTTGGATGATGAAGAACACTTTGAGAAAATTGAAAACGATGGGTGAAATTGGCAGAATTTGATTAGTAAGAGGACGTTTCGACCATAATTTGTTAACATTGGGCTTGAAAACGACCCTGTTATAGTCAGCTGGAAAGCAGCCCCGTAGTATTGTGTTCCACGGATAGAAAACTTCATGGAAAGAAACTTTCATCATGGAAATTCCGTTTAGTTTTTGGTACACAGAGGAAGAAGGGAAAATGCGGTACTTTCTTAGATAAGGACCCACGATAAAATCGACTTGCCGTCAGCACTTTCCATATGTTTACGTAAACCGCCAGAAAGTACCAAAGCGGTTAGCCACTCAAATTGCGAGAAAATAAGCAGACAAGTTGACATTTCAACTAATCGAAACGAATAAGCAGACGACATGTCAACATTTCAACTGATCGAAATGCCATTGCAGCTGATTGAAACGCGAAAGTACTGCAAAGAATTATCACAAGCTATCACTGACTGTTACATCACCTGAAGGAGGGATTAACTTTTGTCAGGAAAAAAAAACTTATCGCAAAAGAAAATAAATGCTGAGGCAAAAAAAAAACACTTTCATACCTAACCCTAACCCCTAACTCTAACTCTAACCCTGAACCCTAACTCTAACCTAAACCCTAACGAAACCAAAAATAGTTTTCAGTAAAAAAAAAACTAACCTAAACCCTAACCCTAAACCCCAGCCGTAACGACGCCATTTTTACCTGATTACAAACCAAAAATAATTTTCAGTAAAATAAAAACACTTAAAAATATAATTTATCACCTGTTTATTTTTATTTCTTCGTTAAAAAAATTAATATTTCTTTCATGCAATTTGACTCAATGTATTATTATTTTTTTGCTTTATTTTTTTTTGCTTTAAATGTTGGTTAATGTTTGTTTGTTTTTTCACCTGTAAATACAGCCTATTTTTGATTTTTTGGGCGCAGTTTGCTCCACTGACTTGGCGTCAGTACTTTCCGGCGGTTTACGTAAACATCCAGAAAGTCCGACACCAAGTCGATTTTAGCGTGAGTGCTAGTCTAACAAAGCACCGAAAATGCTATACAGTAGTTGAAATTAGATGAGTTTTTGCTGTGAAGGTCTTACAGGGGGAATCAGAGTTGGAGCTCAGTGGATCACTGACCATGAAAATAACGATAAAGTTGAAGAAGACTAGCAACGTCTATTCTCTAAGAATATGGCTCTAAGGAAAATAGCGATCATCCCCACTAGATTTTGAAATCTATGTTATACGTAGCCAAGACAAGTAAGAGTGCTCTAAGCAGCACCAACCCAGATATAGCAGCACTATTCCATCTTTGGGTATATCTGACACCTATATGAGTAGAAAATTGTATCTGGAGTCAGGTACATTCTGGAGCAGTAGAAAGATCCAAAAGTTTTCCAGCGAACTAAGCAACATATTTAATATAAGTGTTGTGATTTAATCTGAGGTATCATTATGCCCACTGTTGCTGGAATATGCAGGTATAATAATCGTTTTGGCTTCAATCGAATCATACGACACAAGAATTATTTTTGGATAGATGTTTTATTCATACGAGAAATATATTCAGGGATCATTTACAAAAGTCTCTCTATATATATATATATATTTGTTTTTAACTACATACGTTTCATCCATTCGGGAATCGTCAGTGTAGAGTTTTTCATGCTGGTCGCTGGACTCGAACCCCGGAACACGAGTCATGTTTCAAACCCAAGTTCTGACGTCTTAGCCCACACGGCCATCATCAAAAACCCGGTAAATCAGTGAGAGATTAATCCTATTTAAAGGCAGCCGTCGTCAAAGCGTTCTACTACTGAAAAGCCATGCATTGAAGCCACGATAACGGATATGTTAATATGACTCACTACAGAGCCATGCCGCGATTTTAGGGCGACAAATAATTATAAATATTTGTTTTTATCTACATACGTATGCGTTTCATGTTTTCGGGAATCAGTGTAGAGAAAAATGTATATATATATATATATATATATATATATATATATATATATATATATATATATATATATATAATATACATGAATAAATAATAAATTATATTTTACCTACATTCGATGTCGTTTCGAGCTTTTGGCTTTCATCAGTGTAGGGAGTTGACAATTTCAGACAGTCACGAGGCACGAACCCTGTTTACAGAGTCACTTTTGACTCTGTACGCGTTCGTCTTATCCTCTCAGCTATACGGAGAAATAAAGTTATATTTATGCTCATTGCGGCAAGCGGTAAACATCAGCACAATCTTACAGAACTCAACGAACGAATCGGAGCCTTGCTTTGAAGCCTTAGGTGAATGTCTATTTTTGTTAATATCTCCCAAGTTCTCAACTTAAATTTTTCTTAAAGGTTTTTTTTATAAAAATACCCATTAATAAATATTAAATTATATCTTACCTACATACGACATTGTTTTGAGTTTCAACTCTCAGCAGTGTAGGGAAGTTACAATTTCAGACGGTCATGAGGCACGAATATGGATCACAGTCACCTTTGACTCTGTACGCTTTCGTCTTATTCTTTCAGCCATAGGAAATTGTCATGTTATACAGAGAAATAAAGTTATATTTATGCCCATTGTGGCGAGCGGTAAACATCAAGACAATCTCGCAGAACTCAATGAACGAATCGGAGCCTCGTTTTGAAGCTTTAGGTGAATGTCTATTTTTTAATATCTCCTAAGTGCTCAACTTTCATATTCTTAAATGATTTTTTAAATAATAACATTCATAAATATATATTAAATTATATTTTACCTACATACGACGTCGTTTCATTTATATATATATATATATATATATATATATATATATATATATATATAATGTGAAAATATATGTTTTAGAATATACTTTCAATACTTTATGTTTCCACCCTCTTCTATTTTAAGCTCGGTGAATGTCACCAGTAACAACAGAGCATATATAAGTAAGGAAAGTTCCTTTATATTTCAAATGCCATTATTTTTCTAAAATAAATTTTCAAAACGGATACATTTCAAGGCAAATTATTTTCATGATTATTTATTTTTTATTATTATTTGGTTATTTTTACTAATTTTACTTAATTCATTTTTTTTTCTTTGAATTTTTGCATTTTTCTTCATACTTTTATACTCACCTTTATTATTTTAGTTTTTTTCTTAAATATATAATCATGAGAAAAATATATCATAGTTTATTCTCGGATATTAATTTTTAAATTTATTTTGATGTGTTTTAAGGGAAAATTGAAAATGATTTGCAATGTTGAGAGAATAATACTCACACTCTACAGGTTATGATACTTTTGAGTTTAATATATCTCTTTCCCATCATACCTAATATCTCTTCTTGTCCAATTCGCTTTATGTAATTGAGATTTTCCATTTTGTAATAAGAAGCGAGAACGAACAATTCCAAATTTACACACAGCTATCTAGCCGCACTTAAGAGCTGTGATACAGCGAAACAGTCTGTATGTGGATGACTATATAAAGCTCCCTTTCTTGGGTAAAGCTTATTTGTAAGGATATCGCCAACTGTCACTAGCTTCAAGTCATAGCTCATTGTGTAAAACTAATTCGAGCTCTCGGCACTTGACAATGTTTACATTGTAGATATCACTTACAGTCAGCCAGTGTCGTTTGATCGCGCAGGGTAGAGACGTCGACTATCAGCTTGATGGTTGAGTTTCAATCCCGACTTGAGGCACTGTGGATGACTACATATATATGTATGTATGTATGTATGTATGTATGTATGTATAACTTGATGTTCTAATAAGGCCAAACCGCATGTTGAAAGAAGCAAAGGTTATATCAGTACATGTAGAGACCTAAGGCTGGACATCAAAAAGAAACTGGGCAAGCCAGTAAACAGTGGCAAATAGACACAGTAAATCCCCACAATCGTGATCACTGGAGACTTTGCATAAGGGCAGCCAGACAACGTCGAACCTCTTTTCAAAGGGAACATACATGATGAACCTGGATAGTGTGTATTTAAACATCATTATTTAATTTAATCAAACATTATTAAATATAATAACATTTTTTGCTTGATTATAACTTTTAACTTTTGTGGCAGAATAAGAAACAAAATAATGAATATTCCATACATATCACAAGCACTTTCGATTCTTCGTCGAATCATTTTCAGGTGACAAAAGCAAATGAACAAAAAAGCAGGAGAAAAGAAGAAAATTTTAAAAAGCAGCCGAGAACGCGCATGTGAAGTCAGATGTTAAAAGAGCAAACCTGTACAGTCCCATAATAAACACTTACAATTTACATTCCGGGACGCCAGAATTAGCGTCACAAGATGAATTATATTACGTTAAGCATATTAAAATGTTGGTACTGGTTTCATGCGTAATGTTATTTATTGTATGTAGCTGGGGTTTTATGAAGATAACTTCGAGTATTTTTTAATTTAAAAAAAGTGGTTTCAGAATGTATTATGTTCGTGTTATAAACTAAAATGTGTCTTAAATAAGAGGGGGGCAGTTATATTTTTGTGAATGCTGGTAAATTGAGTTAGAGTTTACAAGGTGAATGGTGAGTCAGTGGGAAAGCGCATGTCTATCTATCTATCTATCTATCTATATATATATATATATATATATATATATATATATATATATATATATGATAAAAAACGGAACTAATATTCCAACGTAATGGAAACATTTTCCATATATATATATATATAAGTGTAAGAGCAGTGAGAGAGAACTCCAGCAGAGTACTTGATTACTTAGAAAAATTCAAAAATACGAGCGTACTATGTATTTATATATGTATTACAGAATATTAGAACAACGAACTTATTCTGATATTCTGTAATATATACATACGTATACATATACACACACACACACACATATATGTATATAATATTTGTTATTGTTTATTATCTATGTACGTATACGTTTAGTCCTTTTTAATAATCGGGACTTATCAGCATAGAGATATGACTATTCACTACCGGTCATGCGATTCGAAACCCCGGATTACAAGTATTTTTCAACTTAAATCCGACGCCTTAACCACACGACCAATTTTAAATAGCGAATAAACGGTGATAATTTTAACATCTAGAGCGTTCTACTTTCTTAATGGAAGGAACGATGCATTTAAAGCTAGTGACGTCATGCTGTGTTAATACTACACTTACAGTGCTCTACTTTTTCTAGGAGCGATATATATATATATATATATATATATATAAAGCAAGCATTGTAAAACTAACAAGATTTTCTGCTTAATTATTTCTTTATTCTTTATTTTTATTTCATTGTGATTTTTCGCTGGGTTTTAATAAAGATAGCTTCGAGTATTTTTTATTTGTTTCGGAATATATTATTTTAGTGTCATCAACTTAAATTTATCTTAAATCAGAGGAGAGCATTGATATTTTTATAGATGTTGATAAATTTAACTAGAGTTTACAAGATGCATGATGAGGCGGCATGATAAAGTAGTGGTTGTAAAACCAATGTAGCTATTAGCTTTATTAGTATTATGGGAGTTACATTATTGTGTCGTGGAATTTAAATGTGTTTGTCTTTCTGGGAAGATTTTGGCATCTAACTGAATTCACGTGCGCGTTTCTCGACTATCTTTTAGAATAAACTTCTTTTCTCCAGCTTTTTGTTTTTGTCACCTGCACATATTTTGACAAAGAATCAAAAACGTTCGTGATACATATAGAACATACTTTATGTTTTCATTATTTTAACACAACAAAGATCATTAGAAGGAATATAAAAAGGTATAATGAGGCAGAAGAAATATGCTATTTTTAACAATGTTTACATAAATGAAAAATGCTGCGTAAATACACACAATATATATATACATATATATATATGTAACCAATATTAAATAGATAATATAAAAAAATTAATTGAATAACACTCTTAGTATATAGACTAGCAGTTTTCCCCCGACATACAATATATATATATATATATATATATATATATATATATATATATATATATATATATATATATATATATATATATATGATTTAAGCATCACTTGAATCAAATAAAGAAATTTAAAAAACTAATTTTAATTTCATTCTATTTGCTGCGGGCGACATTGGTATTTACTGCAGTATAACAACATAACAATATTACCGTTCCACACCGATTCAAGGGATTTGAAACCCCTACCATTTGATGAGAGGTTTTTCCTCGAAATATATTATAGAACACGGTTACATACATTAGATAAGTGTGTAAAAGTATTGACCAATCAAGTAAGATTTACTATTAGAAAAACATTTTAAAACACTTGTTTTTGTCTTTCTTCTCAACGTCGACATATTTCCATTTCTTGCATTGTGATAGCCTTCTAATACTCATTTCTCTCTCTCGCTCTCTCTCTCTTATATATATATATATATATATATATATATATATATATATATATATATATATATATATATATATATGAAATGAGGCTAAAAGTATTTACAGCATGTTTAGATGTGATATTTATTAATAAAAAATAAAATCAGAACAGATTGTTTTCCTCTTTTACTTTGATGAAAGTAAATCTGTTCTGATTTTATTTTCATTAATAAATATCGCATCTAAACATGATTTTAAGCCTTTTAGCTTCAGTTATTATTATTAAATTCTTTAGAAAATGTTTTTAAAAACATGAACTCTCCCAATGTAATATATATATATATTTATATATATATATATATATATATATATATATATATATATATATATATATATATATATATATATATATATTAATACAGTAGTCTTAAAAGTATTTTATCTACTTTTAAGCAAACAAGGAATTTCCATGACAAAACTACGTTTTACTCGAGATATAATAATATTTATATAATGGCCAACACTAAACCGGTATTTGAGAATTTGAATTGATTAAACTATCTATCTACAGCTTAGGACTCTATCTATACTTTATTTGACAACCTTGTACACGAAAATTGAACACGAATATTTGATAGACGTTATAAACAAGTCATTCACAAAGCATTCGAGGGAGGTAGGAAAAAGTATATTTCGTGTTCAGACAAGAAGGTATTTTGGGTCTCGAAGGCAACATAAAAACAACAGGAATTGAAATCCTCATGCAAACGCTGTGTTAGGTTTATGATTGAGAATTGCTATTTAGCTGTAGGAAATTTACTTGCAAGTCACAGAATAGGCATACCAATGGGTCTAGATCCCGCTCCATTTTGGGCGAATCTTTACCCTGATTAGTATCAGGATCGATTTATGCCAGAATTGATCCGTCAAGAGAGACGAGAGGAGATACTTGTCAATGGATACTTCGGGTGTATTGATGATCTTTAGACGTAAATGGTGAGAATGTGTTTCTCCAATTGTTGAGGGATATCTATCCCCCAAACTTGAAATTGAAACTGGAGCACTAAGGAAACAGGGCTATATTTTTGGATCTTGAAATTGATATTCACGAAGATGAATTTAATTATAAACTTTCTGACAAGCGAGATGCGTTTAATTTCCATACTGTTCGAATGCCATACTTCGATAACAATATACCTTCATTTACTTTTTATGGATCGGTTTTAGAGAGTTTCTTAGAATTGCTCGATGCTCTCGTAGAATTGAAAGTGTATTTCGACAGCACATAGATTTTTTTTGAAGAATGAAAGTCAAGATAGACCTGAACGGCAAGTTCTTGATCGTTTAAATAAACTTTAAATACGCTATCCAGAAACAGTAGGTACATTTGGATTTGAAATGGTAGTGCTCAAGTCAATAATTTAGCCTAAGAACATATAGTAGACAATGAAATGTGTGCGTTATTGACTACGATATGATGGATGACCCATTGGTAGCCGAGCACGCTTACTCTTTCATGAACACGTGGTTCTACAATGTGTTTTTTTTAGAACTTAGAACCTTAAGTGATAAACTATATTCGAAATCTGGCAAGTGTAACTTTCATTAGGGTGCTACATATGACTTAAGATTGAATTGCCAGCCGTAATCGGTGCTCGTTTCACATAATGCTTAACCTTTATTGGAATACATCTATAAAGCTGGGTATACAATTAACTTCATAATATTTTACTACTTTTGTTCTTCATGGATATAATCACATGTATTTTTTATAATTACAAAATATACAATAACAACAGAAATAAATTAAAATTAAAAAATAAATATTACTTCCAGAGTCAGGGGTCAATAACTTCTCCTGGCTATATATGTATATATATATATATATATATATATATATATATATATATATATACGTAGAAATTAATATATATATATATATATATATATATATACGTAGACATTAATATATATATATATTTACGTAGAAATATAGTAATATATATATATATATATATATGTACGTAGAAATTAATTATATATATATATATATATATATATATATATATATATATATATATATATATATATATATACGGAGACGTACCATGGTTTTATTGAGATAGGCTGACCTTTTATTTTTATTAAAAAGGTCGTTAGAGCCCAATTGAAATCGTCAACGACACAATAATCTCTAGTGGGACGAAATAACATTTAATTTTCAACAAGAGAAAACATTTGTTATGAGGATTCACTCGCTACGGCGTTAAGATCAATAAACTGATATACGCCAACTGTAATAAAAGTTATACTCAACAGGGAAAATACAATTTTCTCAAAAAAATAATTAAAAGCAATTCCTTTCAGTTTGAACCCTATTTACATGATAATAATGTACACCCGCCGTCAAAAATGTCAGAAAGAAATTATGCTACGCCAGTGTTTTTTAAATTATTTCTTTGGCTTTGTAAAATGTCAGGTTTTCAATTTCAGTTGGATAAGTCATTAGTTAAATCTTCCTTATATCTTAGCCAAAAAAATGGCTGTCTTGCAACGTTTTTGTTCTGGCATGTGCTTCGAAGACTTCATATAAAATAACATCTGAATTGGTGAAATTAAAAGAAAAAATGAGAAAGCAAGAGACAAAAACGTCTTAAACTGGAAAGTTTTTAAAAATAAAAAATATATATGAATTTTAGTACGAACACTGACGAAGCATAATGTTTCTTACGTATTTTTGACGGAGAGTGCAACTTCGTATAATATTTTACGTTATTGGTCGGACAGTTTTGTACACGAGCAGACGATCACGATCTGTGCAGTGAACGCACACACAATGCAAATGCACATATCATGAATGTTATTTTCTTTTACTTCACATATGACTTATTACTAGCTGCATCCATCCGACACCTGTCTATGTGTTGTTACGTTAACAACGCATGTTGTACATCAGAACAAAATGGCGTCGTTAAATATTGTAGAATCTTAACTAGCAGAAGTTTCGATAAAATTCTTCGAAGCACATGCCAAAACAAAAACGTTGCAAGACAGCCATGTACCCGGAGAACAGAAAATATCACCGACCTATTTTGGGCTAAGCTATGAGGAAGATTTCACTAATGACTTATCCAACTGAAATTGACAACCTGACATTTTACGAAGCCAAAGAAATTTTTTTTTTAAATATTCAACCACAAAAAAGATTCATCATAGAACAAAATGCTTGGTATTAAAACAAAACCAGCAAAAAGGGTACATAAATAAACCATTCTACTTTGGAAACATCTTGTATTGTATTGTATTGTATTGTATTGTATTAATGTGGTTTAAAATACTGTGATAATTTGCCTTGGTGACAATGTCTGTTAAGTAAGATGGGCCTAGCAGCCAAGTTTTCAATTGATTATCTCCCCTTTGCAGATTGGAGAATCTAAACATAGATGGCTCTGGTGGGTAGGCAATTTGTAGAGGTCATAGGTTTATTAGTATGAAAAAACTGTAATGTTTGAATTGAAGAGTTGTGTTGATTTTTGGTCAGCAGAGATAACAGTAGACAGTGGAGATTGAGATTTTTCGTTGCTGTGTCGCCGAAGGAAGATTAATTGTATTCCATCACCGGATTACAATTAATTAATTAAATAAATAATGTTATGACAAAAAGCTAAAATAACAGATAAAATGCAGCAAACAACTATAAAATGCAAGTGGATTGTTGCAACGACTGAAATGACCTCAGTCCTGGCAAGCAAAGCATACACGCATGCACGTATGGCGACAAGGTATGCTTTAAGATGATTTAAACTATTAATATTTAATGACTGATTAATAATGTAACACTATTTTCATGAAATTACTTCAAAACATTTAATGGTAATACAAAAGGAATGTCGGAAACAAAAAGTTATGCATGAATTATTTAATTGAATATCTACTAAATAAATAATCTTTTCTATCCGAACTAAATAAGTTATTTTGAAAATATATTGCATAAAATAAATATATACTTTATTAAGATATACATGCAAATAAAAATGTTCTGCGTTTTTTTTTTAATCTAAAATGCAATCTATCTTACACGACACTTGTAAACATCATAAAACCATTAGATAGCGATACATCTTAACATGTTTATTCCATGTTTGCACCTCCTCAATAAATATGTTATAAAAAATGAAATAAATATGTTATCAAGGGTATGATAAAGAATGTCATTTGTTTACTTTGCATAAGATATTTATCGCGAAACGTAAAATACGTTCTTCTTTGGGCGTGCTTTAAATCCTGTCTTGCTCGTTACTGATGGAAAATGACATACTGCGAAAAATAAGTGTTGTCTGATCACCAGAGAGGATGGGAAGAGAAGTGATGAAGATGAGAAAACTATGTGAGAGTGGAAGAGAATGGATAGGGTGTGTTGGAGGCGGAAGAAAGGGAGAGAAAAAGAACAGAAGAGGAAGGGAAAAGGGGGAGTGAGAAGAAGAGAAGAGGAGTAGAAATAGAGAAAATAATTTATTTTCGAATTAATTTTAAGTGGCTGGGGAGAGGGTTGTCGGACTTGCTATTTGCTCTCTCTCCATTCCCCTAAACACTTTAAATAGTTTTTACTGACAGTTTTATATTCGCTACATTTAATGTGATAGGGCGATTACATATATATATATATATATATATATATATATATATATATATATATATATATATATATATATATATATATATATACTAGCAAATATATGTTCTCTCCGGTCGCATATTTTTGCTAGGTCAGGAGCATGATATCATAATAAACAAACTGTATACATTGACCCCCCCCCCTCCGCAGGAAAAGGTAATGACTAAGAGGATTATATTATGACGAACGAACAGTACCTTCTTCCCCCAAAAGAAGAGTTAATGCTTGGGAGGATAATATCATGAAACAGAATTGATAGTAAATGACCTCGACCCCATAAAAAAGGGAGAAAGTCATCCTGGGACGATTATATCGTGAGGAAAGAATATATATTATATTGTCCCTCTTCCAAAAGAAAAAAGAGAAATTAATGCCCGCGAGGAATGTATTATGAGGAATGGAAATATACTACACAAACCCCCAAAGGAGAAGATAAAGCGTCTGAGTATTCCTCCCCCTCCATTCACACAAAAAAAGGATGTGGTTATGCTTAGTCGGAAATACCCCCTCCAAGATAGAGGAGGTAATAACTGGGAGTATCACCCCATATAAGGAGAAAGTGATGCCTTTGAGTATGGTATGGCAAGTTTTATTGTACACGTAAAATGCCGAAATCTAAAGTGGGCTAAAAAAATATAGTCGCCATCTTTATAAACAAAGAGAAGTAGGCAAGCTAAGGAAGAACGATAACTTCCTTTCATATTTTTTTTAATTAAAAAAGACATGTTTATAACCGTGAGTAATCGTTCTTCCTCAGCTAGCCTCTTACTTGACTTGTTTAGATGTTGACTATATTTTTCCGATCTAATTTTAATTTTGGCGTTTCACGTGTACGATGAAAATTGATATAACTTAGGGTTTTTCAATTTTTTGTTTTGTTTTTTTACTAAACATTGCTAAAGTAAAAAAAATATTAGTTCATTATGAGTAATG
The DNA here is from genome assembly GCA_963556195.1 of Sepiola atlantica. NCBI lineage: Eukaryota > Metazoa > Mollusca > Cephalopoda > Sepiida > Sepiolidae > Sepiola > Sepiola atlantica. The sequence continues at coordinate 43,238,738 of OY744530.1, read as the reverse complement.
CCGAAACTTATTTCACTTTAAATAATGTATGCGACTGAAATAGGAATTAAAACAAAATGAAAGGGAAATACCCCTTTTCCTAAAGAGTATTTATTTACTCCTCTCCTGGAGTTAGGCACAAGGCCAGTTTTTATCTTACTCTCACAAGTAAGATGTGACCCATGGTCGGGAAAGTGGGGTTTAAAAATTACCTGGGCAACCCTTTCGGCATTCCCCGGTAGGGGCGCCTCGGGCAGTAAGCAATAAACTTACTCCTTCTCAAAGAGAGGAGGTGAAGCCTGGGAGAGTGGACCTCCTAGAACTGCACAGGACAGACCCATAGACCGGCGTAAATCAAGCCCCGAAGGCCAAGACAATACCAGTCTATGGGATGCAGTATCCATCGGAACAGTTACTACACTTTGATCTTAGCCAAAAAGAGTAGGGGTAAATTAAAAACCCCAGCATGCCTGTTTTTTTTATTTATTTAATTGTGACAATAAAGAGGAACACTCACCAGCAGGAAAAAATGAGATGCTTCGTATGTCGTGTCTGCAGGGTAAAGAAGAGATTCTCTTCATAAGTGCAGCTTTTTATAATGGTGTCCGATTTGCATATGTGGAGATCAGCTGATATGAATGGAGAGGACAGCTGGGAAGCAACACAAGCGATTTGGATTGCAGAGAGAAAGGGGTTGCATCGAAAATCGGTTGGAAATTGAATTACAGTCAAAACTTTTATTTATTTATTTTTTTATCTGGCACAATTAGGTAACAAGCTATTTCGGCGGAAAATGGACAGCCGTTTCGACCTAAAGATAATTCCTGAGTTTGATGGGACTGGAGCAGTCGTTGAATGGATTGAGAATGGTGGAATTAGTGTGTGACTATTTGGGAGTGAAGGGGCTTTAAAATGTCATCTCACTTTGGCTAACTGGGGGAGCATTCGCAGTTTACCAGCAACTAACTGAAGAAGAAAAATCTGATGCAGCACGAATTAAGGGAGCACTATTCACTCCATTTGCCGATGACAGTTTTACAGCATATGAGAAGTTCGAGGCACGTATATTGCGTCCGGGTGAGACTGTAGACGTGTATTTGGCAGATCTTCAGAAGCTGTCAGTATTATTTGGAGGAATACCAGATAATGTGCTGGTGTGTGTGTGTATGTATGGGGGCTTCCCGACCCTGTGAAAAGGCTGTTACGGTCCTTCTCTAGAGTGGGCGATATGACTTTAGAAGAGCTGTTGGCTCGAGCTCGAGCATTGATGAAAGACAATGCTGAAGTGGGGGAACTATTTGTGGCTGCGACACAGGCAACCTTAATCACTCAACTACCTGTGGGCATGGGGCTATCTGATTGTACATGTTACAAGTGTAACGGCCCTAATTATTTCGTGAGAGATTGCATGCAAAGAAGGCAGACATCCCGTTAACGATGTTATCGGTGCAACAAGGCTGGTCATCTGGTAAGAGATTGTCCGGGAAACGAAGTTGGGGACGAGACATCAGCGCCAGTTTATTCCCCAGTCATAATGTGAACTCGGCGCTATCTGTCATTACCATCTATGTTGATGATGCACCATACTTGGCTCTCCTTGACATTGGGTGCTCACGTTCTATCTTGAGTGCAAAGCTATGTTAGTCTTGGTCAAGGCAGAAGATGGTGGTAACTACATTGACCGGCGCTACGCAGGCCTGCTGTGGAAATGGCACTATTAGGATCATACAGAGACTGGCAACGTTGCCGCAATCAACGTGCTGATTATGCAAGGGAACCCTCTTGATTTCAATATGTTACTTGGCATTGACGCCATTAAGGCACTCGGTGGCGTTCGCATCACGAAATCTGGAAGTGTGGAGATTGGGGAGGCACACCCATCTGTGCAGCGTTTCGTATTAACGAAGCTGATTTTGTTGCAAAATTTGATGAACAAAAGAGAGTGTGGGTTGCAGCATGGAAATGGTCAGTGAGTCGTGCACCAGCGAAATTGGGAACTCGGATTTCTTAATATCCAATGTCTTATGAATTAAGTGAAGTTTATGAATGCGAGTTGCAGACCTGGATAAACAACGGTTATTTGTTGCAATATAATCAAAAGGAGTTTGGCCCACCCAAGGGACTAATACCACTGATGGTTGTGCTACAGGCCAATAAAAATAAGGTGCGTCTTGTGATGGACGATCGTGAATTAAACACCTATGTTGATGCATTCACTGGCAATGCAGATGTTTGCACAGAGAAAATGCGAGCATGGAGACAGCAAGGAACGAATGTATCCATTCGGGACCTTAGGAAGGCATACCTACAGATCCATGTTGAGAGATCCCTCTGACCATACCAGACAGTGATATTTAAAGGACAAAGATATTGTCTAACTAGGTTAGGGTTTGGCTTAAATGTGGCGCCTCTTGTAATGTGGACTGTGCTCAAGGCTGTGTTAGCCAAGGATGAGAAGATAAGGAGAGCAATGTCAGCGTATATTGATGACATATATATCATTGAGGACGTGGCGTCGGCAAAATCCGTAAGGAAGCATCTAGTCCTGCACGGACTTACTAGTAAGGACCTAGAAAAACTGAAAAATGGTGCACGAGTGCTGGGATTAGAAGTTTTAACAGAGCATGGCCGACTGCAAGGAAGCAGTACTATTGATGCGCCGAGAACTATGACACGAAGATTTATCTTCTCCATGTGTGGCAAACTGGTGGGGCACCTTTCCGTGTGTGAATGGTTTCGAGTGGCAATAGGCTTTATTAAACGTCACGCTACAACTGTCACACAGGACAAGGATGACAAGGTTAGCGATGCTGCACTGGAATGTATGATAGCAGATACACTTGCCCGTATACAGCAATTAGATCCCGTCCGAGGAAAATGGTGCGTGGGCACAAAAGAACTAGATGTTTGGGTGGACACAAGCTCACTTGCTGTGGGCGTAGCTCTTGACTCCAATGGGGCCATCATCGAGGATGCATGCTGGTTGTGACACAACAAAGAATATTCAACATATAAATGTGGCAGAGCTGGATTCTGTACTAAAAGGACTAAACCTCGCACTCAAATAGAAGGCCAATGTGTTACACATAAAAACAGACTCTCTTTGTGTGTACCACTGGGTGACCAGTGCGCTCACGGGAAAGTCTCGGTTGAGCCCAAAGGCCGCAAATGAGATGCTCATGAGGCGGAGACTGGGCACAATAATCTCACATTTCGGTTGATATAGCACTAGTAAGATCTGACCAGAACCGAGCAGGCTCCCTGATGAGAGTCCCACGGCGGTGGCTCAATGATGTGAAGAGAGAGATTGAACCAACACAGCCAGTGTGTGCTTTTGCCACAGGACACTTGAACCCAACACAGCTGGACGAAATTCATCGACATAGTTGACATCCTGGAATCATATATTTTGTGCGTAGAATCGACTCGTCTATGTCTAAAGCGGCAGTAAAGGCAGTTATTTGGAATTGTGAAGAATGCCAGACAATAGACCCAGCTCCAGTGCAATGGAAAAAGGGAAGGTTCAGTGTGCAGAAGGTATTGAACCAATTAGGCATGGAAATTACACACTACAATGGTTGCCAGTTTTTTTACACTGATCGATTGTGGACCCACACGGTTTTCAATCTGGCGGCCACTACAACGATAAGCCACTGCACATGTGATCCGGCAATTAGAATCAGTGTTTTTTAAACGTGCCCCCCCCCCCAGCCTAGATTCTGGCTGATAATTACAATGCCTTCTTCAACAATTCAGGCTGTTTGTAAACGAGTGGAGTGTAAACTTCCGACTACGCTGTGCATACAGGCCATCAGGAAATGGTATTATAGAAAGGTGTCATAGAACAGTGAAGCGGATTGTTGCACGAAAGAGCTGTTCTGTTATGAAGGCTGTGTATTGATACAACGTTACGCCCAAGGATGATGTGTTCGCCTCATCAGCACCTGTTAATTTGTTGTACTCATACCAGATCAGAGTGAAAGAGGTAAATGTTGTGCCCCATCCTAATCAGCATAGGATCTCTACACTTTATAAAGAGGGGGACACAGTTTGGGTGAAAAATCCACACGGACGTTGCACGTCGAGATTCAAACAAATTCGTGTCACTGGAGTCATAAGTCCACAGTCGGTGGTCGTCAATGGCATGCCTCAACATGTAGGAGACGTCTCAATTTAGCACCGGTAGTGGACGACAATTATGACACATCATCAGAGAGTACTGAATGGAGAGAACCAGATTCCGATACAAGTAGTAGTGGTTCTGCGTCTGAAAGTGAGGGAGAGGAAGGACGTTCCTTGGTTGAGCTGCCTTATTCCATTGCCAATTCAGGTCCTGGTACATCTGATGTAAAAGAAAGAAATAACTGTTCCATTACGGAGAAGTACTAGGATAAAGCGACCAGCCACCATCTGTCACTTGTGTGATCATACGATCAGGTAGAGTGTGACAATAAAGAGGAACACTCACCGACAGGAAAAAGAATGAGGTGCTTCGCATGTCGTATCTGCAGGGTAAAGAATAGCTTCTCTTTATAAGTGCAGGTTTTTATAGTGGTGTCTGATTTGCATATGTTGAGATCAGCTGATATAAATGAAGAGGACAGCTGGGAAGCAACAGAAGCGATTTGAATTGCAGAGAGAACAGGGTTGTATCGAAAATCGGTAGGAAATTGAATTACAGTCAAAACTTTTATTTATTTATTTTTCTGGCATAGTTAGGTAACATTAATACTGCGGGAGGGAAAGCGACAAATATCGATAACAGAATTTATTGAGAATTTAAAGTAAACTTTAAATTAAAAAACACCTTACAATTTAAACAGAAAGTCCAATTTATTGTAAAAGATATTTTTATTTCAGATTTTGTTTTTATATATTTTGCTCTTTTATTTCGGGATAAATCATGTACTTCAGAAACAATTTTAAAAATCTATCGTCGCTAGAAAAGGGGAGAATGAGAGAGAATGGGAACGGCATGTAGTGATGACGACGCCAAATTTTATTTTTTTATTATTTTTAAACGCGTATCCCCGAGCGCGAGAGAGATAGAGAGAAAGAGAGAGAAACCACTCACCTCCTCTTTTCTGTAAACTCGGTATATCTTTCTAGCTAGCTAGTTTCATCTAAATTATCTCACTTGATATTTTAAGAATGTTTTTTCGTAATTTATTCATTTTTTGTATTGCTTACATTAATAACTGTTGATTTACGCAAAACTATTGTAGATACACAAGAAAAAGAAAATAATATATTCATAAATGAATAACAGCAAGCATTAATTTATTATAGACAGTTAAAAAAGAAGTTAGGCAAATTAGACGATATTTGAATGTCTATATGTGTTTCCTTAGTACGATATATACCGTATTTGAAAGCATACTATTATATTATTGATTAAAATAACATTATCCTATTTTGATGGTATATAGGAGATATTAATAAAAAAATATTTCGCATTTAATCATTTAGATGTATATAAAGATGCTAGAGTAATTTATAAAGAAATAAAAAAAATGCAGTTTTAATTTTTGTATGTAAATCGCTCCAGACAAGGCATGAAGCCACTTGATGTAAAACAAGAATGAAAGATGTTAATCGCAATAACATGAGATTCCTATTGGCCTTAGTCTTGAAAAGACAAAGTCTATAGGTAGGAGGAAAACAGTCAGCAGGAAGAAAGTTCCACAAGCCTGCAGTTCTCGGAAAGAAGCTACTGGAATAGGAAGCTGTATTACAATAAGGTATCAAAACAGAAAATTGATGGAGGCCACTAGACCAACGAGTTAAACGAGCTAGAACAGAAAAAGCAGTGAATAGATCCTATAAATCTGAAAAGCACATACCATGATAGTATTTATAGAAAAGACTGAGACTACAACATCACGCCTGTGAGAAAGGGTGCAGAGAAGAAGAAAGGGTGTGGCCAATCAAATTACAGATACGTTTCTGCACCTTATCAAGAACCCTCAAATAGGACAAAGATTCGTCAGCTCAGATATGACAAAAGTACTCCATACATGGTCTGATAGTAAATTTGTATGGATAGAGAATAGCCTCAGGTGTGAGAAAGTGTTTGGAGTAATAGAGAGAACCGACTGTACGATAAGCAGAAAGAGCAATGGATCTAATCTATGAACTCCAAGAAAGATTTGATGAGAGAGAAAGACCAAGAAGTTTCAGAGTCGATTTCACCTCAAGAGCAGAGCTATCCATGAGAATCTCAGAAAAAAAGGGACACGCCTACGATTGAAAGACACAAGCTGAGTCTTAACAGGTTTAAACGAAATAAGCCATTTTGTATCCAAATCCATAACTGAATGCATGTCAACTTCTAGATCAGCTGCATATTTCAACTGATCTGAGGGAGATGGGGGAGAAGGGAACACCAGAATAAAGAGTAGTATCATCAGCATAGATGTTAATTTTCTGAACAATATTCTCTGGAAGATGATTTATATAGAGAAGAAACAGTGGTGGGCCTAGGATAGAGCCCCGAAGAACATCAGTATTGATAGAAAAAGAGAATGAAGAGACATCGTCCAAAGTACTCACAAGCTTCGAATAGAAAGATAAGACCTAATAATATCAAGAACCTCACCGGCAATACCATAACCCTAAAGCTTGTGTAGGAGACCAGAATGCCCCACTCTGTCAAACGCCTTTAAAATGTCAAGTGCAATAGCTCTACCCTCTCCTGAATTATCCATAAATCGACAGATCCGCTCAGTTACAACAGTTAAAAGATCAGCAGTTAAACGAAAACCACGAAAGCCATACTGAACATCAATAAAAGGCCCAGATTTTCCAGAAAATAAACAAGTTTCCCATCGATCAACCTTTCAAAAACCTTGCTAATAACAAAGAGGAGACTAACAGGACTACACTTAGTTGGGTCAGACTGATCACCAGCAAATTTAAAGATAGGGACAACAGAGGACTTCATCAAAGAAGAAGGGGAACAGGACTGAGACAAACAGAAATTGAATAATTTAGAGAGGATAGAAGAAAGTTCAGGAGCACACCGCTTGAGAACAACAAGAGGAGTTGAATCAGGACTGGAAGACTTAGACTGGTCAAGATCAGAAATAACCCTAGCAACCATCTTTGGAGTGATAATAACAGAATCAAAAGACTGATCAGTTTCCAAAAGAAAATCAGGAAGAACCGCACCAGAATCACCAAGAGAAGAATTGTCAGCAAAAAGACGAGCAAAGAGATCTGACTTAACCTTAGAAGATGAAATAACCTGAAGACCATAAAAAGAGGAAAGAATAGCAGACTTGCTACTATTAATAATACTATTGTAGATTCTCCAAAAAGCACGAAGGCCAACCCTTTCAGATGAGATAGAGTCATAAATTCTTTGAGAATAGCTAGACTTAATCTCAGAGATTGCTCTCTTGAAAGCTTAGCTAGCTCTTCTGTAGGATTGTCTAGAAGTCTCAGAACCATCCCGACAATACTGATTCAAGTAATGGTTACGATGGGTAAAGGCAGAAGCACAAACAGATGAAAACTGTGGAGGAGAATGAGGTTTGGTTTGAAACTTGTGATGAGGAATGAAGGTGTCAATTCCCAAAAGGAGCCAGTCAGTATCCTCCTAAGCAGCATCATTCGGAGACATACAAAAGATAGAACCCCATGGAACGTCACATAGAAAGCTGTGAAGCCCATCCCAATCAGCCTTCCTGTGGTTGAGCGTCTTCCTATTGAAATGATGATCAATAGAAGACTTCACCGAAAAATCAACCTCAACATCAACAACAGCATGATCAGAATAACCTAACAGAGGAGAAGAGAAAATAGAAAATGAGTCAGAAACAGTAGTGAGAAAAAGATCAAGTAAGGGTTGACTGAAGATTTATCCAGGTGATGAAGTACCAGTCCAAATACGAGAAACTGAAATAGCTGACAAAGTTATCCAGTCGCGAAATGCGTCAACAATCGATGAAGTGAAAAGTATCCAATGTTTATGTTAATTATTACAAAGATAAATAAATCAAATCAAATAATATAGAAAGTTCAATAAACTCACTTAAAATTCCAAAGTCTTGATCTGGGCAACCCAAATCAAATCAAAGTTCATTTGTTAATTAGAGAGTCCGTTAAATCCGAATTGAATAAAAATAAGATTGAATTGAGTCAGTAAACCCGGTCATATCTTCCAACCCGAGCGAAAAAATAATTAAACTTCGTTCTTCCGCGATTCAGCCAAATATGACAACTCTTTGCCGAATGGAAGGCGAATATTAAAAGTGTCTACTTCTCTGAGCGACGTTAATAGCGCGGAAGTTATGTGTGTTTATCCTGTATCGGCCCGCTTTTCAAATTTAACGAAGTAAGCAAAATAGAAACCCGCCAGCCCAACCCAACCCAACCCAGATCGGATGTTACATGTCTGGGTCATTGGGAAAAGTCTATGTCAAAAGAGAAGGGGGTTAAAAGAAAAGGGGTTGGCATATTTAGGTCAAATCGAGTAATCACATATCCTCTGGATGTATTTCCTGATAATGTTTTTCAAATTGTATAACTTGGATGGATTATATAGATTTAACAAAAAAGTATGTTTTTGGGTTGATATATTTGATGTTATATATTTTTATATATTTTCAAAGTTTACTTTTATTACCTGTAGTAGTATAACTGCGGTAATGGTCCTCTGAAGAGAAGAATTATCTTTGAAAACTCATGAGCTAAGGGCTTTAAGATACTTTGCTTGAACTTTGACTTCTAATAAAATCTGATTGACAACTTATTTTATTACTTCATTTTATATTATAATATTAATGCTCGATCCAGTATATTGAGCTTCAGTTTTTATCCGGATGTTTTAACTAATTATAAGATATTAGTTGACGCTTATATCTTTTGTTTGATTGCTTCATATATATATATATATATATATATATATATATATATATATATATAGAGAGAGAGAGAGAGAGAGAGAGAGAGAGAGAGAGAGAGAGATATCGGTCTTTATTATAGAGTGAGGGCTATCAATGATAAATTGTAATCAAATGCACTTAGCTAAAACATAAATTTGTATTACTATAAACTCTAATAGTCGTAACAGTGGCATTACTGTTACTATTAATTATATTTGATGTGTGTTAGATACCAGTCCGAAGTACAAATATTGATTCTAGTACAAGTATTGCACAAGTGCAAAATTATTATTATTAACATTAATAGTGTTAGCACTATTATAACTATTACTATTATTAATTATTTTATCGTTTTATTGACTTTTATACATATACAAGCAGGAAGACCCAACGTTGCTCGGGATTAGTTGAGGATCACTACTATGTACTTTTTCACCATGCGCATAAGACCCTATTACTTTCTTTGTTTTTACTTCCCTCTCCTCCAGTTCCGCCCTAATATAGTCAGAAGAAACTGAAATCCTGGAAAACTATCCGAATTGTGTCTTATATAAATGATTTAAATTTCATTAAAATCGAATACACGTAGTTGAAGTTTTAAGAGGGTCCTGTCTCCATGGGTCACTTATAGGTGGGGGCACATATATATCAGATTATAGAGGGCAACGTAGAGATTCGGAACAATTTCCATTATCTTCCCAGGAGAATTTAATGCATATGATATAAATTTCATCAAAATAGAATATAGTTAAAGTGTTAAGGGGGGGGGAGCTATGCCTTCATAAGATATATTTAAAATTTCAACATAGATTCTGCCCCCAAGCTCCTTTTGAGTACGCTTGTATTGTCTTCCCGGATAAATCTTACATATGAATACAATTTAAGATTTCATGTAAACTTTTACTCGTCCTGGGAATGGTATTTCTCTATCTCTATAACCTTCTCTCTCTCTCTCCCTCTCTCTTTCTCTCTCTCTCTCTCTCTCTCTCTCTATCTCTATAACCTTCTCTCTCTCCATCTCTCTCTTTCTCTCTCTCTCTCTCTCTCTCTCTCTATCTCTATAACCTTCTCTCTCTCCCTCTCTCTCTTTCTCTATCTCCCTAACTCTCTCTAACCTTCTCTCTCTCCCTCTCTCTCTCTCTATATATATATATATATATATATATATATATATACATATATATATATATATTTATATATATATATATATATTCTATAGGAAACACACAAGAATCACACAAAGACACACACATACACACATACACACAGACACTGAGTTATGAATATATATATATATATAGAGAGAGAGAGATAGATAGATAAATAGATAGATAGGTAGATAGATAGATATTACATTATGATACATATATATATATATATATATATATACATACATACATACATACATACATACATATATATGTGTCTGTGTGTGTGTGTGTGTGTGTGTGTGTGTCTGTGTGTGTGTCTGTGTGTGTGTGTGTGTATATATCTTATGGATTTTGATTTAATTAATTATTTCAATTTTCGGTGCACGCCTCTTTCGACTTAAAAATAAGTGAATGGCACTAATACGCACCGAGAGTAATTGACTACAGTCTAGGGAATTTTAGCTTCCATCTGAACTTCTTAAAATGATTTGCACAAGTTGAGAGATTTACGAAGAGATAACCTTATCAATTATGTGACACAAATTGAAATATGGAACAGTTGTATCCCTTCAAAGTTAGACCAAAGTGCGTTGATGCAATTTGCATCCGAGAGTAAACCAAATGTGGAGTAAAAAGTATCATTAGGAAATAAATATCAGTATTTGATATCACCAAATACCTAATATATATATATATATATATATATATATATATATATATAGAGAGAGAGAGAGGGGGGAGAGAGAGAAGAAGTTATAGAGATAGAGAGATACTATAAGAATATTATTTCCAGGACGAGTAAAATTAATTCCCTGAACAGAACAGTTTTCACCACGTTTATGCCCCCTTACGAAAGTTAAAATCAAGATATCATGCTACAAAATCTTATGCCTAGAATCCTTATTTCAATTTTAAACTATTACATAATTTTGATTCTAGAAAATGTCTAAAATTTAAGCTTTAAAATTAAGAGATCTGAAGAAGAAATTGAAATTAAGAGAATCTGGTTTAATTGGTAAGTAATGACTATGGATTAAATTTAATGTAAATCTGAAATACTTAATTTTCAAATTGGAGTTTGTGTCAGAAAACCCTTTTAAAATACACTAAGGAAACTAAAATGTAGGGATAGTTATTAATTGGTGTTTAATATCTATTGTTAAAATTTCATCAAAATCGGAGGTATCTGAATTTTCATGAAGGACTTCCACCCCTAGTAACGTATTTCCCTAGCAACGCATTTTCCTATTATGATACAAAACAATACAACAGTTTTTAACAGTTTTCTAAAAAGAAACGTCTATTACATAAGAATTTTTTATAATCGATTTAAATCCTGGTCATGCCACCAAATTGTAATATGTTACATACTGCTTATAAAAGATTGTTTTCTATATTTACCAGGGATGGAGATATTCCGTTTTTCTTTTCTTTGTGTGAGTATCTGTAAAGACATAACGGGGATAGAGAAGAAGAAGAAGAAGAAGAAGAAGAAGAAGAAGAAGAAGAAGAAGAAGAAGAAGAAGAAGAAGAAGAAGAAGAAGAAGAAGAAGAAGAAGAACTGTGTTTCATTCTGACAAAATGACACGGGACATATTTATGCATGTGTTTAAAGCGTAACCTGCAAACAATTCAGATAAAAGATAGTGAAAGGCGTTTTTGTTTTGTTGACGTATATTAACGTCGGAAATTATTCATCCGGTATTTTGTATATTCAATTTGAAATAGACGAAAATATATAAATTAGTATAGACATGCTACAGACAACGAAAATAAAGTTAGATAAAGAAATGTGCGTTAACGTTTGTTTAAATATGATAGGCATATGAAAATATGTAAGTATATTAACGTATTTTCTTAAAGAGAAAGAGGGAGCGTGTACGTACCATATTGTGTGTTAGAGTGTTTGATTAACAGTGTGTATATGCTGGCTCTGTATTGTCGTCCGTGAAAGTCTTTCGTTATATGTGAACCGCATGCCGAGGAGCCTTTTGCCCTAAAGGGGGCCAGACAGGATTATGTTATACGCACGTCTATTGTAACGGAACAAAACTGGAAAAAAAAAGAAAGCTGTGTTTACGTTTTTTATAATACGCACGGATTTTGGCACTTAATATTTTCACTATTCTAATTGGATGGAAGAACCTGCTGATTTAAGATTTTGTTCAATGAGTAGTCGATACGTAAATACAATAGTCACTGCGCTACTACTCCCAACAATAGAAGAGTTTTAATTTACTCATAACCCTTGAGAAATGGTCCCTTTAAAAAGGTCAGCAGTAACATTTTGAATATTACCATTGTGTAACGTTATAAACACTAATACTCCGCACAGGGGTGATCTAATTTCCGGTTTTTCGTTTTCTTCTTTTTTCTCTGATTATTCCCGATGAAAAACGCAGAGCGTTCGAAATATTTAATAATTAAAAAAAACAATTAAAATAACACAATCGTTTCATGCTTCAACACTACTCATCATTTTCAAACTACATCTTTAGAACCATACATAGAATACCAAACTATACTACACATCGTTGTATAATATTGTGTGTGAAAATAACACACTTATTTACGGGGAATGATAAAACATCATTGCTTTGTGTATCTGTCTCTTTTGTTTTATCTGTGAGTATTCGGTTACGAAAACTATAAATATATATAACCCTCGTGGCTAACTAAAATGCAAAACAAGTTCACAATGTGACGACTACAATTTAATTAGGAGGTTATTTTAGCCAAAAACGAAGCAAAGCTCGAGACATAAACCAAAGAAAAATCGAGAGAAAAAATACTAAGTGTGTTTTGGGTAAAACCATTTTATTGTGTCGCTTTTATAGACGAATTCGTCAAACGTCACAGTAAGTGGTAGTAAAAACAAAACAAAGAAATATTTTACTGATGAACAAACATAAAACATTTCGTGACTTTGCTTATATTTGATGCATTTTGAACCATAATTGGATCATTTGATGTACTGCTGTTCTTAGAATTGAGGTCACAATAAAAGCGCGCGAAACACGACGCTAACTGAATTCGACTGGATAAAGATAGTTGAGCTCGGTAGCTTCGGTGAAAAAGTTTATGGAAAAAATATACATTAATCGATTATTATACTAAAGCTGAGTTAATCAACGTTTTTGGAGGAATAAAAAAGAATAAAAAGAAGGATAGGTAGTATCTGTTGATGAAAACAATGTGATCGTCACTGGAACTTTGTTATGCGGTATACTTTTATCTAGTTACAACGTATTCAATGCAAAAACGTGTTTACCACTAAATCTTTATCAGGTAGTTAACATTTTCCCTACAACAACAATGAATTTACTATCAACGTTTCTTTGTAGCTTACTTGCCATGAATATATTTGCATACTATCGACTTACGCCGTGTCAGATGTTTTGTCTCTAATTGTCATCTTCAAAGTGAGTTTTTTCATGATTTTGCCTTGCCGCTCTTCTCATCTTCCTTGACCATCTTCCTTGATCATCTTCCTTGACCATCTTCCTTCCTATTTGTTTTGGAATAATGTGCTTGTTTTGTTATTGTTAAATGATTTTTTTCTCTGAAAAGCAGTTTGGTAGACCAAACACTACTTTTTTCTTACCAGGTTGCGAAACGTGCTTAAGAAGGAATGAAAATAATATAGACATTTGCCGAAATAAAGAAATAAAAGAATGAATTAAAAATTATAATTGTAGCCTGATTTTTTTATCATTGGAATCCAACCAAGCCATATATATATATATATATATATATATACATATATTAAAGAAAGATGAAGATAAAGAATTGTACATAAATTAATACAAATTTTATTACATCGAAAGTTCAGATGCAAGGAGTTACATTATATATATATATATATATATATATATATATATATATATATATATATTCGTAAAATAATAGGTCACTCTCGGCTGCTGCAAAATGCTTAATATCTATCTACATCTCACTTACTGTAGTATATTGTGCTGATGTGACTTGGGAACGTCCCCCACCCCGTCATCAAAACAGTACGGTCACATTCTTCGTGCTTGCTTGTCTAGCCAGACTGAAGAGCTGTGTTTATAAGCCACAAGGTATTCAGGCATACAATAATTGTTGAATCAATATATGTGTTCACATTGGCACTCATATATACATATAAACACATGTACACATAAATACACATACATATACACATACATGTAATGCTGCTAAGACAAAGCTCCTTTCCTTCAACAACTAAGAAAAAACCTCTTAAACCACCGATTGCTATGGCCAATAACACTCTACCTGAGAGTTGAACGTTCAAACTCCTCGGCCTAACCTTCACAGTTAATATGAATTGGAAGAAATACATAGAAGACACTGCCAAAGCTGCTGCAAAGAAGCTGGTTTACCTCAACCGAGCTAGAACACTTCTCACACCTGACAGTATCCTATATCTCTACAAAGCCATCATCCTCCTATGCATGGAGTATTGTTGTCACATGTGGGCTAGTGCACCCTCCACTAGTCTCTCCCTCTTAGACAAGGTCCAAAAAAGAGTTTCTAATCTAATAGGTTCTTCACTATCCACTAAGCTCCAGCCCCTGTCCCATCGCTACAAGGTTGCATTATTGTGCTTGTTTTACAAGTATTTCAATGGATTGTGCTCTGATTAACGGGCTGCTCTGGTGTCCCCTCGACGTAAATACACTCGACCAACCCGACAATCAGCTAAATCCCATCCATTCACTGTGTAGGACCCCAGATGCCGGAGAGCCTTCTACTCCAATAGCTTCTTTCCTCGTGCTGCCGGCCTTTGGAACTCCCTTCCTGCACCCTGTTTCCCCAACTGTACTGACATGCAGATATTTAAAAGTAATGTGAACAAGCATCTCGTTGCACAGCTCCCAACTTAGGATGACCCCCAAAACTTATACCCTCATTTTCAGTAGCCCATTTATGTCTACAGTGGCAACTTGCCTTGTTTGGAGTGACCTAAGTTTAAAAACAAAATACACGCATATATATATAGAGAGGTAGATATAGATACATGCATACATACATACACACCCATATATACATATATACAGGCTTTTATGCATTCCACTACTCTTGTTCCGGAACACAAACCCAAAATTGGAGCTGGCGCCTTTCATGCTCCCCATTTTCAAAAAGGATCCGCTTCAGCTCCAACTCGTTTTAAATAAGAAGCGGCTCTTTTACAGCGCTGCCTAGTGAAAATATACCATTTTTCATTAACATTCTATTTCGCCAATGAGTGGTCAAAGTATATGTGTGGCGTCAAAGGATCTAGTCAATATTGGTGGGATTTCACGTCATGTGTATGATCTTAAAATAACATTTCGCAAAATCTCACTAATTTGCTAAGATTCTCTTTTGCTTTTAGATATACATTTATTTAAATCTTATATTTCAATTTTTGCTAATTTAAAACACTGTCTATTTGCAACATTTGGGTGGCGGTTTACTAAAAACATATTAGCGTAAAAGCACTGGTTTTCTCAGCGGCCAAGTACTGCGCCCGGTTTGGTGCCAAAGTACTCACACCAAGAAAGTGGACGCCATGCGCACAGTCTCTGGCACACTCCGCGCCACGCCGGCAAACTAACTACCGATACTCTCCGGTATTGCCCCACCCGCTATCCGACGAGAAGCAACTGTCCTGGCACTGTCACACAAGGCCAAGATCGACAAGAGCCATCTGCTCCATGACATCATGAGCAAACCCCCTCCACCAGTAGTCCTCAAATCACGCCACGCACTCTCCCAGCACGCGCATCAGCTTCTGGAAACCGTCCCAGACACCACCTCAAAGCAGATGTGGACCAAGAACCGCTGGAGGGAAGATTGGCAGCAAGCTGACCAACACCGACTGCACAGGTTCATCACCGACCCTGACGACATACCAGGGGCTGAGCTACCACGAAGACAATGAACCAATCTGAACCGCCTGAGAACTGGTGTGGGCCGTTTTTCTGCCACAATGAGAGACTGGGGTCTGAGAGAGGGTGCTGCTGTGAATGTGGCCACCCAGAACAGACAGTTACACACATCATAGAGGAATGCCCGCTGTTCAAACCACCCAATGGCGAGCAGGGCATAGCGGACCTGGATGATGAGACGAGAACCTGGCTTGCCAAGACCGAGCTGCAGCTTTGAGGGAGCTGGCACAAGAAAGAAAGAAAGAAAAAAGCGTAAAACAACGCAGTGAAAAGTGTTCTTTTTAATCGAACGCTTGTTATCAATATATTTTGTTTAGAAATTAATCTTTAAAATGTATCTTCAAAATAGTATAAAATTAAATGACTGTCGGTTTGATAAATGTAATTTATTTAATTGTTATGATAACAAACATTTCTTCAGTTGATCCCCTTAAATATTTATTCTTTAATAACTTTCTTTGAATAATAACAATAACTAACAAGACCCTATGGAAATTAAAATTGTGATGTTTTAGTCGACGGAACGACATAATTTGATTTTAGAAAAATTCAATTTAAAATGGGTAAAGTCGGATTTTTTTACCTTAACGTTATCAGATCAGTCACCATATAGAACGATCTCATTTTTATTGCTTGGGAAAAGTGATAACGTAGTACGAACATGGAATGTTTATCATATTATAATACTAATACTAATAATAATAATAATAATAATAATAATAATAATAATAATAATAATAATCAAAACAGCTGCAATCTTAAGGAAAATCCTTGAATGCGGAAACCAACTCGCATAAGCTACAAAGGGTAACCAGTCAGAAGGAATTTACAACAGGTAGAAAACAAAACAACACGAAGAACATCACAATATCAACCACGGAACAGAAACTGCAAGAAACATCACTTCATAATCTCCTCCACCCCCAATAAATTACACAACCTAAGCTAACACCACACAAAAATGAACCAAGGAACAGAAATTGCAAGAAACACTATAAGCTCTCACCCTTCCATCCACCCTTACCCCACCCCCCAAAAAATAGAATATGAAAAAAAAAATTTTTAATAATTAAAATAAAATAAATAAATAAATATACAAATTCTAAAAAAAAAATGGGGCCGGCCTAGGCTGACACCAAACAAAATATTTGTAGAGGGTGGAGGAGCATGAGAAGACCGAGGAGGGACAGCACAAACCAGACCTCCACTGGAAGAGTGCAGAGAATGCTGGGACCTTGGGGAGGCTTATTGAACCCAAATCCCAGAGAAGTCCTTAGTAGCGAGAAATCAATAGTAAGAGGCTGTTGCGATACCGCAAGGTTATTAGCGGTGGTTATCGAATAAAGGTGAAGAATACTGCAAATCTGTGGAGGTTTGTTGTCACTCAGACTCCAGAAAATGCCACTGGTTGTTGTCGGTGAGCAATCACTGACGATGATCTGTGTGAGAACTCCTAGTGAGTACAAATAATAATAATAATGATGATATAATGTCGTGAGTAAAAAAGAAGGTTGTCTATATAAATATATTTCTGAAAGTAATAAGATTTTTCTTCGTGAAGGAAATACTAAGAACTGTGATGAAAAAGAATCAAAGGTTGCAAGAGAGAGGGTTAAGATTATTTGGAAAGAAACTACACAGTGTATTCTTTAAGAATACTGCATTTAGAGATAATGACAGCTGGAATCGGTTGGTCAGAGGTGATATCAAAAGATATACTGAGAGCACCTTAATGGCAACCCAGGAACAAGCCACTTGCACTATGTCCATCAAACATTACATTGACAAAAGTGCAGAATCACCGATGTGCCGATTGTGTAATGAAACTAGAGAAACCTTAGCGCATATTGTATCTGAATGCCCTATGCTAGCACAACATCAATATAAAAAATGGAGACACGACAAAGTCGCTAAGCTACTACACTGGAATATATGCAACCTTTATGAATTGCACCATAATGAGCATAAGCCAGGAGAACGACGATTTCAAATTTCTTTGGGACATGCGCATACAAACCGATAAGGTTTTTGAAAATTCCAAACCATACCTAATCTTTCTAAACAAAAACAAGGGAACTTGCTTAATTATTGATATAGCCTACCCCTTTGATACCAGAGTGTAGGAGAAAGAACACGAAAAGAATATCAAGATCTAAAATGGGAATTAGTTAGACTATGGAAATGTAATGAGTAAAGGTGATTCCCATTGTAATTGGAATGCTTGGAACCATAACGAAACGCCACCAATAAATGGATTGAACAGGTTGAAGAGAACATTTATTTTAAAATTCTGCAAAAGGCTTGCCTGTTAGGAACAGCGAAAGTGTTAAGGTACAGCTTGAATGTCTAAAGTCAACGGAATTAACTTGATGTTCAAAAAAGAAAACTCCAACTGAAAAGATGCCAAAAGTTGAGACTACTATGAAAGAATAATAATAATAATAATAATAATAATAATAATAATAATAATAATAATAATAATAATAATAATAATAACACCAATAATCATAGGAGCACTAGGAACAGTCCCCAAAAACATGGAGAAAAGACTAGGTGAAATAGGAATCAAAGGGATAACTGAGACCATACAAAGGACAGTAATGATCAAAACAGCTACAATTCTGAGAAATGTCCTCGAATGCGGAAACCAACCCGCATAAGCAACGAATGGAGAACAAACACATGGAAGCACAAGACAACAGAGAGAGAAGCGCAAGCATAGGCTGACACCACGAAAATTATGGACAGAGGGTCGAGGAGGGAAAGCGCAAACCAGACCTCCACTGGAAGAGCGCGGACAGCTCTGGGACCGTGGGGAGGCTTGTTGCCACCCGGGCCCCAGAGGAGACCAATGGCCCTTATCACCGTGAAATCGGTGGTAGGTGGCTGTTGCGATACCGCAAGGTCATCAGCGGTGATGAACGAAAAGAGGCGGAGCATACTGGAAGTCTGAGGAGACTTGTTGTCACTCAGACCCAGGGAATACCACAGGTTGTTGGCAGTGGGTGATCACTGACGATGACCAGTGTGATAACTCCTAGTGAGTAAATAATAATAATAATAATAATAATAATAATAATAATAATAATAATAATAATAATAATAATAATGATGACAAAATTATGTACAACAATAAATTGTCAATAAATAAATAAATAAACATATGGTATATTTATTCATTCAACAATAAAAAAAAATACTTATCATAAATATGATAAATGTTCAAATATTCAAGAAAATGACTTCAAAGGCTTTCTACATAGTGACTTGATGCTTTTAAAGGACTTTTTCCAGACATTCTCCTACTTTCTAAGAAAGATAGACCATTAAAAATGTAGCATCTAGTTGACAAATCGTGCTTGCTTCTATGCAAAAATCTGAGAAGTTGCCAATTTTTTGGAGTTCATATCAATTTTTCATCATTCCTCTCATTCTCTCTCCCTCCCTCCCTCCCTTCTTTTTCTCTGATATACATTTACTACAGTTATAAAAAAAACTCAAAGAGTTTCGAGCAAAGACTCTTTTCTTTTATACTTATTGTTTAATGTTTTAAATTAAATAATTGTGGAGGGTGGAGCGATATTTTAGCATTATGATTTTTGTCCATTCAAGTATGGTTTTGCTTCAACAAGGACTTACGTGAGAAAGGATATAACTGTTAATTGATTATAATAAAAACATCAAACTGTTTGTATTCTTTTAAACGATTTTAAACTGTTTTTAACCGTTTCATGTTCAAGTGTCTGCGTTTCCCCTGGAATGTTTACAACGAAACACCATTTAACTTGTGTGTGCCTTTGCTATATAAAACACTTACCAAAGAAGGTATATTTTTGTATTCTTTTATTGTAAGGCTAACAAAACTGATACTTTCTGATAAGGGGTAAATTTAGCGGCATGACTACATTTCTATAAGCTTTATGCCAACCTGCATAAATAGTCTTTAAATATGTGTAAGTTTTGTACAAGTTTTTTTTTCTGAAACTTGATTTAACTATGTTTTGAATATATTTTAATTTTCTCTCCCTTCCTCCCTCTCCCCCTCTTTCTCTCTCTCTCTCTCTCTCTCTCTCTCTAAAATCCATTTGAAATACTCCAAAAAGACTGAAATTTGCAGAATATTTATTAATTGATGTCTAATACCTATTGTTGTTATTTCACAAATATCTGAAGTATCTGAATTTTCCAAAGATCTTTAACCTATTCATTGCCCTCTTTGCATGAAACTGAATTAAGCTAAATATATCCTATATTATCCACCTCTATGCCTAGCAGCTGTGTACCAACATTCATAATGATTAGTTAATTAGTTTAGAAGTAAATCTTGTACATACAGATATATAAACATATACACATACCTAACTTTATATATACATATATATATATATATATATATATATATATATATATATATATATATACATATATATATTTATATATAAAATCGATTGCTCCCCTCTCTCAACAGAAAGTATAGGTTTAGAACAAACATCTTTATATGCTAATCTGTTCTGCCAAGTCCTCACGTGTGTTTTCAGAAAATACTCGTTCATTTCGTTTTCTTTCAAAATTCCTTACATTTCCCCCGGGAAAGCTTTTTCTCCTAACTAAGACTTCCACATAGAAGGTTGCAGACATTTTTAAATATATCCACTTCTCTCGCCTCAAGTAACCCCTGGGACCAATTGTTCATGGCATAATGACGCCATGAACATCGTTTGTGTTTAACTCTTTACGCTACTCTTTTTCTCTGCTACCTACTGTACATTTTCAATCAAAATAATGACTGATCCTTTCATGGAATATAGGAATAGCGTTTTTTTTTACTTCTAACATACTTACTTCATTATTAATACTTACGCATGTTGGCTTCTTTTTATTATGTTCGTATAGAATTTTTAACATCATACGATTTATGTAACAACCCAATACAAACATTACCGGGGCACTCCAGATAAATTAAGCTAATTCAGATGACTTTTGAGAACTCAGATTTTATTCGAGAATAGCAGATTACGCTTCAGTTTCTATTTACAACGGTTAGAATTATACAATTTATGTAACAACAAAATAATAACATTACCGGGAACCCCGGGAATGTTTTCTAGTAATAAGGAAAACTTTGTTTTAAATTAAATTCGGAAAACAACAACTTCTTTATCGGATATGTAAAAAAATGTTTCATTTTTATTTAAATTAGGTAAACAACTTTTTCATTGGCTATTAGTAAACAGACGGTTTATTTTTTTAGTAAAGAATAAATCAAAATAAAGATATATTTATACTTTAAACTTGCTATTACTGAGTATATATGCTGTTTTTTTAGGTAAAACATGTTTTTAAGTAAAATAAGTCGTACGAGAGTAATGCCGGAACTCATTTTACTCGGAATAATTTATGTGACTTAAATAGAAATTCCCATCGAAATGGTATGAAAACTAATAAAGTAGATGGACACGTTTTAACGGATTTGTTTTAAACTTTTATTTTTGACAAGTGTTTCAATTTAAAACTTTGTTTATTTAGAGTTAGCAGTACTTAGTGGTTTCTATTAGTTAAAAAGATAATAATTTTGTCATATTTGTTAAAAATCATTTTTAGATGAAGATTGATAATTTGTGTTATTCGTGTCGGACTACTAGACTCATCTTAGTTGTTGTATTCACAACGTTTCGACCGATGTAACCTTCGAAGAAGTTGGGGGGTATAACGGCCGAAACGTTGTGAATATAATAACCAATATTAGAATAGTAGTCCGAATAACCCAAACATATGCGAAAGAAACAATCAGTTGCGCTTTTTGATTATTTTTTGTTACAATTACTTTTTTATTGCTATTTATGTTTCGTTTACTATTTATATAAAAAAATCAATATCTTATATTTCCCTGGGTAACGCCAGAACACGGGCCCTGCCAGTATAATATATAATCGAAGGATGTCTGTAATACCAATATAATACAATGAGAAATGTACATTCTCACCCTTTGAAAGAGGGTTAATTTATTGCTAATCGTTTGGGGCGCCCTTACTGGGAAATGCCGACGGGGCTGCCTTGGCATTTTTTGTTCGGCCAGAGTAGTCTGCCTCTAGGGCGCTGGCATACAAATCCCACCCTCGGACCTTGTATCACATCTTCTCGCTGTGGGAGAGGAATAAATAACTTCATTTATATCTCAGAATAATGGGCTTATTTTCAAAATGTAATTTTCTAAATTAACAGAAATCGAGGTTATAGTTATACTGGCTATTCGGTATGACTAATTAGCATAAAAGTGGGAAAGAGTATATATATATATATATATATATATATATATATATATATATATATATATATATATATATATATATATATATATATATAATTCTCTGTTTCACTGGCCACTTATGAACCTAACCTTAAACAACACGGCAGAAAATATCTTGCACTGAGAGTCTCATCGGGACACGTCACGCGTCATACGTCATGTGCGGACAAGTTAAATCATCCAATCGGCGCTTTGTTGCAAAGTTTTAGAGGAGAGCCCACATAATCTGTTATTCACTAAGACGACAGACAGAGAGACAAAGTTGCTGAATTATAATAGTGATTCTGATAATTACTCAATGCGGGTGATTATTTCACGTTGTTGGCATTAAAAGAAAATATTGGCAAAAGTTTCAAATTTCGATTTATCAAGTCTAATAATATTATTTATTATGAGTAACTGCAAATAGACAGCGATCTCTACATTTTGTATTTCTGTCTGGATCGTTAATAGCAAAAATTATTGACGTTGTCTCGTCTTTTAATTTCCACAGAGCCAATGGAAATATCAGCAACGCCGAGTGGTTCAATTTCGTCCTGGACTATTCAATATGAAATAAATTTGAATCATTATTGATAGAGCATGATAAATCTGTCTCTCATATATAAAACTATTCGTTAACAAATATTGTAATATGTATGAATATACTTATGTACATATATATGTATATGTTTCTGTGTTCATAACTATGCATGTGTCTGGTTAAAGTTAGGTATGGTATGATTTACTTATAGCTGAAAAAGTTAATTTGAATTAAATGCGGTATTCTAGTTTATTTATATAATGAATAGCTCCGACGTCCGCTGTACGAACACAGTTATGGCTAGCTTACTATGTATGTCCGCCGACTTGACATTATATAGAATTTAAGTCTCTTCTTTACCATGGTGGTTATCTCTGGTGACCGAGGAGTAAATATCAAACTGCAAAATTAAAGGTGACTTTGTGACTGGTTTCAAATCATTCAACTGACAGTGTCATCTCCTACACTGAAGATAGCATAAGCATGAAACACATGTCTCTATAGGTAAAAATAAAGAATATTTATGTAAGAAATATAGTTATATATTTATATATATGTATATCGTTATTTTTGTTGTTATTGTTTTTAATTCCCTGAGCAATGGAGAGTTTTCTTCCTTTACTTACGCATGCGAGTTTCCTCCCCTGCGTACGCAATATCGCCCCACTTTTAATGATGTGTACATATATATAAACATATATATATAAATATATATATATATATATTGTTGTTAATTTACTTATAAATAAAATAGTTATCCACGGACACGTGTTTCGCCGTTCATGCGAGTCATCGAACCCTGTCATAGTCAGCCACGTTGATGAGCCGCAGTAACGACGAAACACATGTCCGTTGATAACTATTTTATCTATAAATAAATGTATATATATATATATATATATATATATATATATGAATGAATATATATATATATGAATGAATATATATATATATATATGAAAATATATATATGAAAATATATATATATATATATATATATATATATATATATATATATATACTATGTCCTGGCATGAAAACCCGACGTTGCACAAGATTGAATGAGGATCACTACTATGTACTTTTATCACTATACTTACAACATTTCGCCTTCTGATATTGTCGGAAGAAGTTTAAATATAAGAAAAACTCTGAATTAGAGTCTTATACATATGGTTTATATTTCATTAAAATCGGCTATACATATTTGAAGCTTTAAGGGGGTATTGTTCCTATGGGTCACTTAAAGGTGGAGGCATGTAGATATTCGGCACATAGAAGGTAACATAGAAATTCGGGACAACTTCCATTGTCCTTCTCGGAGGATTATATATATATATGCTATAAATTTAAGCAAAATAGGATATATTTAAAGTTTTAAAGGAGGTCCGGCTCCTATCGCTCCCTTAAGGTAGGAGGGCACTTCTTAGAGATTCAGAACCACTTCCATTGCATTACTAAGAACTTTTTATACATATGATTTAAATTTAATAAGAATAGGATATATTTGAAGTTTTAAGGTTGTTATGTCCTCATAGACCCTTAAGCGTGCACTTAGATATTCGGGAATACTTCTGTTGTCTTCCTCAGTAAATTTTACATAAGAATACACTTTCTGATTTTATGTAGATTCTCTAACCTTCCTTTCTATAGGGAACTCACAAACATCACACACGAACATACACATAGATAGTGAGTTTTATATAGAGAGAATATGTATGATATATAATCTGCTCTATTCAGTTTACTATTTCAGACTAATTTACTATCTTACAATGCTCAATTCGAAGAAACTTAGTGTAGGACCTGTTCTATTGCTATGATACTATCATCCCGGGCATTGCTTCCTCCTATTTAGGTGATGGGTGGATAATGTAGTGTCTTTTTTATGGCCATGATACCATCTTTCCAGGGATTAGCTTCTTTTTTTTAGGGGTGTGGGTATTGTAGTCTATGTGCAGATGTATTGAGACTATCCCTCCATGCATTATCTCCTTTTGGTGGTAGTGTAATATCTGTCCTGTTGTCATGATATATATATATATATATATATATATATATATATATATATATATATATATATATATATATATAAGGCTGTTTGCAATGTGGTGGATGCCAGAATGGGAAAAGAGGGAATGAAAAAAAAAATAAGTGAAGACAGTAAAAGTGATATTCTTTCTAAAATAAAACTTATTGATTTATTTCTCAATTTTCTATATACTTTTCACTACCTCTTGTATAGAGTCCGGAATGATGATAGAAAGGCGATGGGGAGAGATAAGGTTAAATAAATGTGTGCCTTTTAAATGTCATCTCGTATTTGTTGGGTATTCTTTGTGTTGATGCAAATCTACACGCAGCAATTCTGATCTCATGTACTTCTCTATTATTAGCTTGGTGTGACGTCTCTCTTTTAAAAATGACTTAAATAATCATTTGATATAGATGTATAACATTTTTTAAATATCCTATACTCATTTCTACAACAACCTGAATAAGAAGAGCGTTGACAATAATAATAATAATAATAATAATGATAATAATAATAATAATGATAATAATAATAATAATAATAATAATAATAATAATAATAATAATAATAATAATAATAATAATAAAGATGTTGATGCTTTAGTTCAGTCAGAGTATTTGAATTTTTTATCTTAGTAAATTATGTACATTGGTTAAATATTGGTGAATTAGGTTTACAAGTTTTTGCACCGACGAAACAGACATTTTTTAAATTCAACTATCTGCGAAGGCTTGTGTATATGTTTGCAGGCGATGGTGGACTGCCCACTCTGTACTTGGCTTAACGAGAACTTGATCGTTTTTTTTTGGGGGGGGGCGGTTAACTCCTGTATTCATTATTTCTGAATGTTCATATATCATCATGATTTCTCAGTTTGTATGATTCAGATTATTCGGATTACTTTTCTCATCTTGGATCTTATTCTCACAACGTTTCGGCCGATTCAACCTTCGACATACTTCAGATACAGCATATCAAACTCTGGAATCTGTAAGGAATTTCGAATGGAACCGTTTATTTAACCCACGGAGTTAGACTGCTCTCGTTCCAATTGCCATGACCGAGTATAAATCTTAAGTCATTCTTAATTATATTCTAAATATCGCTTGTACTGAGGATTGAACCTTCAACCTCCAGAAGACTGTGATTTAGAACTGATTCTTACTTAGGACTTTATCCATCATGCCACGTGTTAATGTGGGATAAATTATTTTAACTTTCTGTCAAGCTCCAGGCCCTGTCGCATCGCTGCAGTGTTGCATCCTTGTGCTTGTTTTACTAGTACTTCCACGGAGTGTGCTCTGATGAACTTATTGCATTTGTATTCCCTCAACGTATATACGACCGACCCACCCGACTAGCAACAAAATCCTACCTCTTCACTGTAGAGGTCCTTACACTGATAGATACTTTCCTAGGACAAAGAAATGCTGAACGGACACTTACCCAACTTCCAGACCAAGAAGTTCTGCGGATCTTTTTTTAGAGCTGTTGGCATAGCATCTAGTTTGAATGCATGCGATTCTCGTGGTATCGTAAACTATATTTAGTGTTGAGTCACCCAGAATACAGCATTGTGTGACTCCCCGGGCCCAAATTGTATCACACATAGTAATTATTAAACCTGGAACTTTTAGCAGAAAACATTGAAAAAATCGTAACATTTTTTCCCTTAATGGATCGCCGCTTATCAAGGCCCGGGCGACACTCGAGGATAAAGGTTAAAGAGATTGTCAGTTGAATGCTGAATGCCACCACAAGAGGATTGGAAACAATGGATTGAATAGGGCAGAAGATTTCTTAAGAGGGATTGATTATTCAAGAGGACGGCTCAACAAGTATTTGTTTATATTAGACTTGAACACAACCATGTGTAGTCGGTTGGGAAGCAGTCGTGTAGTATTTTGTTGAATCAACTTTTATAAAAAGGAGTTTAGAAATCGGTCAGTATTTTAGCAACAATCTAACAGAATAACTTCTTTGTATTACCGTGTGAAGAATAATTATCATGATTAAAAATATCCAAACAAACCAATCACGTTAAAGGAAAAATCTAACTACACAATATCCTCCCTGAAGAAAATTCCATTGAACGTGAGATTTTCATTCGATATAGACTTAACGACTTTCGGATAGAATTCTTTATTAGTCCTGCTCGGAGCGTCTTGACATGGTTCCAATATTTTGATGAACAGAAATGGAATCGTGTGCAATAACATTCTAACAGCTTATTAATTTTTGGCTTCTGAAAAGGAAATATTTGATCTACAGTGGTCGGCGCTTCCTAGTTTGAAATATGACAGGCTAAAGTGGGAGCCAACTATTAATATCCTAATTCAATTCTCTTCTCTCAGGAGGAAGAAAATATTTATATTTCCGTCTTTACTGCTTATTTAAGATATGATTGGATAGACTGTATGAGGAACCTAGGAAAGGTTTTAGTTTAACTAGTTTAATCCATTACTTGGAGCATTATGCTTTTAAGATTAAGTAACTATATAATAAGGCATTTTGTGTTCATACATACGTTACCACATTCCACTCTTATTTATTCTAAGATCGTTCAAATACCAAAGATGAAATGCAATGCAAACAAGGAATTGAAGATCTATTAGTGTTGTAAAGGTAAAAGTTCTGACCTCATCCATTTTAAAATGAATTGTTCCAAAATCGAATTCTGTCGTCCTTTTTTAACTTCAAAAGCCTACTTTTTACATTATTTTTTTATTTTAATGTCACAGTGTTACAATTTTAAATAAATACACACATAAAAGAAGATACATATTCGTTTTTATTTACATTTTAGCTGGCAATGATAACTATATTTACGGAAGAAAAAGATACAAAAGTTTTCTGTATATTATTAAACCTTAAATACATGTACTATTTCGAGATTTATATTAGGATTAAGAGTAGATTATATTGATAAATGAGGGGTGGCGGTGGTGAAATGATTAACAATGAAGACTTACAATCTGGGTGTGCTAAGTTCAAATACAGTCGGTTCTATATCGTTACTTTCACTTATGAAGTTTACAAAAATTCACCAGGTCCCTCCGTAATTACCCCATTATAAAAACAAAACAAACGTGGAAACCAATGTCAGTCAAAAAAGTCGTACCATGATGACCATTACAAATCAAATCATTTTTTATACATGTAGATGAAGAAAGTAACCGTGAAATCTCCACGAGGTCTCGCTTGTAATTATGATTTCCAGATGCACTTAGTCATAAGGTATGATTAATGTTATAAATTTTTTTACGGTCGGCTGCGGTCCTGTATATGAGAAGTTGATCTGATTGATTAGTTTAATCATGTGACATAGAAGAGATTTGAAGTTGAATAATCACTTGCTAAGAGAATTTTAAGAAACATGTAATGTATATAGGGTTTCAGTACTACGTAGATTATCAAATAGACAGATAAGTCTCGTTGGTTTTATGACACGAAGCAGCAGTTCGTTCTCTCTCTTCTTCTTTTCCATTGTTGCCCTGTCATGTTACATGATGATTAATAACAGTGGTTTTAAATAATCTAAACACAAAATCATTGATGTTTAGCAATGCTAATGAGTGTTATTTTAGTTTTATCCTCCAATATACAGTATTTTATTTACCTCCTTTCCAGGAGGTTAGACACAAGGTCAAGTGTGGGTTTTGATAAAAGTGTTTATATGGAATGAACTGGATTCGAACCCGACACACCCAGGTCCTCAGTCCGCGTACATAATTGCTCCAACCCATCTCCCATGCAGCTCTCCAAAGCACGACTATTCTCCTTCGCAATCCAGAAAGAAGAGGATTATCTTCTCAGTTTATCCACCACGTGTCTCTAGTGACTTCCTGTTTGACGAAATATCCTGACTCTAGTATGTTAACTTCTGATGGAATTTTACACTGCTCTAACCTTAAGCTTACTCTAACCCTATAGAAAATACTGTTTCTAACATTATTAATTTTTATTATATTGCCAATAACATCGTACAACAAGAACAAATGAAAATTGTCTAGTCAGAAGCAAAGTTTGATTTGTCAGCTTATCATAATCCTATTTGGATCTGACTTTGGAAATTCGACAAGATAACTTTATATGGTAGACGATCCGGCGTCGACAGCTACTTCAACTAATATTCACACAGAGTCTCTAGATATGTAGAGCTAGTGTTCGTGATTATGTTAGCATAATATTCATCGTTTTAATTAGTCAATTAAAATAACCGTTTCATTTAAAACTATGGTGAGAAATGTTACATTTATCGAATAAATCAACCAAACATTGGAAAAATAGATATTTTTATGTCGTAATAAAATTTGTTTGCATTCAAACAATGAATTACTTGGCCTTTTGGCTTAGAACAAAGTTTAGTATCTGTTCTAGTGCTACTTAATCTATTCAGTCCTCTGTCAGTGCAGCTGAAGTCCTTCTGGACTGAGGCAATTATTATTTTTGTTCCAATTCAGAGTGCCCCGTTTTGGGAAACTGGATTTTCCTCACATTAAAAACCGACCTTGTTTCTAACTTTGCTCTTGTAGGAGGCAAGTAAATAGGAACAATGAATTATTTACATCACTAGTTTCATGTCGGATATTGTTTACTGAAATTTATTTTTGGTTGAAGAGATAACGAAGATTTACTGTCGTGCTTAGGGATTGAACTCAGAACCTTCAAATTAAGACACTTTTATGTTCAATACGTCTAATCTTTATTTGATTTCTCCCACCACTCCTCGTTTCGATTGTTCCTTGCAGATGAAAAGAAGCACACATAAACTTTTCTTCATTGCCGTTATTGATAGGAACAACAGCCATCCAATCTCATTTGGATAGTATCCAATGTGTAAATAGTGAAGTTTATTAACTTATTTCTGAAAAAGATGAAATCCCATTCACCAATCAAAACTGAACATAAAATATAAGCGATATGTGTTGCTTATTTACTTAATACCCACACACACGCATATATATATGTATATATATATATATATATATATATATATATATATATATATATATATATATATATATAAGAGGGTAGTGCAGTATTAGTGCAGTTCCAACAAGAGAAAAGTATATATGTTTTTTTTCAACATTTATTTATTATGTTGTTATTTTATCATTTCATCATTTTATATAACGCGTTTCAAGCGGTGGTCTGCTTTCATCAGATATGTAAATCCATGTACATACATTACAAATGGATTTACATATCTGATGAAAGCGGACCATCGCTTGAAACGCGTTATATAAAATTATTAAATTATAAAATGATAAAATAATGAATAAATGTTGAAAAAAACATTTTACAAATGTTGGTAGCCTTACTCCTTTACGTATAGTTGTATCATATAATATTTTTTTATGTAAGTGTTACTAGAGTAAAACATTTTTAAGAATATCTTTGTGCATTGTCACGCACGGCCTTCGCCAGGACCACGGCAGCGAGCGCGTGACAATGATAATTATAGAAAAGGTCCCCAGGTTCCGATATTACCAACAGAATACAAGGGTAGATAATTTCTCCAATTCAAGACACAACATAGTAAACAAGGAAAATTAACAAGCAAGCAAGAGACGATACAAACACAAAGTTAAGGTACAAACAATATTTATTTACAAAATAATAGGGAAGGGATAATCATGCATAAAACAAATACAAAACGGCAAAGCATTATTTTATGAAAGAGGGAGACTGTTTAACGTTACTATGGCGAGCAAAGTCCACGAACAAGATAAGTCCGAAGCAACTCACGTAAGGAAGGGAAATAGGTGTTTATTCCCTCGCGGATATGCGTCTCTCCGACGAGGCTTGAAGAATTTGAGGGTCACGTTCATTTAAGGTTCATAATGATCATTTGACGAAAATGTCGGCAGGGGCTATATGTGCGTATGCGTCTGTTGTGTTTTGTCTCGGCGCTATTCAATTTTCTCGTAGGAAGGTGTAGTCGTCTCTCCCTGAGGTTCATACTCAGCGGCAAAGTCCGGAAAAGGAAACAGCGCCAAAGGCCTTCGTTTCATCGGTATAACTTAGAGAATGTCTCGGGACGGCATGTTCCCGGCTATTTGTATCTACATCGGCAGATCCCTGTAGTAGTGGGTGACTCAAACAATGATTCTCTCTTTCTCGGCTGTCGTCGCTGACTGGTTTTGTCTCTAACTCTTCATATCTCCCCGCCACTGATACGCCCGGCGAGGTGGGGTATGTGTGGGATGTATGTGTGTCCGATTCTTCCGGGTTGACGAGTTGATGAGTCAGGACATCAAGTGCTACTTTTATCTTCTCATGCCATGACGCATGGCCCTTTTATGTGGGGTCATCTACGTTCAGTCAGGTGCGGAGCGGGGTATTTCAGGTTGGACGCTGAATTTCTTTTTGGTGAGTGTTGGAGTAAGGGGGAGGTTGGGGTGTTTGTTCAACGTGTCAAGTACGCTTCATTCGGTCGTACAGATCAGCCCCATTGCTGCTCTAGACATAGGACAAAATGGACTCTGCTCACATTAATAAAATGCTCAAAAATACATTCTACTACTCTAATTCTGGTTTGATCACCCCAAATTTGTTTGAATTCCATATTGTTACAAAGATGGAATCTATGACAAAAAATGCTCCACATAAAGACATTAAGATATGAATATATAATCATTAATGTATAATTTTTAGACTATAGAACTCTTATTGTCTTAAAATAATTATTGAATTCTCATGAGTGAGGCTGATCTATATGTAATTTTCTAAATAAATATAGATGTTATTTCATACCCATGATATGTTTCAATATTGTAGTTTAATATAAGTTCAATACTAAATAGGTTATATCAATTAGAACTTTCATATATTACTAGGGTATTATTCAAAATATGCAAAAAATATTAATTAGAATTTCAAATATCCAAATCAACACGTTCTTTGCATGTACGCACGTTTCCGAGATTCAACTTTATTCATTATCAAAATGATGTTTTATTAAAATTTTCAACAGAAAAATAATTCTTCTCATCAGCATATAAAAAATTATTTATAAAAATTCATGGTATATCATAATCATATGGATATTCCAGAAATTATTATAAAACAGTCCTTTAATAGGTTTTGAATGTTTCGAATGGTAAATGGTACCATATTAATATGTATATATATATATATATATATATATATATATATATATATATACAGGGTGACCCAAAATAAACGGGCCCCCGTGTACACTTTACGTGATATCTCCTTTATTTATTCACCGATTGCCCTTATTTTAAAGGACATGGCCGAATCAACGACCGTGAGTACACCAAGACCTCAGTGGGAGCTGGGACAAAGAATACATAGTGTTAAATTTTGCTACAAGACAGGCTCGTTTTAAAAAACCCATGACAGTTTCATGCATCAGTTCGAATGTGAAAAGGCTCCATCATAAAGCAGAATTCAGAACTGGGTGAACCACTTCGAGAAGTATGGGGCCGTGGAGAACCTCAACGCTGCCAGTGAGAACCGTCCAAGCACCTCGGGACGTCCCAAGAAGCGGACAGCCGAGCTGGTCGAAAGTGTGAGAGAGTCTCTCCAGGAGAGTTCGAAACGCTCTGTGCGTAAGCGAAGTCAGTCCCTCGGTATCTCCCGTGAGAATTGCAGGAGAGTGCTAGTGAACGATATCAGGGCTTACCCATACAGAATACAGACGCTGCAGACCCTTACAGCCTCAGACAAGAAGCAGAGGAGCGCTATGGCAGTCAGGATGCTCGATAAGATCGAGGAGACACCAGGTTTCCTTAACCTCCTTTGGACATCAGATGAAGCCCACTTCCATCTTGACAAAAAAGCGAACTCCAAGACAAATGTCTTCTGGGGGTCCTCCAGACACAATGAAGTAGCCACCAAGCCCCTGCACTCTCCTAAGTGCACAGTGTGGGCTGCAATCTCGGTCAGAGGCATCATCGGACCAATCTTCATCGAAGAATCTGGCGTAGCAGTGACAGTCACCAAGGAGCGGTATGTGGAGGTCCTCAAAACCTTCAAGAGTGAGCTCCAGACCCTCTACCCGTCGCTCATGAGCAAGTTCTGGTTCCAGCAAGACGGAGCAAGTTCTCACACCTCAAACATGTCCCGTGATTGGCTGAAAGAGAACTTCGGAGGCCGAGTGGTCAGTCTCAAGACTAATTTTGAGTGGCCACCCCATAGCCCGGACCTAAGCCCCCCCCCCCCCCCAGATTTTTTTCCTTTGGGACTATCTTAAGGACAGAGTGTACGCAGCGAAACCCAGAACCATCACGGAACACAAGGAAGCCATCAGGGAGGAGATGAGAGCCATTCCCAATTCAGTCTGTAAGAACGTCATGGACAACTTCGTTCTGCGCCTCAAGAAATGCACGGAGCTAAATGGAGGCCATCTATAATACATGCTGTAGAACGGAGAGAAAAAAGGCCAAAGACCCTAGTGTTTTGATGTAATGTTTTGAATATAATAAACTAGTTATGACCAAAAATTCATTTCATTCGGACGAAACACTAAGAAACGGGGCCCAATTAGAGTTGGTGCCCGTTTTTTCTGGGTCACCCTGTATATATATATAAATTATGACTGGAGAATATTCTCACGTAAAACGAGTGTCTATCAGTAAATATGACGTTTTATTATACTCTATATTTTTTTCATGTATATATCAATGCGATCGGAACAAAATTACAAATGAATAAAAAGCAAATGTGGGAGATAAAGAACAAATGCATAAATACGAATAATAAGCAAGAAAAAGGGGAAAATTGATTTGGTGACCTTTTCCGTGTTTCCGATGTAAAAAAAACTTTTTTCCTCTTGGCGTTTAGATATCTAAAAAAAAGTGTAAAATATATTGAAACTTCACGCGAACTAAATTAATCCTGTTTCACATGAGAAGATTTTCCAGTCATTATTAGATCATGTTGTCAGATATTTTGCACTTCGTAAAGAAATTGAACTCTCTAGGCCGTAAGTAGTTCGTATGCAACAGACATAATCATTATTATTTCCTTTACTTTTGTAGCGAGTTTAATATAGTAACAGTAAGATGTTGTGACAGCAGACCAACCAAACAGTTGGGTTTCGAATCTCAGCATAAAACACTCGTTACGTCAACGCACATTGTAGAGCTCTGAAACGGTGAAACAACTGTCTGGATGATTGACCAGAGTATTCAGTTACTGGGCTAAGAGTTTAATATATGCAAAAATACCCAAAACATATACTATATAAACATGTAAATATCTTATTTAATAAATATATCTACGTCCTTCTCTCTCTTGCTATATATATATATATATATATATATATATATATATATATAAAGTGTGTGTGTGTGTGTATTTAGACAGTATTTTCTCATTTATGCAAACATTGTTAAAATAACAGAATTCGTCTGTTTAATTATACGTCTTTTTATATTTTCAAATTTTCTGATGGTCTTTTTTTTATTAAAATCAAAAGAATAAATAAATGTTTCATAGGTTCACGAACGTTTACGATTCTTCGTCGAATCATCCTCAGGTGTCAAAAGCAAATGAACAAAAAAGCTGGAGAAAGAATAGCATCTTAAAAAGGATGGCGAAGAAACGCACAGATAACGTTTTTCGCATTATTTTCGGAAGTCGTTGACGATTTAAATTCAGTAACGCTGGATGGCATCATAGAACAAAATCGCATTACGTTAAGCATTTTAAAATGTTAGCACTGATTTCATATGTGATGTTGTTAATTGTAGGTTGTTGTGTTTTTATGTAGATAGCTTCAAATATTTTTTTTTATTTTTAAATTGGTTGAGGAATGTATAATTTTTGTGTTATTAACAAAAATTTGTCTGATTTTATATATATATATATATATATATATATATATATATATATATATATATATATATATATTACGGTGAAATGAGCAAACTGATCATAGAAAATAAAGGAAATAATTTCTTTCACGTTTAATAGACACCAAAAAGTATTCCCTTATTAATCAAATAATTTATTTACATATTAGAGAGAGAGAGAGAGGGAGAGAGAGGGAGAGAGAGAGGGGGAGAGAGAGAGAAAGAGAGAGCTAGAGAGAGAACGAGAAAGAAAAGGGGAGAGACGTTGATAACTGATTAGTTTATTTTTCTTGTAAAACTTTACTTCTTTAAGTAAGATTTAACTTGCGTATTTATTTTTGTTTTCGATTTGTTTCGTAAGTTTTACCTCAATTAGTTGTTTCGGTTTTTAGAGTAAGATTCACCTAACGTGTAACAATAGTAGAAATTCAATTGTTATTGATAGAAAATAAATACTATTTCCCTGGGAAGCACTGGTTACCCCTGCTAGTTTAAAATAATAAACTTTTCATTTATAACTTTGTTGAAAAAACAAAAAGAAACAGGTCTCTATGAATCTGGTCTCTAATCACAGTAGTCCTTCACGTTTCAGTGGCAATATGCCTTGTTTTGGGTGTCTAAAATAAAAATAAAAGTCCCACACCTCAGTTCACATATTATCAGTACTGCATAAAAGTGACAGTGGACCCAACGCCAACACTATTTCGGCCCTAGTATGTAGTATATTAATATTGTTGGCTTAGAATTATCTGAGTTATCTCCCCTAGATAATTTCAGAGTTATATCCTTTGAATCATTCTGTCCAACATAATGGAACGCACTCCTTTGATCTCATACAATGGAGCAACTGGAATTTCAAATCTATCTTCTCTCTGTAATTGTTTCAAACTTTTCTATTTCGAGTTGTCGTATACAAATACGGTCCTAAATTCAAATACTTCTGTGTCCATCTTAACTCTCTTCTCTTCAACTGTGGACTTTCTTTATATGTTTTTTTTTTCGGTCGGGTCGTATGCAGGGATGTAACTATCGTTTCCTGTGCCAAGGTAAACCTTTTTAATGGGCAATTCATAGGCAGCACTCAAAACTCCGAATTTCATAAGACCCGATCGTTAACCTTTTGACCTTTGGCGAATACTCCATCGTAATCTAGTTCTTCGATTGGATCCCTACTTTTTCTGCTGACCCTGGATCACTGCCAAAGACTTTATTCTTTATTCTTATTTGTCAACAATATATTTTCTAAGCTTCATCTACACATACACTTTTATCGCTTTCTTGCTAACTGTATCTTTCCACAATTTCTAATACAATTAGAAACAGGAATATTGTAGAATACGTTTTCTATTTAAATCCAAAGCAGAGAGCTTCAGATATAAACGTTGAATGCTTTTTGCACAGAAAATTACTGAACTATTTTTGCTTTTCCTTTTCGCTGCTGTGCCCCGCCCTTTGGCATAACTGAAACACAAATAAAACTATTGATAAAACATTTTAATCTGAAATTATTTTTGTTATAAATCTAACTTTTCATAATATTTTTTTAAATTATTGATAAGCTTAAAATAATAATAGTTAACATATATAATATTATATTAGTCGAGCATCCAATCATATCCTGTTTGCCCTATGGTTGAATGTGACCTGACTCTATTGTAGATAAAAATTCATACACAGAACACAAATGACATTCTACAAAAGATAAGAGCGCTATTTATGCATTTTTATTGTATAGGAACAATGTATTATGTATGTTTAATTTTAGATCTTACTTGTCTCGTTTTACTGTCTTTAAGAATTGGCATAGGCAAAGTATTATTAAATGAAAAGTGTTTGTCCATCACAGCCTTTTACTGTCTTTTATTTTGTATATATGTGTTTTTGTACTGATGGGTTACCGCTTATTAAGGCTCTTGGGCCACTCGAGGATAAGGATTACGAGGATTGTTGGTTGGATGATGATAACCATCACGAGAGGATTGGAAACAGTGAGTGAAATAGGCAAAAAAAATTTAAGAGGACTTGATCTTCCAATGTGGCGACTCAACAAGTATTTTTTTACATTAGACTTGAAGACGACCATGCTGTAGTCGGTTTGGAAGCAGACTTGTGGTATCTTGTTCCACAGATGTTCTATTAATGAATTTTTGTTCATGAAAGTTCTATTTGGTTTTTGGTACAGAGAAAAAAAAGGAAAGTTCTTAGCTGTGGTTTTAGCCAGACTAGTTCTTGCTGCTAATAATTTTTCAGGGGCGGGAACCAAAAATTGGAGCTCACTTGATTACCTACCATTAACATAACAATACAGTAGGGAGAAACTAGCAACATCTCTTTGATGTGAAAGAGGCTGTAGGAACGAGAAGAGATCATCCCCCACCAGATTGCAAAGTCGATTTTCTACTCAAATAGCTTCTTTCCTCGGTTGAATTGCTTTGGAATTTCTGTCCCTGTTCCCTGTTTCCCCGGCCGTACTAACATGCAGAAAATAGATGTCTATGCTCGCCACTTTCAGTGTAAGCATCACTTAATTTCTCCGTTATTACGTGACAATCTCTCGTTGGCTAGTGGGACTGGGTGTGCCCCTATAACTTCAGGGTGTATCTGTGAGCCGAGTTCGTGCCCTGTGACCGTCTGAGATTGTTGTTTCCCTGCACTGAGGAAAGCTCGAAACGACAGCATACGTAATGAAATATTAAAAATAATTTGATGTTATATATATATATATATATATATATATATATATATATATATATATATTATATATATATATATATATATATATATATATATATATATATACACGAGTGTACATCCTCCGTTATAAATAATTGATGAAATAATTCTTCGACATTGTTTGCACTAATATTCATAGTCATATTAAATATAGGTCTGAATTGGTGAATTTAAAAAAAGAAAAACTGGAAAATTTAAAAATAGAAAAAGGAAAACACGTATAACTCGGAATCGAAAGGAGAGAAAAAATAGAAAACGTTACATTATCGAAATAGATTGAAGGCAGGGGTGTCTGACTTGCTGTCTGCTCTCTTAATTCCCTTAAAAACTTTGAATGAATTCATCTGCCTGGTTTTTACTAACTTTTGTGTGACGGTACATATATATATATATATATATATATATATATATATATATATATAATATAAGTGTAACTACAGTTTTGAAAGCGTCGTTAGAAGAAATATTTTTAAAATGTTTGAGAAACCAGTTAACAGACGCGTGAATTTATATCAATAAATGAAAAGTTATTTAATATTATTTTTTTTTTAATGTTGTATAAATCCAAATTTTCGGTTTAAAAAACCATAATCATGGTAAACAGACATTGTATCTTTTTTCATGTTTTTCTTATTCATGGTGAAAATCTGTCGGCGTGGCCGAAGATTTACGATCTCCTCCTTGGATTTATAAATATAAAAAAAAAGTATATTAAATAAATTTTCATTTATTGATATAAATTCACGCGTCTGTTAACTGGTTTCTCAAAAAATGTTCATATATATATATATATATATATATATATATACATGGACGGCGGCACCGGGGAGCACTTTTTTACTTCCCCCCCCACCACCACCTTACGGTCATCAATAATTCAGTTGATATGCATGTGTTTAACCGCCCCCCCCCACTTTTTAGGAGAACCCCCCACTTTTATAACTGTCTCGCCGACCCTGATATATATATATATATATATATATATATATATATATATATATATATATATATACATCGTTGTTTATTATAGAGTAGAGGATATGCTGTGTCTCGAAACCATGCACACAAAGGTTCGTCTTTATTTACAGATATAGCACAAGAATAAATGGGAATTAAAAGCGACCATGGTTTTTTGAGACCTCACTGTAGAAAGCAAGAAATCCTTATATACTTCCAGAGCTGGATGTTTTATGTAACAGAATTTTCAAGCCATAAATCAATAATTTAAGATCCGGCTTGTGATTCCTTCAGAATAACATTTTCGATGCAAAGCTTCCATTACTTAAACTCGCCTGTGGATGTCACAGAGTGAATTCACAAGCCTGTTTTGAACACTGTCAAAGGGTATATTTGGCATGGAACCTAATTTAGCCTCCTAAATCAAATACAGAATAGACATAGATATGAAGGAGGGCCGGGTTCGTAATAGATAACCAGCCAATTGACAGAAGGAATCTCAATGTCGATCATCAATAACATTTCCTGATTTCCCCTTACCCTGCAACCTGAGCAGTGAATTAATGTTTGCTGCCGCTTGTACCTTTGTAACTCGAACAATTCATGCAATTTCTAAATCGTGATTGCGCCCTGACCATAGTTAATCTAATGTCTTCAGTTTCGCTCCATGATATTCAATTTATCAAAGAACTTTACCAAAGACATTCAAGAACACACCGACTTGAAATAAATTAGCTACTGCGAACTTACTACAACCGAACTACAATACATTACTATTACCATAGATATCACTTCTTACTATATACACTAAATATAGTTGGTGTCAGAATGATTTGGTTCCTCTTCATATAATTATGAATAAAAGTTACCATAGATACCACTTCTTACTATATACACTAAATATAGTTGGTGTCAGAATGATTTGGTTCCTCTTCATATAATTATGAATAAAAGTTACCATAGATATCACTTCTTACTATATACACTAAATATAGTTGGTGTCAGAATGATTTGGTTCCTCTTCATATAATTATGAATAAAAGTTACCATAGATACCACTTCTTACTATATACACTAAATATAGTTGGTGTCAGAATGATTTGGTTCCTCTTCATATAATTATGAATAAAAGTTACCATAGATACCACTTCTTACTATATACACTAAATATAGTTGGTGTCAGAATGATTTGGTTCCTCTTCATATAATTATGAATAAAAGTTACCATAGATACCACTTCTTACTATATACACTAAATATAGTTGGTGTCAGAATGATTTGGTTCCTCTTCATATAATTATGAATAAAAGTTACCATAGATACCACTTCTTACTATATACACTAAATATAGTTGGTGTCAGAATGATTTGGTTCCTCTTCATATAATTATGAATAAAAGTTACCATAGATACCACTTCTTACTATATACACTAAATATAGTTGGTGTCAGAATGATTTGGTTCCTCTTCATATAATTATGAATAAAACTTACCATAGATACCACTTCTTACTATATACACTAAATATAGTTGGTGTCAGAATGATTTGGTTCCTCTTCATATAATTATGAATAAAAGTTACCATAGATACCACTTCTTACTATATACACTAAATATAGTTGGTGTCAGAATGATTTGGTTCCTCTTCATATAATTATGAATAAAAGTTACCATAGATACCACTTCTTACTATATACACTAAATATAGTTGGTGTCAGAAAGATTTGGTTCCTCTTCATATAATTATGAATAAAAGTTACCATAGATACCACTTCTTACTATATACACTAAATATAGTTGGTGTCAGAATGATTTGGTTCCTCTTCATATAATTATGAATAAAAGTTACCATAGATACCACTTCTTACTATATACACTAAATATAGTTGGTGTCAGAATGATTTGGTTCCTCTTCATATAATTATGAATAAAACTTACCATAGATACCACTTCTTACTATATACACTAAATATAGTTGGTGTCAGAATGATTTGGTTCCTCTTCATATAATTATGAATAAAAGTTACCATAGATACCACTTCTTACTATATACACTAAATATAGTTGGTGTCAGAATGATTTGGTTCCTCTTCATATAATTATGAATAAAAGTTACCATAGATACCACTTCTTACTATATACACTAAATATAGTTGGTGTCAGAATGATTTGGTTCCTCTTCATATAATTATGAATAAAAGTTACCATAGATACCACTTCTTACTATATACACTAAATATAGTTGGTGTCAGAATGATTTGGTTCCTCTTCATATAATTATGAATAAAAGTTACCATAGATACCACTTCTTACTATATACACTAAATATAGTTGGTGTCAGAATGATTTGGTTCCTCTTCATATAATTATGAATAAAACTTACCATAGATACCACTTCTTACTATATACACTAAATATAGTTGGTGTCAGAATGATTTGGTTCCTCTTCATATAATTATGAATAAAAGTTACCATAGATACCACTTCTTACTATATACACTAAATATAGTTGGTGTCAGAATGATTTGGTTCCTCTTCATATAATTATGAATAAAAGTTACCATAGATACCACTTCTTACTATATACACTAAATATAGTTGGTGTCAGAATGATTTGGTTCCTCTTCATATAATTATGAATAAAAGTTACCATAGATACCACTTCTTACTATATACACTAAATATAGTTGGTGTCAGAATGATTTGGTTCCTCTTCATATAATTATGAATAAAACTTACCATAGATACCACTTCTTACTATATACACTAAATATAGTTGGTGTCAGAATGATTTGGTTCCTCTTCATATAATTATGAATAAAAGTTACCATAGATACCACTTCTTACTATATACACTAAATATAGTTGGTGTCAGAATGATTTGGTTCCTCTTCATATAATTATGAATAAAAGTTACCATAGATACCACTTCTTACTATATACACTAAATATAGTTGGTGTCAGAATGATTTGGTTCCTCTTCATATAATTATGAATAAAACTTACCATAGATACCACTTCTTACTATATACACTAAATATAGTTGGTGTCAGAATGATTTGGTTCCTCTTCATATAATTATGAATAAAAGTTACCATAGATACCACTTCTTACTATATACACTTAATATAGTTAGTGTAAGAATGATTTGGTACCTCTTCATATAATTATGAATAAAAGTTACCATAGATACCACTTCTTACTATATACACTAAATATAGTTGGTGTCAGAATGATTTGGTTCCTCTTCATATAATTATGAATAAAACTGTAATAGTAATTGTCTGTATTTCTGAGATGAGGTATTTTCATTATAGATTTGAGTGTTCGGACTGACTTCCCCATCTTGGCTGCCATGCTCACAACGTTTCGGCCATACTGCCCTCCGGCCTTCATCAGGTGCCCTGTATCGAACTCGGGAACCGTCTGTCCGGACTCTCGAACCCAATCCCTTTATTATCATGAGGGTACCACGCTTGAATTCCATTTTTTGACCTTGGAAACCACTCGTTAATTCTCCGTTGCGTTCAGTTCTGCTTCTGCTATGGCTGCTTAACGCCGTATTGCTGCTGTCGCTGAATGTTACTTTCACTGCCTTTGCCTAGGATTGAACTTAGCACCTCCAGATAACTTGCAACTTTCGAACCAACATAGGTGTAACAGTACCAAAAATTGACTCCTAATTGTCCTAGAGACACATAGCCGTTGCAGGTTATCTGGAAGTGCTAAGTTCAATCCTGGGCAATTCAGCAATACGGCGATAAGCAGAGCCAAAAAATGGAATCCGAGCGGGCTACCCCGTGACAATAAAGGGATTGGGTTCCAGTCAGACGGTTCCCGGAGGGCAGAAAGGAGACGTCAGTCCGAACACTGAAATCCAAAACTGTAATACCTTTCATGCGCCCTTTTTCACAAATCATAAACTAATGGATTTGAAACAATTACACCTACAATATTTAACGGCATATACAGTATAATCATGTTGACAACGTTGAGCCTGGTCAGTACTAAATGGGAAATAACAGGTGCTATACACTGAACAGTTATGACAGATAAGATATCTGCGTCTTGGCGATATGGATGGATATATACCTACAAAAAATGTTTTTAATGACAAACAAAAATGCTGAAAAACATCAGACAAACATTTCAAATCATCATCATCACCATCACCATCATCATCGGTTTCCTTACTTGTACTTATAAAGGCTATCATCCTGGTCGGGTGAAGCCGGCTTCCCCCTGAGCAAGTATATCGTCTCTGACCATTGCCTACTTCTTTTTGTCGATCCTCACACGATATGGCTACCTAATTCTGATTCCATGGTCAAAGAGCAACTACTTGTGGACTTGATAGTGCCACTAGGTCGCCTCTGATTATTACCGCCCATCATCAAATTCGGTTTATCGTCTGTTTTACATGCTGGCATATGTTGGACGGCTTTTAGAAATTGACTTCTAAACTAACCTATTTCTGGAAAAGTATGCCTTTATCTTTCTCTCTCTGAAGTCCATCCTTATCACTTTGTTCCATGCTTAGCTAATCTCTATGATGAAGACAACCGATGTTATCGCCAAAAGTGTGACTTTCACCTTTTCTCTGACCTTGATCATGATCTTTGACCTAGATATCATCAAATTAAATCAGTTCTAAGTTAGACCATGACCGATATTTTGATCAAGTATGGTGACGATTACTAAAATGATGTGGCCGCTAGGTTGTCCACAAACAAACAAACAAGCATAATGACGAAGAAACTCAATCGAAAGCATAACCTCAGGCTTTAAAAAAAATTTTTTTTATCATAGTTCACCCCCACTGTAGGTGTAAGGGGCTACTGAGAAAGAAAAAGGGGGGGATTCAACCTAAATTAGGAGCTGTGCAGCGAGATGTGTGTTTATGTTAATTTTAAATTTCTGTATGTCAGTAGCGTCAGGAAAGCAGGAAGTAGGGAGGGAGTTCCAGAGTCCAGCAGCACGAGGAAAGAAGCTTTTGGAGTAGAAGGCTCTACGGCATCTGGAGACATCCACAGTGTATGGATGGGATTTGGCAGATTGTCGGGTTGATCTAGTGAATTTGCATCATGGGGGCACCATCAGAGCACAATCCATTGAAGTACTTGTAAAACAGGCACAAGGAAGCAACATTGCGGCGATGGGACAGAGGCTGGAACTTGGTGGATAGTGTAGGACCTATCAAGTTAGCAGAGGTAAAAATGAATACCTCTTAAGAATACACATTCTTGTTATTTTAATATCAAATTACTGATCTTTATTCATGATACTCTATTCTCACAAGTTCACCTGGTTCAGAAGCAGCAAAACATCAGCAAAGAATTTTCTTCTCACAACCGAGGATATTTTTTGATTTGTGAACTTCGATTTACTCCATGCATACCGGAAGTGTATGTGACCAAATAATTATAGTCTGATCTCATCTAACCATAAAAAAATGTTCCAATATTTATTTGCATGTTTTAGATGGCTTTAAGAATAAACTAATTTGCATTTAAGATGTTTAACGTTTAACAAGGGAGATTTTCTTGGGTGATAAGCTTGAAATCCTGCCTGGCAAATGCATCAGGTGTCTGTCTTTATCGCTAAATTCAAACCTGCCGTTTTATCATCAGTAACAATCTCCTTTTATAGAAAGCAATGGCGATATTTTTGCCTAGACATCTATATGACAACTCGAAATACGGTCAACAGCAATCGTT
Source organism: Sepiola atlantica (assembly GCA_963556195.1). NCBI lineage: Eukaryota > Metazoa > Mollusca > Cephalopoda > Sepiida > Sepiolidae > Sepiola > Sepiola atlantica. The sequence continues at coordinate 43,194,686 of OY744530.1, read as the reverse complement.
TCAGTGTTGCTGTGTGAGCTACGACGACCTGAAGAGGCCACGCTGATTACTGAACTGAACTGAACTGAACTGAACGTCAATCTCCCTTAGCATTAAGTGATGGTTCTTTGTGACATCTTTAATAATTTGTCTTTTCCATTCTCTTAGGAGTTAACAGTTTTGTGCCAGTTTGTAACTTATTCTCAAAACAATGATAATGTTCCAAATTTGTCATGTAAATAGACATGGCCACACGTGTTATCCCCAGTATGTGCCGTCCCCTAGTAGTAACTGCATACGTAGGTGGTCTGTATATCTTCGATGTGGCGGTTATAGAAGCAGCAGAAATAATTGTGGCATGATGAGCTTCAAATGTACATCATATAGGTCTGCCTTGTGTCAGACGTGATGAAATTAAATTAGAACTTTTTTTTCAAATTGGGGCATGAAAGTATCCTCAAATATAATCTCCAAACTAATTTAAGGGTACGTGGTATGCTATTAGGATTGTCAGTCAGTCAAAAACTGCGACCTTGTTTTGAAATGCAATTCAAATTCAGTCTGCCACCTCATACAGCAGGAGAGAATCGTATGCATCGCACTGCTAGCTTCATAAAATGAAATACATACCTCACCGCTTGGCTGAAACAGATGGAACTTAAATTTTAGTTGTAAGACAACAAAATGTCTTGTTCATTCTCATCCCACCATTGTATTTTTCAGCTTGCAGACTCAACAAACTACTCTTCATCCCCGAATACACTTACCACTCATTCGGACAAGTAGCGTCAATATAAGAGTTTTGTGTGTTTAATTTCACAACGTGGGCACAAAGCTATTGAAATAGAACTCGTCAGACGAGTAATATCGCAACAATAGCATTGAGACCGAACCAGGATCTTGTCACAATGGTGCCTCAAATTAAAATTTGACACGAGATACGTCCGCAGACTACGATAGTACCACAGTTGAAGTAGTTATGTATGTAGAGTTATTTACCTCTCCCATAGTAGTAAAAACAATAACACATATTTATTGCACTGTGTTTTCATAATCTCCTTTGTAGTTTTCTTTCTTTTTCTTTCTTTACAATATACAGTACCTACACAATTCCCAGCATTTGTCTTCCCACAGTTCATCTCCCATAGAGGGAGGGAAGGAAATCTCTGAAACACATCTGCTCACTTCCACAGACAAAACCCAAGAGACTCACTGTTTTTCTCTTTTCGCTAAATACTTCTTTGCTAACGGATTACCTGTTTGCTACGTTACTTCTTTGACACGTTAACTTAATTTGTTAACCTTAACTTCACAGTGGAAATTTTATTTTGATTGAACCAAATTAAATCTTTCTCCAGATTTAGTTACATTGAAATGCTTGCACACATCAACTATCTTCATACTGAGCTTTTTGTTAAGTTGAACAGTCTTGTCACAGTTAAAGAACGAATGAATCATCATGATACATGCGTTACGTTTCAACCTTTTGTCAGACATGCAACAAATGAAGTTGCCATCATTATAAAAAAAATACATGAGAATTCACAATTATTATCCATACCTTGTTAGGTGCTTGTTTTTCTATGCGTCCGCATGTGATGCTTTCAGACCGAGGGTTTTCTACCTGATATCAAAGCTTCTTATTTACACTCTCAAAAAGACTAAGTCGACTAAAGGAAGACAGAAGAAGTTTATTCAACTTGATCTTTGTTTCAAATCACTGACCAGTCGGTGGGGAGAGACAGAGAGAGAGAGAGAGAGAGAGAGAGAGAAAGAGAAAGAGAGAGAGAGAACGAGAGAGAGATCTATAGTTACTGTTTGATTATATTTTTTCAGCCCATCTCATTTTCTCATGTTCACACGTTGCATGCTTCCAAAGAATTAATCTTCTCTCTCTCACTCTCTTTTTTAGCCATGTGATGTCATATCCGTTTCTATTAATTCCATCAGTCTAGTAATCCTAATCTTGGTTTCAGCAAGTGTGCTCGAAGAACTTTTATTTCCTGTTATTCTCAACTAACCAATTTATATACTAGTAGAGTTACTCGCCGAAAATCTAACAAATGGTACTCACATATTGTTTTCTTCCAAACCTTCAATAATGTTATAGAATAATCAAGGGAGGTGCGATAGCGCTCTATCCCTTAATCGACTTCAAAAACGGCCTATGCTAGAAATCTTATTTCTTTGATCAATCATAACTCAAAAACCTATGAACCAAATTAGTTAAAATTTGCACAAATTTTTTTTGATAGGTTCTATAAGTGTGTAGAATTTCAGCATCATTAGTCAAGGCAACCCAGAGATCCAGAAAGGTCAGGCATGATTTTGTGTTATCCGTGTGTACGTACGTACGTATGTGCCACCATCTCATTAACTATTTGATGGATTCAGCTGATTTTTGGCAGATATAGAGGTTCTATGGTCTAGTTGATGGCATTTAAATTTCAGTTTACCATGTAACTTAGTTTTCCAGAAAATTCCAAAAAACCTTATTATCCAACGTATTAATGTACTAATCCGATAAAAATGATGAGTCACTGAAAACGTCCCATAATCCCTTGCCGGATGTACCCGGTCTTGCCATAAATTCTGTCCGGCTGCATCAGGTCATACCATAACTTCTGTCCGGATGTATCAATAACATCATAGGAAGGCTACGTTAAGAGTGTGCAGATGAAAAGGAGGAGGAATCAGTAAGAGTGATTTAAGTAGTTCTCTGGATGCCTCCTTGATTTTCTAAAACCTCGGCGTTGTCCGGGAGAAAAGTGCTCAATATCCTAGATAGAGCTACTGTAGTGATAAGTTTGTATAATATTTTAACGCCATCTATGTTTCTCTTCAGACTATTGTGCACATGGAAATGAACAGAAATCAGTAAGAGTGATTTTAGTAGTATTCTGGATGCCTCCTTGATTTTCTAAGTACTCAGCGTTGTCCGGGAGAAAAGTGCTCAATATCCTAGATAGAGCTAGTGTAGTGATAAGTTTGTATAATATTTTAACGCCATCTACGTTTCTCTTCAGACTATTGTGCACATGAAAATGAGGGGAAATTAGTAAGAGTGATTTTAGTAGTGCTCTGGATGCCGCCTTGATTTTCTAAGTACTCGGTGTTGTCCGGGAGCAAAATGCTCAATATCCTAGATAGAGCTGCTGTAGTGATAGATGTGTATGATATTTTAACACCATTTACGCTTTTATTCGGAATATTGTGCAGATGAACAGGAGGGGGGATCAGTAAGAGTGATTTTAGTAGTTCTCTGGATGCCTCCTTTATTTTTTAAGTACTCTGCGTTGTCAGGGAGTAAAGTCCTCAATGTCCTAGATAGAGCTACTGTAGTGATAAGTTTGTATAATATTGTAACAGCATCTACGCTTCTTTTCTGACTATTGTGCAGATGAAAAGGAGGAAGAATCAGTGAGAGTAATTTTAGTAGTGCTCTGGATGCCTCCTTGGTTTTCTAAGTACACAGTGTTGTCCGGGAGAAAAGTGCTCAATGTCCTAGATAGAGCTACTGTGCAGATGAAAAGGAAGGGGATCAGTAAGCGGATGCTTCTGGTGCTTCTACAATATAGGACCTGGAGGCTTCTGCAGAATAAGGACCATGGGTGTTTCTGCAGTATAGGGGCCAGGGGTGCTTCTACAGTATAGGACCCAGCACCGGGGGTGTTTCTACAATATAGGACTCGGAGGCTTCTGTAGAATAGGGACCATGGGTGCTTCTGCAGTATAGGGACCAGGAGTGCTTCTACAGTATAGGACCCCGCACTGGGGGTGCTTCTTTAATATAGGACCCAGAGGCTTCTGCAGAATAGGGACGATGGGTGTTTCTGCAGTATAGGGACCAGGGGTTCTTCTACAGTATAGGATCCAGCACCGGGGGTGCTTCTACAATATAGGACCCGGAGGCTTCTGCAGTATTGTTCTTTGATATGACCGAGGCGCCTCGGAAATGTTTTTTCTTTCTTTAACTAAAAATATTTCTATGTGTGAGGGAGGGTAAAAAAAAATGGGGGCGGTCCAAATTTTTTTATTTTATAATTAAAATTATATGTATTGGGGAGGATGAAAAATAAGATTTTTGTGGGGGGAGTAAATTTTTTTTTTTATCTTTTTTAAACTAAAAATATATCTATGGGGGGAGGTAAAACATTTTTTGGGGGGGTCAAAAAAAATTTTTTTCTTTTTAATTAAAATTATTTCTATGTATGGGGAGGATGTTTTTGTATTTTTGCTTTGTAATAAAAAATTTTATATGTATGGGGGAAGATGAAAAAAAAAAATTGGGGGGGGTAAAAAAAAAATTTTTTCTTTTTAATTAAAAATATTTCTATGTATGTGGAGGGAAACAAAAAAAAATTGGGGGCTTCAAAACAATTTTTTTTTTCGTTTTTTAACCTAAAAATATTTCCATTTATGATAGTAACACTACATGAATGAACACTATTTTTTTTTTCTGACACGACAGGGGCACATTAATATGAGTTCTTAGGTATGCGAACTGGCCTAGAGATAGGTACATATATAGTATGTGCATCCTTGCAAAGATAGGTAAGTATATAGTATGTGCACCGGAGCAGCGATAGGTATATATATAGTATGTGCACCCGGGTGGCAATAGGTACGTATATAGTAGTGCATAGGAGTAGTGATAGGTACGTATATAGCATGTGCACAGGGGCGACAATAAGTACTATGTAGCTCGCGCACCGGGGCGGCGATCAGTATGTATATAGCACACGTTCCGGGGCTGCGATCAGTACGTATATAGCATGTGCACCGGGGTGGCGATAGGTACTTATTTAGCATTCGCACTGGGGCGGCGATAGGTACGTATTTAGCATTCGCACTGAGGCGACGATAGGTACGTATTTAGCATTTGCACCGGGGCAGCAATATGTATATATTTAGTATTCGCACTGGGGCAGCGATAGGTACTTATGTAGTATGCACACCAGGGCGGCATTAGGTACATATTTAGCATTCGCACCGGGGCGGCGATAAATATGTATTTAGCATTCAGGGGTGGCGATAGGTACGTATCTGCATGTGCACATGGGCGGCAATAAGTACGCATATAGCATGCGTACCGGGGCGGTGATAGGTATGTATTTAGCATTTGCTCCGGGGCGGCGATCGGTACGTATATAGCATGCGCACCAGGACGGCGATAGGTACGTATATAGCATGCGCACCGGGGCGGCAGAAAGGTACTTATTTAGCATTTGCACTGGAGCGGCGATAGGTCCGTATTTAGCATTCGCACCGGGGCGATGATGTATACGTATGTAGCATTCGCACCGGGGCAGCGATAAGTGCATATTTAGTATTCGCACCGGGGCGGCGATAGGTACGTATTCAGCTTCTGAACAGGGCGGCGATAGGTACTTATATGGTATCTGCACCCAGGCGGCGATAGGTACTTATATATTATCTGCACTGGGGCGGCGATAGTTACGTATATAGTATGAACACCGGGGCTGAGATAAGTACCTATATAGAAGGTGCAGACAGAGGTGGTACTTTTTATAGAAATATGTCATACTATTGCCCTGGGCAACGTAGGAGGAATGGTGAGAAAGAAACAGCTTTCGCAAAAGGCAAAATTAGAAAGTAGTGGTGAAATGGGGCGACCATTGTATTGAGACATAGCCTTTACAAAAGTAGTGACATTCCATGAAAAATGCCAGTATACTGAAATCATATGCCCTTTATAGGGTTAAGATAAAAATTCATATACACTAAACACTAAATGTACAAAAGCAAAGAAATTCCCAAATGTTTACACTTTTATTGTCATTAAGGGTATGCGAGCACAACAGGGCTATGTATTTTACTGGTAGGAATTTTTTTTCAGCGCAAAACATCGAACAAGAATTAATCGTTTATACAAAATCTCTTTGGCTTTTTGAAGGGAATTCGGCTGGAACTCATCGTCTTCTTTTATTGACAAACGTTCTGATCGATCTGATGTTCTGATGAAAGCTACCTAATATCGACTGAGCCTAGGTCGATCCAGTAAGAACTTAGACTTTGGTTGTAGGCTACGTGTTGAAACCTTAGGCAAGGTTACAAAGTAAGAACCGAAATAAAGTGCCATTCTATTGCCTATATTTGTCATATTAGAGCCATAGAGTACTGTTTTTAGTTCAGAGAAAACGAAAATTTCAGAGAAATGAAAAATACCAAGGTTTACAGTTCACATTTTTTGATTTATAAGATTAAAAATTCTTGTTTGAGGATCTTCAATCTGAATTGTAAAAAAATGTATTGTATTGTTGAAAAAATACAGTAAAAATCGTTTATATATTAAAAAAAATGGTGAAAGTTATTAATTCTAACAAATTAATGTGTGAAACATAAAATTGACTTATATACAACAAGAATACCTTCATTTTCCTTAATACATAATAATGCTGCTAGTGTTGTATGAATAATGGTTCCACTCGGGCGTGATTGATAAGGATACTATAAAGGTAAGTAAAATACCAGTAAAAATGTTTATTGGCAATGCTTATATTAACAGTGCTAAAATAGTAACAATGTTTATATTTTTTATAAAAAAAATTCCTACCAGTAAAATACATAGTCCTGTTGTGCTCGCATACCCTTAATGACAATAAAAGTGTAAACATTTGGGAATTTCTTTGCTTTTGTACATTTAGTGTTTAGTGTATATGAATTTTCATCTTAACCCTATTAAGGGCATATGATTTCAGTATACTGGCATTTTTCATGGAATATCAATACTATTACCTTTTAAAAGGAGTTTTGTATTCAGGAAAAGCAAACAACACAATTGCCATAGAATAATATTATTTCATGATTTCCATAATGGAAAAAATAATTTTGAATTGCACCTTCTTCTTCTTTTTTTTCTTAAACATTAATCTCGAACTACGGCAGGGTTCGCAACAGAGTTGCTCCAATTTTTAGAACCATCAATATTGATGAATATAATCGATTGAGACATCTACGACATACATGAATTATTCAAAACTCAATACGGAATAACTTATCTATAGCAAATTCAGTAAACAGGTGTTATCTCCGCTACCCCAGAAACTGATGTTACTTTTTATTAAGAAGATAGGAAATGCGAAAAAAGGGGGGGGGGTAACAAAAACTATAACAGTTAAAAGGTGATGAACTCAGTATTTGTTTCTTTTTTTTTCTTTTTTTCCTATGATGATCTACCCTATTCCGTCACTGTATGAACTCTTCCTGACTATGAATAGAGTCGTTTCGACCAATCAGTAGAAACAGGAAGTGAGGAAGTAGCCTCTGTCAGCTCATTACTTCTGTAATTTTTGTTAATACAATTTCTTGGTAATTAACTTCTGTTTATATTATTTCTTTTCGGCCCTGTAAGGCAACAACATTTTTGTTGAGTAAAAATATATGTAGATTCCTAACTGGAGATTTTCCTTAAAATGTAGAGGGTTACCCCACACGCACACGCACATGCACATGCACACGCACACGCGCATGCACACAGATGCCACCCATGAAAACGTCGGTAAAATCTTTAATACTTGAGCAATTGCTTAGACATTTTAGATTTATAAACAAGAATCATTGCAAGAAAGATTAAAGTAGAGTAGCTTCAAAAATGCCTTGAACAGTTCAGGAAAAGACAGAATTAATGGTAACTGCAAGATTGCTTCCAAAGACAATATCCAGACAAAAACTTATGTATATGTGAATCTACAAATTTAGGGCCTAATAATAATCTTAAACTTAAAAGGTAAGGGCAACAGAGCCACTCATTCAGAACCAAGAGAGAAGTGTGTCACATTTGTTGACAATTTTGACATGTATCATGTGTTCTTGCTGTTGAAGTTATCAATTTCTTCAGATTGTTAACAGATATCTCCCTTGTTCCATATTTGATATCCCTTGTTTTGGGAATTAGAGTTATCTGCTCTTAGTTCCTTTTCTCTGTTGTAAATTTCTGTACGGCGCTACTTTTGGCTAGTCATATACACATGTTCTTGCACCAGAGAGGTATACATTAGGAGCTTATCATTAAATGGCGATAAAACAAAAGATAAAACATTAACAAAATCTGTCAGACATTCCTGACTGAAACTTAGTTGACAATTCAGACATAGATTGAAGTTTATTTGGTCCAAATATTGTAGTATTGCAAAAATGATTGTGAATTTTAGTAACGATGAGTGGGATTTTTGGATAACTTTTTTTGAGTGGGTACCATTTTTGAGTGGTCACACTATATATTAAAGTCGCTTTATAAAAATTCTATTATGAATACATCTTTAACTTTGTAGTTGTTTTTTATAAATCATAATTGCTAATTAATATAAACTAAAATACAGATAAGATAGCATTTAGATCGGTATACAAAAAAAACTTTAAAATCCTCAAGGACTGATGCAGCAAAACAGTTAACCTAAGAACATACAACTGCTATTTAAGATAATAAAATAAAGTGGATGTATGTCTGCTATAAACACAAAAACTACTGTCAGATAGTTCCTCAATGTGGTAGTAGTTAGATGAGATATTTTTATATAGTGCTGTAGTAAAGTGAAGGCCGGGCGGTTTACCCATTCAGTTAAAGGAAACATTCCGGTCCTCACTCAGTAGACAAATAGATTCACGATTATAAATAAAAGTGTGTTAAGTACTGGTCCCTGGTGTACTGATCTTTGCGTAGTATTTCAGTACTTAGCCCACTTTTATTTATCATCGTCATTACCTAGCTGATAAAAACCTGTAGAAATGGTGCTCTGTGAGAGATTCTGTATGCAGATGATATTGTGATCAGTGCGACAGAAGTGAGTACAGCATTTAACAGATGAAAATCAGTGCTCGAAAGGCGTGGCTTCAGGGTTAATATGACAAAGACGAAGCGTATGATATCTGACGGTAAAGAGATGATATCTGTTCCACACAACAAATACTCACGCAGCATCTGTAAGCTTAAAACTGGCTCGAACTTCATCAAATGCAGAACATGTAATAAGTGGTGTCACAAAAAGTGCACCAACCTACCAGTACTACAGGTAACAAATGCAGCTAATTTCATTTGTGGCAAGTGTCAAAATCCGACTCCCATGAAAAGAGAAATTGTTGCAGGTGTCGAAAGAGTCAATAAATTAACTTACCTAGGTAGCACAATGCATTCCCATGGGCGAACTGACACAAGCATACAACATACATGTCCGACCTGTACTCTTGTATAGCTGCAAAAACCATGGTCAATAACGAATGGCAGAATAACATGAGCCTGACTCCGTGGCATCGGATGGAGAAAAGTGCCCGTCTTGCTCTACAGGCCTCCATGAGAAAGTATGTTGCACAACAACGTTTCAACTGATATGGCTACGTCACGTTAGTCATCTGAAACGCTCCAAATTGTGTTCCATATTGACATTGATGGCTTAAAGCTATGTGGTAGGCTGCTTAAGAGGGGATCAGTTGATTATGACCTAATCTTGGCAAGCGGCACAAGCGAGATGGCAACAGACAGAAAAAGTTGGAAGTCATTCACGAAACGTCTAACCTCAAGCATGAGACAAGAAGATGAAAAATCAAAATAATAACATAATAATATAGTCATATACTTTATTTCCTTCTTAGAAATGAATGATGCAACTACATATTTTTATATGAATAGAACACATAATAATATGATATACCTCTTGCATCTTTTCACCTAGTTATCATACATGTACCAGTTCAATATTTTGACGTTATTTTACTGAGCTGATTCCCTGATCCTGTCTCATTGCTGAGTTCTTTTATCGCTTACATAACAAAAACGCTGGAGACGACTCTGTTACGACCGACACGTCCTGCTACAGGCTCAATGTTATTGCTCATGGTTTGGGGTTGGTGATGTGGTTTCTTGGGCAGTAATTGGAATGACGCTCACAGACGAAAGAAAGAAGACGATTACAATTATAATACAATTATATATTTTAATTTATCTAACTAGTTGATCCATTTCCGTAACTAAGAGTGGCTTCTAGCTGTCTAAGAGGTCTAAACACCATTTTTATTTGAGAGTTTAACAACATTGCGTCCGTTTTCTCTAAGTTCTGGACTGTCGCTGATTTCAATTATCTCAAGTGGTTAAATCGATCTATCAATTATTGCTTTTCACACAGGGGGCCACCTGACTCTTGAATAAGGTCCTGTCACTCAAACTCAGAAACCTTGTATCGATTTCAACTAATCTTGGCATATAAACAGAGACACAATGAGCATGTTATTATTACTAGTTGTATCTACTCGGCGTTGCCCGGAATTCATTAATGTAATTTTACCATACTTTTTGGTGAACACACAAAGTTGTCACATCATGGTATTGGATAAAAACAAGAAGAAATGATTATGTAAAGGGTGATAACTCCTATTTTTACAATCAAGTTCAAGTAATATCCCTTACATTTCATGAAACTAAACATTTTTGTTTTCTTTGTGGTCGATGGAAGAAATACATCATTTATAATACTTTAGCAAAAAATAATAATGTTCAGCCGATTATAATATGCAAGAAATAAGAAATAATACATAATATAATTATGTAATTGTTCCTGAAAGTTGTGAAAGATGTAGCAATGTTGATTTGTTTTTATTTTTCATTAACGACATAAGCAGCAGTAGCTGTTTTATTTCTTATTGATGACGTAACCATATTGTTTTCCCTTTGGGTCTTTATTGGAAAGTATCTCCATTCTACCAATCTTCTTAGTAAGAATAAGTATTTTTTAAAAGAAACTTAAGCGAAATACACAATCTGCATGGTGCAAGAATAAAAAAAGGAATTGCTAGTCAAAACCAAATATCGATCCGTTAGATTCAATTCTAATAAAGTCTAAAGTGTAAAATCCGATTGACTTAATGTTATATATTAGATTAAATCATTTTTATTACATACCATTATATGTATATAATTACGATATATTGATTAAATCAAGTCGTCTTTACTATAGTCAGCATATAAGTGTTTCATGCTAATCTTCATCTGTACTAGTTCTTACAAATAATCTTTGACAACTATCTTAGCTTTTCCATTATTGAACTAAGTACACAGACGTGTCTGCCCTAATCGCAGTCATATTATCTTGGCTATAATTTTACGTTTACAATATATATCTGACAGGTACTGACTAGGGTCAAAAAGAAATTCTCTATTATTTTTTTTACTGCTTCTTATATATATATATATATATATATATATATATATATATATATATATATATATATATATATATATATATATATACACAGTTCTTTTTTATTGAAGAATATTGGCAGTAAATAGGTAAAAAAATTCCTGGCATTGAATGCATACAAAACGTTCTTCCATTTTTGTTCGTCTTCAATCACATTCTTATTTTTTCTCATTGTTGACCAAGTTCTATTTCGAGAATTTTTAACTTTCTATCTTCTTTTTTTTCCGAAGGTGCCAAAATTTATTTTACCCTTTTTTTATTTGCATTGTTCAAGATATTTTCATTCCCATTTTTTTTTGTCACTTCTTAATTTTTTTTTAACCATTTGTATTCGGAGAATATCAATTCCAAGGGAGATAATTTTACACTAAACTTACATAGTAAACTGAATCCCCCACCTAAAAATTGAAGATTCTGCTTCAAAAAGTTAACGATATGAAAATTTGGTTCTTAATTAATAGTAACCCAGATATTTTTCAAAATAACAGAAATGTGAAAGGGACGTATTATATACGTGCTACCCTCTTTTATTCATAATTTCTTGGGCTTTATCTTATTTTTTCACTCTTTTTTTTACTTTTAAATAGTCAACATTTTTCTCCATTCCATAATTTCCTCAGTTTTCGTTTTTTATTGTATTCTCTATCTCATTTCAATCTCTTTTATCCTTCACTTATGTTCGTGATTTCTCTTCTTGCCTTTCTATAGTTTCTATTTTCTCATAATATCATTAATCTGGACATCCAAATTTTAAGATGAAAATATCTCTATTTATATAAAGTTAGTATGTTATTATTTATATAAAGTATATCTGTATATATTTGTATGTACAGAAGTCACCTCTAAACTAATTAACCGATCATTATGAATTTTGGAATACAGCTGCTAAGCGTAAATGGTTGTAAGGTGGGCTGTATTTCGTTTAATTTAGTTTCATGCAAAGGGGTAAAAAGTGGATGGAAGCCGTTATAAAAATTCAGATACCTCCGAATTTTAAAAAGATTTAACAATAGGTATTAGACATCAATTAACATATATTCCTCAAATTTCAGTTACTATAAAGTATTCTAAAGGGTTTCTAGGGGCACAACCTCCAATTTAGAAATTTTAATATTTCAGATTTGCATTGAATTTGATTAATAGTTATTAGACACCAATTAAACAAGATTCACTGAATTTCAATTTCTTTTTAGAAACCCCTTAGCTTAAGCTTTAAATTTTAAACATTTTATAGAATTAAAATATTGTAATAGATTTTGATAAAAGAATTGGAATAAGAATTCTAGACATAAGGTTTAATATCATTATATCTTGATTTTCATCTTCATAAGAGGCCATAAAAGAGGTGCAAAACTGTTCTGTTCATGAAATTCAGGACCGGCGACACAGTTATAAAAGTGGGGGGGGGGGGCTCTCCTAAAAAGTGTGGGGGGGGGGGGTTAAACACATGCATATAACTTCATTATTGATGATCGTAAAGTGTGGGGGGGGGGGCCAAGTCAAAAAGTGTGGGGGGGTGAGCCCCCCCCCCCCAGTGCCGCCGTCCATGAAATTAATTTTCTTTCTAGTTTCATTATATAAAGAAATTAAGTATATTTGAAAATGACTTACCACCTTTATATTTGATTTTAATACTATATTTGGATTAATAAAAGGTCCATTTATAATGCACCAATAGAATCCTTTATAAATTGTTTCAGACATGGACTACTCGATTCATAGTGTTTGGTTTGTTTGTTTTGTAGAGGAAAGATTTGTTTTTGTTTTTAGCTTTGCAGAACATGATTGAGTTTTGCAAAGGGAAAGGAAAAAAACAATAACATCAATGTTTTGTTCATTTTAAGTCATGAAGCCGGTATCTTCAGACAGCCTGATCTGGTAGCGCCAGTTATATTTGGATAAAAAAGGTCTATTAATAATGCATCAATAGAACCCTTCATAAATAGTTCCAGAAATGGACTACTAGATGCATGAATTCACAAAGACTGATTGTAAAAACTTTTTAAGTGACTAACAGTGACTTCAAAGAAACGTTGCAGCCTATACCTGAATCCTCTGAGCACTTTTAGCAAAAAGCAAAAAAAGACGAAATAAAGAATATTGACAGTCACATCACCTAACGCTCTTGACTCGACACCCAGAATTTCTTCAGTTTTAATCCTGTCATTAGAAGTGTGAGTCCGTTGCATGGTCATCCCTAAAGACCTTTTCGAGTGTAATATTCTATCTATTCCTTAAAGTCATCAACCAAAACACACTGGACGTTGTCTAAATTCGGAGTTCAAACAGCCTTTGAAATAGACGTCAAAGATGGCATTATGGATTTTATCAGAGACTCTAATTTTAATTGAGAGAAAATATTTGACTTCTTCCCTTGAAACGTTTTTCGTTCTAGAAAACTTACCACGCACACACATATATATATATATATATATATATATATATATATATATATATATATATATATATATATATATATATATATATATAATAGCGATAACATACAGCTTTGGAATTATTGATTGGCCACAAAAGGACATTAAAAGATTAGACACTAAAACGAGAAAAATGTTGACAATGTACCGGGTAATGTACAGAAACCAGTGTCTACCAAGGCTGTATCTCCCAAGAGGAACAGGGGGTATGGGTCTCTCAGAAATTGACCATCAACATCGAGCCACTATTGTGAGCACCGGCTAATATCTGATGAGCTCCCAGAACCCAAACCTTATGATGGTATGCCAACATCAAGAAACCAGAGCAAGCAGAACAACCTCTATCACAAAACTGGCCAAACATTTGGGACAGGACTGTCTTACAAATGAGGCAGAAACAGACAACAATCCTGCCACAGAAATAGCCCGCAAAAGCCGTCAGAAATACACCAATACCTTCCATTCCAGAAAACTGGAAGAATGGGCCAACCAACAACGTGCTAAGTATTTCCTAGGTGAATTATCTCAGGAATATATAGATAAGGAAGGCTCTGTAGACTGGCTGAAAAGAGGATCTCTCCACTATGATCAGGAGAGAATGATAATGGCTGCTCAAGATCAAGGCTTGATGACCAATGCCTTTAAAAAGATGAGTGGTCTCAGCAACAATAACAAGTGCAGGTTCTGCCACATCGATGTAGAGAGTTTGAGCCACCTGACATCCAATTGTACGGTTCTCCTGGGGGATGGCTATTATACAATGCGACACAACGGAGTGTTTAAATATCTTCACTGAACATTTTGTAAAAAGTTGAATATCCAGTGTAGCAGCAAGTCCTGGGAGCATATACCAGAAAGAACAGTTGGAAATAATTTATACACCATCCACTGTGACTATGCAATCCCTACAGCTACATATCTAGAAAACGGAGCCGTTAAACCTGACATCGTAATATGGGACAAAAGGGAGAAAGTAGCAACCCTAGTTGAAGTCAGTGTCCCTAATGATGCCGGATTGAACAGAGCAGAAAGGAAAACGATTACGAAATACCAAGGTCTTATGTACGACATGAAAAGGAACTGGAATCTTAGGAAAATCTCCATCATACCAGTAATTATAGGAGCAACAGGACTAATGAAAAATAATTTCAAGAGCTATCTGGCGAGTATACCCGGTGAACCGAGTGCAAGAGAAATACAAACAACTGCACTTAAAGGGATGGTTAGAATCTTAAAACAATCTCTAGGCTGGAGTGTCTGAAATAGCCGGTGAATGTCTGGCATCCGGTAGGATGCCCTATCTCGAGCAAAAACAGAAAGATAAGAAAAATAAAAAATAAAGAGAAAATATATATATATATATATATATATATATATATATATATACAGGGCTTTACAGAAAGAAGCGTGCTCCTGGAACACGTTTCTTTTCGCTGCAGCTAAGGATCGAAGATCGAAAAGCTAATTTGTTTGGTTGAGATGAGCACCGGCAGAGTTTAAATAATTAGAAAAGCCTCTTTAAGAAATTAAAGTCGAGCACTCTCGGGGATGTTAAAAATAGACTGCAGTGGGAAGGCACATAAATAGAAACTTATTTGAAAATAATGATGGAAATGTGTTGAATTTTTCAACAGTGTTTTAAGGGGCAGATGAAGCATGGAAACAAATGGCTCTTTCTTTGGGAGCAGGAGTCCCCAAACTAGAAGAGCGGGTAAAGACTTGTATATATATATATATATATATATATATAGTCATCCACATACAGACTGTTTCGCTGTTTCACAGCTCATCAGTTCGGCTAGACCAGTTAGTGCCTCAAGCCAGGATCGAAACGCAACTGTCGAGCTGACAGTCGGCAATGTTAACCCCTACGCCATCATGCGACACTGACTGAATGTAAGTTGTATCTCAATGTAAACATTGCAATTGCCTGAGCTCGAATTAGTGTTTACCTAATGAGCATTGCCTTTTTTACGCTAATGGCAGTTGGCGATACCCTTACAAACATAAGCTCTACCCGGGGAGAGCTTTATATAGTCATCCACATACAGACTGTTTCGCTGTTTCACAGCTCATCAGTGCGGCTATATATATATATATATATATACATATATATATATATATATATACACGAAGGTATTGTTCTTTCAATGACATATATATAATATATATATACATATATATATATATATATAGAATTATAAAAAGAAAAAACTGTACACACATTAAGGTTGTACACATTATAACTTATTTCGACCCCTTAATTAGGTCTCCTCAGATGTATAAACAACTACGTCAACCACGTGGTTTTTTGACGTGGTTGTTTATACATCTGAGGAGACCTAATTAAGGGGTCGAAATAAGTTATAATGTGTACAACCTTAATGTGTGTATAGTTTTTTTCTTTTTATAATTCTGTTTTGCTCTGTTTAAATTACATTGAGCTCTGTTATTCAGATTCTCAACACAAAATTGAAATCTACACACTATATATATATATATATATATATATATATATATATATATATATATATATATATATATATAATTATTTATAACTTACAGACGCTAGCGTTTCACGTTTATTGTTCTCATCGGTGTAGGAAAGTAACAATTTCAGACGGTCGGGAGACGTGAAACCAGATCACAGACTCAACGTACAATCTGCAAGCAACCGCCCTATCCTCACGGCCACCGGAAACTGTCACGTGATTAAGGGAAGTTACAATCTATATGTGTCTAGAATTGGGCAGCAGGCAGAAGACTAATAAAGAGGGTTCTACGAACGTATTCGGAACTTTGCTTTAAAAGCTGATTGACAGTCTATTTTTAACATCCCCAAGAGTGCTCGACTTAAATTTCTTAAAGGGGCTTTTCGAATTCTTTAAATTCATCCGGCGCTCATCTCAACCATGTAATTGAACATTTCACCTTCTTTCTAATTGAAATCATTCCTTTCCAGTTTGCAGTCACAGATAGAACGATCATCACGCCGAACCGTTGCAGATCAGAAGTGTTTAGAGATCATATCACACTGCTACAGAATGATGGCAGAACAACTCAAAAAGTGGTGATATAGTGTAAACCAAATGACCCATGCAAACTTTATTAATTTTTTCTCTTGTTTCTTTTCTTTTCTTTTCCTTTCCTACTTGCCTATATTTAATAAACTCAGTATCTCTGTCATTTCAAATCTACGTAACGTACGCATCATTAATGTCAACACCAAAGAGTAACTTTCGTAGGATCTGAGATTTAAGATGTATTTTGAATAAAGTATAAGTTATTTTGTTTTGCTCATAAAAGCAAACAAACAAACTGAGCAGTTAAATGATAATAATAATAATAAGTGTTTATGTTAATATATATATAAATGTCAATGTTTGTGTGTGTTCCCTATAGAAAGAAAGGTTAGACAAGCTATTAGGTCGCCTGAAGCACTAGGTTTTAAAAAATCATTTTAACTCCGAATTTGTAGTTTATTTCTGGTAAATTTTAACATATATCATAATTAATAAGTTTTTAATAATAATCTGTAACTTTCTTTCAGATAGAAAGTATTTTTGAAGCATAAAAGATCCTCAATGATAAACATGCCAAAACATTACCTTCGCCTTCTTATGTTTCATCAGTTTAAACTTGGGCACAATGCCTCTGAAATTGCTACCAATATCAATAAAGCATGGGGAGATAGATCCACAAGCGATTGGACAATATGAAGGTGATTCCAGAAATTCCAAAGTGGAGATGAGAGCCTTGAAGATCAAAAGGGTAAATGGTGGCCATGTAATCTTGACAATGAACAATTGCAAGCATTTGTTGATCAAATTCCATGTCAAAATGTCAAAGAAATATCTCAGATACTTGCTGTCAGTACTGCAACAGTTTCACGTCATTTACAGAGTATTGGTGAGGTGAAAATTTTTCATGAATAAATGCATTTTTCTAAAATCGGTCATTATTTTTGTAACGACCTAACAAATAAAAGCTATAAGTGTATCCACATGTAAGATTTTCCGGAGAATAAAATAAAAGTGGTCTCGAATCTCTAAATGTACCCTAAAAGAGCTATAAGAGCTGACCCTTTTTAAAATTGAAATAATATGTACAATATTTACTGGGGAACACAATGGAAGTGGTCACGAATCTCAAAGTTCCCTCTTAAGGGAGAAATGGGGGACGAACATGCCTTAAAACTTCAAATATATCCTAGTTTAATCAAATTTAAATCACATGTATAAAATTCTCCAGTGAAGACAATGGAAGTGGTACCGAATCTTAACATTCCCTTCTATGTGCTGAATATCTACATGCTATGAGGGCAGAACCCCCTTAAAACTGTAAATATGTATATCCGATTTTAATGAAATTTAAACCATATGTAAAAGACACTAATTCAGAGATTTTTTCCAAAATTTCAGGCTCTTCTGACTATATTAGTGGACGAAACGGTAAAAGAAAAGAAAGTAATATGGTGTTATGAGTGAAAGAAGACATAGCAGTGTTCCCTTTTTAATCCCGAGTAACGGTAGGTCTTCTTGCTAGTAATATATATTATTATGTTATTTCTTTCATAATAGTATGATTAAAAAATTCCTCTCAAAATGAAACAATGGAAACCCGAATGCTTAAAGGCATTTTAATGTTTGAATTGTTCTCAGAGGAATTTTTCAAGATCTCTTTCTTGATAGTCTTTCCTGATTTGAGATTTAATTTAGTAAACTTATGATCCAATATAAACTCCAAGTTTCATGATTGAAATTAATCTCAGCACATGAAGTATTCTATGTTTTGTAAGATGAAATTTCACATGCCTTTGTTTCTACAAGGTTTACTCAGAAATGATCGTTGCCATGTATTATATTAACAAGAAGAACATAAGTCAGTCGTGAAACTGACAACATAAGAATGGGCCTTACTTCTCCATATGTCATGCTATGGAAAAGTTAATTATTCAATAACTATTTATCTGATCAGGCTGAAATTTTGCTTCGAGGTTACTATTATTAAAGAGCATCAAATCCATACATCAAATCTGGAAATATTCGATGGTGAAATTCCATAAAAATTTCAACTCTGATCGAAATTTTGAAGATAAATGTTAAAGGCCTATGTCATAGTGTTATAAATACTGGGCTCTATTGGTTGCAATATGGGTCAAGTATTACTTTCACCTTTTCCGTGATCTTGACTTTGACCTTTGACAAAAATCTTCCAAAATTAAATACGTTCTATGTTAGATGATGACCGATATTTTGACGAAACACTTGGTGACGATTGATCAAACAAACTCGCCCGAAAACATAACTTCTTTGACGAATTAACTAGATGAACTTACTTGGCATCGCCCGGAGTCCTAATTTCTCAAATTACGTAGATTGCAGTAAAAATCGAAGTAAAAGTAAACAATCTGCTGCATATTGTAATTTGAAATGTATAAATTCATTTTGGAAAAAAATGTATGTTGCAGGTGAGGCTAGCATTCATGTCTGTTGTGAATTTGTTTGTTTGGTTGTTTTGTTTTACGGCATATCAACCCTTTTCAAATTATTTCATGCCGAATCCGGTCATTTTTGTAAAAGATTTTAGGCTTCAAGTTTTTTTTATATCTTCAAATATTTATTCATGGTGTTTAGTTTAGTTGTTTTGTAGAGGAAAATTGTTGTTTTTTATTGTAGCTTTGCAGAACATGATTGAGTTTTGCAAAGGGAAAGGAAAAGACAATAACATCAATGTTTAGTGCATTTTTCGTCAGGAAGCCAGTATTTTCAGACAGTCTGATCTGGTAACACCAGAACTGCGGTGACTTTAATGTTCACAATTCTGAGTGGCTAGTCCACTCAAACAAGACTGATGATGAAGGGAGATTTTGTCAGGACTTCTCTCTTACACATGAGCTTACTAAAATTATTGACCAGCCAACGCGTGTACCTGATGCCAGAGGAAATTTTGCAAGCCTTCTCGATCTCTTTCTGACAACTTGCCCTGAAAATGCACATCTACTCTCTTGTTACCTCTATGATCCTCTGACCACTAAGTTGTTTCAATCAAGATCAAAACGAAGCTCAGCAGGTCCTCTGATATCCCTTTTCCATTGCAAAGTTTATCGATATTCAAGAGCCGATTGAGACAGCTTAAGATCCTGCATATCTTTAATCTATTTTCAAAACGAATGTGTCTTGCATCACATTTGAAATATATGAGTGGTTTACCACTGGTGTTGGGAACTTCATACCTTCTAAAACATTCCAACAGAGACAGAACAGCTAGCCATGATATACACCTGAATGCGCTATCGCGATTGCCCACAGAAATCACTATTTCAATTGCTTTCAACGAAATAGATGCTCCGAAATCAAACCCTATTTTCTATGATGCTCGAAACCACTGCAGAAAGGTTATAGAAAACGCGAAAGATTCCTATGCACAATCAGTTATGTCTAAAGTGGCCGATCAAAAGTTTTGGAGAATAACAGACAATGTTCTGAACAGATGTAAGGTCTCTATCCGAATCAACATAAATAAATCAGAGGCGATATCCTCAGAATCTGATAGGGCCAAAAGTTTTTCAAAGTACTTTGCAACAAATTCTATCCTTTGCGATCAGAGCCACCTACCCTCCAAAATTGCTCCCCATAACCGAAAAGATTTTAAGAAACATCTGAATAACTGTCTGTGATGTAGCCAAACTGGTCAGTAACCTCGATGCCAACAAGACAACTGGTCCAGACAACATCCTGGTCATATTACTAAAGGAATTGCAACTCAAAATAGCTCCAATCCTTACAAAGCTGTTCGATCGTTACTTAAAGGTGAAATGCTTTCCATCACCTTGGAAGACTTCATTTGTCTGTCCAGAACAGACTAATTAGTTTTCTGTGCGTCATGAGTAAGTTGGTAGAATCTGTAATAAATCAAGTACTTGCCAACCACTTTGACGAAAACAATCTTCTTAGTGATAAACAATATGGATTTTGTTCTGCAGGATCTACAGCTGACGTGCTGACTGTGATATTGCACAGGATCAATAAATCTATCAACGGCGGCTTCGCTTCTAGGGAAATAACTCTTAGTATATAAAAGGCATTCGACAGAGTCTGGCACAAATGGTTTGTTCCACAAGCTTGTTAGCTATAGAATATCTGGAAACGTCCTCTTAACCATTGAATATTTTTTCTCCGATAGGTCTATAAAAGTAATTGTTGACAGGCAAATGTCCGAAGAAGATAGCATTAATGCTGGTGTGCCCAAAGATCTATTCTAGGCCTAACTCTCTTCCTGATCGTCATCAATGATCTTCTTAATCATATTCTGAGATCATTCGTTGACATCTATGCAGACGTCACAACTATTTATGGCACCACCTCGAATAGCATCGAAGATCAAGATCTTGATAACTCTCTCTCTCTCTTTCTCTCTCTCTTTCTCTCTCTCTCTCTCTTCTGACTTGGAGCATGTGGTGCAATGGGGGAAAAAGTGTCTTGTTATTTTTAATGCCTCTAAACCCAAGCTTATATATTTTCACCACCAACGATTGGATCCTCACTTCTTCCCAGTCGACATGAATGGTTCTCTCCTTGAGGGCGTCCTTTTTTTGATAAGCATCTAGGACTGATTTTCGCCCCAGCCGTGAAATGGAAGACTTATATCAAATATGTTGCTAAGATTGCTGGGAAAATGGTTGGATCATTCTACCACTCCAGAAGGTACCTCATCCCTGACGTAATTCTCTACCTGTACAAGAGCCAAATACGTCTTAAGATGGAGTACTGCTGTCATATCTGGGGAGGTGCCGCTCAGGGCACCCTTTCCTGTCTTGACAGAGTAGAAAATCGACTTCTCGTCCCTAAAGCTTCTTTCAAACAGAAGAGATGTTACTAACCCTAACCTCTACTGTATTGTTATGTTCATGGTAAGTGCTCGACTGAGCTACAATCCCTGGTACGAGAACTTGTCTAGCTATAACCACAGCTCAGAACTTTCCTTTCTCTCTTTCTCTCCTTACCAAAAACAAAACGAAACTATTATGAAATAAGTTTCTTTCCTAGAACATCGATACAGGTACCGCGAGTCTGCTTTCCAACTGACTACAACATGGTCGTATATAAATTTAATGTGAACAAATATTTGTTGAGCTGTCCCCTTAGATAATCAATTCCTTTTAAATAATCTTCTGCCCATCCCACGCATTAGTTTTCGATCCTCTCGATACTGACGATATCTTTAACTGTTATCCTCGATCTTCATAAGTGGTGATTCACCAGTAAAAAGAAAAAGAAGGTTCGAACTTACAATCTCTGTCTCTAAGTGTAGCGCATTAACCGAATGTCATACAACTGCAAGTAAGAAATCTTCACGCTGTTAAATACATAAACCATACTTGTTGTTCCTGGCTTTTTGTTTTCTCACTTTTTTACTCTCTTTCTCTCTCTCTCTCTCTCTCTCCCTCTCTGTTGTGACCCTGTTAGGGGCCGAAATAAAGACACGGAGTTACAGGAACAAATATATATTATTAAAGAAAAAGAATATATATACAAGAAGTGGTATTCTGAACTGCCAGTATAGAACTGGGCTGGAAGAAGTCAGTTAGTTGAAATGCTTCTCGCATTTTATTATGGATGGACAGGTACGGCACCATAACACTCTCTGTGCCAGGACCAGAGTTATCTCTTTTAGGGAGCAATTGATATCTATATCAGGGTTTTGCTACTTAGTAAAAATTTTAGACTCCCTTGGTGAAAAAGATATATACTAAAATCCTGTTGTGAATACGAGACCGTGTGAGAACTCTTGTACCAACACGTGATGGAGAATTAAGACCATATTTCTTCCGAATTTTTACTGACCAAACGTGCTACAGGCAACATCGGCTTCAGGACACTTACCCTAACAGAAAAGACGCCATAAGAAAATGTAATTCTTTATATAATATTTTACATGCATAACTTGTCCATTTATTGTTGTATGGGAACAATGTATTTATGTATGTAATCCTATGCCTTAGTTGTTTTTTTTGTAGTTTATCGTAGACAAACTATTAATAATTGAAATGCTTTAGGTAAAGCTGCAAAAACAAATACCACTTCAAGGTCACAAACAAGCTAACAATAAATGTTATATGGATAGATTCCGACCCAGAAATCATCTATTTATCCCACTTTATCAGAAACAATGCTCATCGAATGTGAGGACTAAAGGACGCAATAAGGGAAGTGAGAGTTATGAGGCTGCTAGAAAGTAAACCCAATGTCCACTTTTTACTCTCTAAGTGATTATTCATAAGGAATAAAAAAGTGTTCTGTGTGAAATAATTTGATATGGTTCCCAGGTGGCTTCAGAAGCTGGTGGAGAATGCTGATGCCTATATTGAATTCTAAATAAAACCACATATTATATACTTTCTTACAATAATTTCTTGCAAGAATTATATTTCAGTAATAAATTACGAGCACTTAATAATATAGAGTTATTTCCAATCATTCTATGTAAATCATTGTAAAATTTTGTATGTAGATAAAACTTTAGATTAGAACTAATATACACCCTCCGTCACCAATGGTGAAAAACAAATTATGCTTCGCTAATGTTCACACTCGCTATTTATGTAGATATATTATTAAAATATTCATATAAAATCATAGAATTACATCAGTAATTTAATTTTCATATATGAATTATTAGTATCATTTATAATGACTTACAGAAAAAAAAACAGCCACCGTTGACATTTAATTATAGAGTGTAGGAGTTCTTTCTTAATTCATTTCAGATAGTGGGGTAAGTCTGAGATGATTGTCTGACTTGCTATTTGCTTTCTAGCTTCCCCTTATTTGAAATGGTTTCGTTCGGGGGCTAGAAAAAGGTACCTGTTTTACTTGCTAACTTTTGCATGACGGAATGTAAGTACATATATTTATATATATATACTAGCAGAATAACCGTTTCAGGACGAGTAAAATTAATTCGCCTAACAGAACAGTTTTGCACCACTTTTATGCCCCCTTATGAAAATTAAAATCAAGATATAATGCTACTAAACCTTATGTCTAGATTCTTTATTCCAATTTGATCAAAATCCATTACATTATTTTGAATCTAGAAAATGTCAAAAAATTTAAGATTTAAGCTTAAAGGGTTTTCTGATAATGAAATTCAGGGATCTTGCTTAATTGGTGTCTAATGACTATGGATGAAATCTATTTCAAATTTATGAATTTTCAAATAGGAGGTTGGTCCCATATCATTCCCCCAAAATAACATTTAAAATACTCCAAAGAAGCTAAAATTTGGTGAATATTTATTAATTGATGTCCAATACTTATCTTGTATGAATAGGGATTTTGAACGTCCGTCTGTCTGTCTGTCTGTCCGTCAGTCACAATTTTTTTTAAACGTAATAAATACATTGCGGAATTTCTCTCATTTCAAAATATCAGAGATATTAACTACTTTTAGAAATGGAAAGTCTTGCATCAATTCCCAACAAATAAAGTGGATGCCATGTCTATAAATTGAAATCAAAAACGAAACCTTGAGATCTTCAGGCATACGTTTTACCAACTGAGCTATTTGAACTTTCTTATAAATAAATCTTAAAACATTCCCATAACAAAATAATCATAGCTTTGGCGTAATATCATAGATTTATGATTTACGTCATGTTTTGAAACATGAATTTAAACGTAAGCGATAATAAAAAAATAAATACATGAATGGGTAAACTTTATTTTAATAGTAACAATTTATTTAGCTTTAACTGTGTATTGTATGTAGTGTTTTCTCAATTATATAATTCTAGACAAGTAAATAGAAACACCCTCTCGCAGACACAGCGAGAGAGAAGGAGTGACATGGTAGCCTATCTATATTTCTCTATTAATTATTCATTTAGTGTCAAAAGTTTCCAATATCGCATTCTCCTGTAAATGTCACGCTAGAAGCATTCACGAGTTTAAGCAGAAAACAATGATTCAATTCTGTTTATTTATTAGGTTTTCTTATTTTTTTATCTTCTATTCCGTTAACGAAGACATTTAAAGGAATATGTCAATCTTTGTTTTAGAGATTAAATCAGTAATTAATAAAAGATAAAGACAAACCGAAAAGACAATGCAGTATAGTTCATTTTGCGAATATAAATTATCCACCAGTCATGATTTTTGTATAATTAAAATAAACAATTGTCATGCAATAATGTAGAATGTCACTCAGTGTTCTATTATAGTAAAGGTCATTGCCAAAAAACAATAACGGTAAATGAAATAAGATCATCTTCTACTTTATAACAGTAATTCAGTCAAATTTTCTAAATCGGACTTAAATAGTACATGTATTTAAGCTGACAAATCAAACTTTGCTTCTGACTAGTCAATTTGGATCAAATAGATTTGAGGCACCCAAGGATGAGCAACAACTTAAAAGACGCAAGCGAAAAATCCGCTATTTAAAATAATATTTTTTAATGACATCCAATATATTTTTTAAATATCCCTTTTTAAATTGTGTGACAAGATCTCTGCACAACATATTTTTATTGAACTGTTTTTTTCTTAAATATTTATTTGTTTCGTCTGTCTGTACATTTTGCTTGAATAAAAAGTTTTTCAAATAAAACTATGTATTTTTAATTTTTTTATAAATCTTCAAAGTTTACAAAACAAAGCGTTTGGTAAGTAACATGATGAATCTTTTAGTTTATTAGTAAAACTTTTTTGTGAATAAAAACCTTTTTTAATCCAACGTACTGTTTTGTTCATAATTCAACCGGAACTAAAACAAAAACGGTGTTATGGCAAAATGTGTCCCTTTTTGTCGTTACCCATTCTAGGTGGCCTCAAATCTATCTACTTTCTATGTGTTGTTGTTGTAATGTGTTTTTGGCAATATTTACTTACTTACTTACTTACTGGTCAGTGAGGGTAGAGGACATGTGTTGCATGCAGAGAAATGATATAAGAATGATACGATGGATGTGTAATGTGAGTCTTAAAGACAGGCTTGGTTTTGATAACCTCAGAGGAAGATTAAATCTAGACAGTATAAGGAGATTTGAACAGAACAGGAGACTTCGATGCTATGGCCACATTGAAAGAATGGATAAGATTTATTGTGTCAGTAGATATAAACCAGTTAAAGAAGCAGGTCCAGTTCACAGGGAAAGACCAAAGAAAACATTGGAGTAAGTGATAAAAATGAATCTGAATGAAAGAAGGATATATAAAGACTTTACCAGAGATTGTAAGTTTCAAAGTAAATTTTTTAAAGCCGTCCAACACATGTCAACATGGAAAACGGACGTTAAAATGATGATGATGATGATGATGATGATGATGATGATGATGATGATGATGATGATGACCTACAATTTCTTTTAAAAAAATATTGTTTCTGATTGGAATACAGTAAACTTTCACCCATTTGTGCTTCACTGTTTTTGTCCACGCATACTCACAGATTTTCATAATTTCGACAATACCGTGAATTTATGAGTCCATTTTTAGCAGAAAAACGCTCACATTTACCTTACGTAGTGAATAATTAAAAATAACAATGTCAGTTGATATAAAATAAAAATTAGAAAAGAGAGATGATACAGTATAACTGGTAAATAACTTTAAAATAACAATGTCGGTTATGAGCTTTTATTTCTCCGTCCTGCTGATTGGCTGCAAACGATGTGACGTCACAATCAGCAGGTTTTCAAAGTGATTGTTTGAATTCAAGTTTTTGGTGTATTATATAATCACTGCTGTGCCCCTGTATTATTTACACCCTATAATGCCACCAAAAACGGCCTGCATCTTCTCCAGCTTCTGACAAGAAACCTAAGCACCAGAAAAAGGTTATGACTCTGCATGAGAAGGTAGAACTGCTTGATATGGTAAAGGACGGGAAAAGTTATGCTGCTGTAGAGCGTCATTTCTGAGTGAATGAACGCACCGTGTGTTACGTAAAGAAAAACGGGAATCTAATCAGATCCAGTGAAGCATCGAGTGTTTGTAGAAAGTGCTAAGATGGTGAATGTTGTATAAAACAAAGCAATCGTCAGAATGGAATCTGCCTTAGCATTCTGGATACAAAACTTAAGGAAGAAAAATATCCCTTTGGAGACAAAGATGATTCATAAAAAGGCACTGAATTTATATTCTAAATTCAGTGGAGGCAATGAAAGAGAACCACAACCATATCCATCATCAGCATCAGATACAGAAGAATGTCAAGCCAGTAAAGGTTGGTTTGATCGGTTTGTGAAATGTTACCAACTACGAATTGGAAAATCACACAGAAAAACTGCATCTGCAGATATAGAAGCTGCAGAGAAGTATCCCACAATATTTAAGCAACTCATTAAAGAGAAGGAATTCAAGCCAGAGCAGGTATTCAAAATAGAGTAAACAGGGGTGTTCTAGAAGAAGATGCCTTCCAGAACATTTCTCATGAAGGATGAAATGAAAGACGAAGGATTCAAAACACAAAAAAGCAGAGTGATATTTATTATGTGTAGCAATGCTGCTGGCTAGATGATTAAACCTGGTCTCATTTATTAATCTGCAAATCCCAGGGCTCTCAAGACCAAAAATAAAAAAAACTTTGCCTGTTTTCTGGATGCATAATTCAAAGACTTGGATTACGAAGGCCCTGACATTAAACTGGTTTCATCAGTGCTTCGTCCCTCAAGTGAATATGTACCTCTATAAAAAATAATGGAATTTCACTTGTTGCTGTTCATGGATAATGCTGGTGGTCACTCTGTGGATTTGTCCCATGAAGGAGTTCAGATCAAGTTTCTCGTTCCCAACACCACATCACTCCTCAAGCCTATGGATCAAGAGGTGATTCGTGCATTTAAGGCACTTTACACTTGGAACTGTCTTCAGACATTAGTTGATGCCATAGATGAGGAAGAGGACTTCCAGTTAAATGTGTACTGGCGCAATTTCACAATTGCATCATGCCTGACAGTCATACACAAGGCACTTCAAGACATGAAAAAAGAAACTCTAAATGCATGTTGGAAAAAACTGTGGTCAGAATGTGTACATGACTACAAAAGCTTCTCACCTAATGAAATTTATCATGATACTGTCAACAAGTCAGTGAAACTGGCCCATTTAATTGGGGGTGATGGCTTTGATGGTGTAACTCACGAGAAGTTCAATGAACTCATTGATACCAACTCTCAGCGTCTGACAGATGAAGATTGCAGAGCTGACGAAGTCTGCAGAATAAAAAGAAACAGAGGAACACGATGAGGATGAGGTTTGCTGAACTCATGTGAACAGCAAAGGAACTGCAAGAGAAAGCTAAATTATGGGACCCTTACATGGTTCGTTCACTACAGTTCTCAAATGCAATTGATTAATCCATGTCAACATACAAAACTCTTTTCACCACTATGAAAAGAAAACGAAGCCAGCTGCCAATAACAATGTTCCTAATGAAGGTTAAGAAAAGTAACAGGGCCACACCCGAATAAATCACTACACCACCTCCTTATTATCCTGAAGAAACAACACATCCTCCTGAAGTTCCTGAAGATGAAGAATTACCTAAACTGCTGTAAAGTAGCAGTTAAGCTGTGCTATACATCAGTGTCGCCATAATCATCCTCATCGTATGGTATGGCAAATTTCATCATCATCATCATCATCATTCATTATTGGTGAGTACAATAAAATTAAAATGTTTTTAATTTATCATTACTATGTACAAATTATACTACATTATTACTGTTTTTAATCTATTATTACTACATATTTCTACTATATTACTGTATTAATTAGAAAGACTGTATTCAGAATGTGTTGGGAAGTGTATTTTAGTGTATATAAAATCATACATAGGCGTTTTAAAACTGCATTAATAATTTGTGGATTTTCGAGATTCGGGGGAGGGAAAGGAATGTACCCCCCAAATAGCAGGAGAAGGCTGTATTGATCTTTTTAGGATGCAAATAATGTATGTTTCACCAGATCTTATATGGAAGATGGATAGGTGGGATTGTCGTACATGTTCGTCTAAAAAACCTTTATAGCTTTAATTTTAAATTTGATTAAAATGTGTTTGTCTTTAGTTCATTTGCAATAAATATAATAAATGCAACTGATCCAATTAATCAATTTAGTTTGTCTTTCTACCTATCTTTATGTCTGTCTGTTTGTCTTTTCAGTAAGGATTATTTTTTTAATTGAAGGTAATTGTCATATCCCTGTTAAAGGGGTGCGATATACAAGTTTGTTACCGAGTAGAAAAGAACGACCAGCATGTTAGTATTAGAATGAAAGAAAAGTTTATTGCAACCAGAGTACAGTAATGGAGGGACAGACATTAGCAAAATATTATTAATGTCAGAAACAAGACCTGGTATTTACATACTTCCCACGTAAATATGATGTGGCACAAGGCCGGAAGGTGGGAGAATCAAGCCAGTACCCCTAAAGAAGGGTTTCTGGCCTATAAAAAATTGCCTGGGAATTCCTCGGTCGGGGCGCCTCAGGCAGTTAGAGATAATCTAACTCCTTCCCAAAGAGGGAAGGCAATGCCTGGGGGTGGAATTCTTAGGACTACTCAGAACTAATATCTCAGCCTGACAGATAAAAGGCCACCAAGTTGGCCTAGTCTCTATTGGACTGATTGTCGAGAATGGATCCCCGACTGGTTTTAAGTCTATGTGAAACTTCGAAAAAAGCAAGACCCTTCTGTTAATCCCGTGTTCACTCTATACATAGTAAGTCCATATTGGAAAAATGGACTGTGGGTTATTCCATTACAACAGTAATAAAGTCCTCGAAAATATATCACAGAAAGAAAGTGTCAATGTTGGCTAGGTCACAATTAATTTATAGTAGCCGGTAATAAAAAGTCACTTAGTATATTTTTTTTACTAATGAGTCACCACTTATCAAGGCTAAAAGCCACTTGAGGGTATAGGTTAATTAGATGGATGGATCGTCAGTTGAGAGATGAAGAATATTATGAGAGAATTGAAAATGATAAATGGAATGGGCAACATTTATGAGAACGGTTTATGACAAGTATTTGTTGACATTTTATTATAAGACCACCATGCTGTAGCCTGCAGGGCAGCAGTCACGTGGTAATGTATTTCATGGATGGGAAATTCTTGGAAAGAAACTCTGTTCAGGCACACAGAGGAAGTAAGGAAAGTTCTTTTGCAATGGTGGTATCAAGACGAGTTCTTGCTGCGAATGTCTTACAAGGACGAATCAGAGATTGGAGCTCAGTCGAGCACCTTCCATGGAAATAATGATAGAGTAGAGAAAGTTGCATCATCTCTTCTGTGAGAAAGATGTGATAGAAAACAGAAGAGATCATCCCCACTAGATTGCGAAGTCGATTTTGAACTTTGTCAAGTCAAGAATGAGTGCTATGAGCGGCACCTCCACAGATGCATATAAAACTATGCTACGCTTTTACTATAAAATATTTGATCCTTCAAAAACATCTCCTTAGTCCCAACAATAATCTATGTTTACTTGACTTATCAAAACTTACCAAGATAACAAACTTGTCACTTTTAACAAGAACTCTGAAAGAATATGTTATTGAAGTTGGATATGAAAAAAACAGCAAGAAAAAAATAATAAGATAAAAAAAACAAAAAAAACAGTCTTTTAAAATTTCCATGGCCAATGTTTTCCTAACTGTCAGAAAGAAAATAATGGTTTTTCCATTTTTGGAACACATCAAACAACCTGTAAGCTTATCTCTGATTCTTTAGAGCAAATTGATGAATGTCAGATTTAAATACTGACAGACAAAAAAAATATTTGTTATTCTCAAAGAGTTTAAAAACATTCTTTATTAATCTGGACTATAAGAATTATAAGGCCAACACATCTATATTTCCTATTATAATACTTATAGTTATAAGAAAGTTTAACGAAAAAATAGCATGATTTTTTTATGCAATTTTATATTGATGTTAAAACATAATGGCTATTAATCCGATTTTGTTTTTCTATTATTTAAAATGTTAGTATATATATGCATATTTATTTAGACTTATATTCAAATCTTGGCCTTTTGGCTAAGATCAAAGTGTAGTATCTGTTCCGATGGATACTGCACCCCATAGACTGGTATTGTCTTGGCCTTCGGGGCTTGATTTACACCGGTCTATGGGTCTGTCCTGTGCAGTTCTAGGAGGTCCACCCTCCCAGGCTTCGCCTCCCCTCTTTGGGCTGCCCAGGCAATTTTTAATGGCCAGAGTGCTCACTTCTCAGGTGCAGGCTTTTCAAACCCCACTTTCCCGACCCGACCTTGGGTCACATCTTACCTTGTGGGAGTAAGATAAAAACTGGCC
Organism: Sepiola atlantica; assembly: GCA_963556195.1. Taxonomy (NCBI): domain Eukaryota; kingdom Metazoa; phylum Mollusca; class Cephalopoda; order Sepiida; family Sepiolidae; genus Sepiola; species Sepiola atlantica. The sequence continues at coordinate 43,163,736 of OY744530.1, read as the reverse complement.
TTGTGCCTAACTCCTGAAGAGGAGTAAATCAATACTCGAAAGTCGAAAAATAAAGGAGAAAAAGACTATAATGAAAAAACTGTAATAATAAAGAGACCGTTGAATTTGCATGTACATTTATTACTCACAGAGCACGTTTGTCAAAGATAAACCTAAGAGAGATATAATACAATATGATACATGAAATGAAGTGAGAATTACATACATAATTATTAAAAAAAGAGTCCACACCAAAGGTTGATGTTAAATAACGATATTGAATATGTGCTTTCTTACGAGGAAAATAATAATGATCGGTAATAAATAGACGGTTAAGTTTGCATACAAATATATACAATTATTTCTCATAAAGAAAGTTTTTCAAAGACAACGTGAAAAGGAAATAATAAAACATGATCCATGAAAGGGAGTAAAAATTACAGATCAAATTACTAACATGAGTTCACAGGAAAATTCCTTAAATACAACCGAAATAAACATGAATGGCCGGGGTAAACCGATTATAGAGAATGCATGGCCTATGTAAAGTCAATACGACTTACTTTGTATTATCTGGGAATTATTTTGATGAAAAATACTATGGCCACTCGAAAAGGACTATGCTGAAATGGCTAGTTGTCTGGGAGACCCGTTTAAACTGAACAGAAGAAAAATCTGACGACAGTGTCAGCGGTGTTAAAACATCTAAAAACATAGAGCTGAAGTGGAACGTGTTTCACTATGCTTTAACAGACTGACGAAAAAGAGGGCAAGTCTCGATTTCTAATCTCAGACATGTGTAGTGCAAATCTTTTTTTTGTACTTCAAAATTGTTTCCAGTATAATTCACAGAGAAGACCTAAAATGTTTTAAGGGGAGTAATTCAGGATTCACTGAGCCAACATCTTTTATTAGTAGTTGAATAAAACTTTGTAAGCTATATCATGCTTTTTACCTTGAACAGTTTGAGTCAGTGTTGTTCATACCAGTCGAAGATACGTCCTCGATAATCCGTCTGACAGTGGTTTTGTTGCTGAAGTATGGCTCTGTTAAGTTCTAGAAGGTCCACCTTTCCAAGCTTTACATTCTCTCTTTCAGAAGGTGTTAGTTTATTGCTGATTGCCTAAGGAGCCCTTACTGGGGAATACCGACTCAAGCATCTTTTATATGCCAGAGGGCACTTCATCTAGTGTGCTGGCCTTCAAAACTTTACCTGACTTTGTGTCTAACCTCCTGCAGAAGAGATAAAACCTCCTGCAGAAGAGGTAAATAAATAAATATATTGCGCTGTTTTGTTTTGTTGTCTTGTTACAGATAGGTACGTAGGTAGACAAGTAATGACAGTGGTATTAATATATTGATATCTAAACGGATCGATGCTTTAGAATTGGTGCGGAATAAAGACAAAAGAAATACATCAATCAAATAGCAAAGAAAGGAAGAGAACGTTTAATTGATTATTTGGTGCAAAATATGTAATGGACTTTTCTGATCGAGTTTGGCTCCTATTTTGATTGATATCAGTTGCGATGAAATCTGATTTATATACGTTGCCTATTAACTCAGTGAAACAAAGGATGAACTAAATTAAATGGATATGTTCATAAACATTGATATTTCTCATTGTATTTTTGGCAAACTTACCATGAAAACCTGAGCATTGATTCAACCGTTTCACTAATCTCTATCTATATAAGGTTAGGTATGTGTGTATGTTTATATATTTGTATGGACAGGATTCATTCCTAAACTATTAAATCGATCATTATGAATTTTGGGAGACAGTTACTAAGTGTTAGAGTGTGTAATATGGGCTTCATTTACTTTAATTTGATTTGACTTGAGTCATTCTATGGCAGTAGGCGTAGGTGAAACGTTGACAAATTCTGACCTCCAGATGTGGTGCTGTATATTGTCATGTTTTTCTATGGCTGGATATGTATACGGATCGCCACACCTGTATATATATACAACGCCTAATAGTCCCAAATGGTCAGTCATCTGGTGCTGACCAGGCTCAATGTTGCTTAACTTTGGTGATTCAAGGAAAGATGTATGTCAACGTGATTGGGCCGTATATATTTTAATTTAGTTTCATGCAAATGAGGTAAGCAGGAAATGAAAGCTCTTTGTAAATATTCAGATATTTGCATTAAATTTGATAATTTTTAAGCAAAGTGGGTATAAAAATGGTGGAAGCCTTTCCTGATAACTTTTAGGCAAAGTGAATAAAAAGGGAAAGAAAGGCTTTCATCAAAATTCAGATATCTCTGATTTTTGTAAAATTTTAACAAGATATGAGACATCAATTAATAAACATTTCTTGAATTTCAGTTTTTTGGAGTATTTAAAAAGGTTTTAGGAAGCATAATATCGGTACAACCTTTCATTTAAAGCCCATCATGTTGAGGCTTAAATTTTAGACATTTTCTAGAATCAATAGGTTGCCTAGTAACTCAATGATGCAAAGAGATAAACTAAATTGAGTGAATATGATTATAATGCTTTATATTTCCCATTGTTTTTATTCTAAACTTTCCATGAAAACCTGAACATTAATTATACCTTCTTACTAATTCTACTAATGTTGCATGATCCACTCCTGCTTGGACCGTGGCAGTACTCGTTTAGTATACTCGTCCCTGAAAGGGCCGTGGCAGTTCACATTTAATACTCGTCATTTTTAAACATCATAAATCACATAGTTCATATATTGTTTGCATACCTTTAGTTTTCTCCCTCGCCGTGTAGAGGGTCGTGTCGTCTCGTGGATGAATTCTTTCTTCCTTCCTTTCTGCCGTGAACTACGCCGTCCGCTGTCTGCAACAAAAGCCCCATGACGCACTCTAAAGACAAACAATCCTCTTAACTTTCAATTATTTTTATTATAAGCGTTGTTATTTATCGGCCTGGGCCATTCACTACGTCGAGAGAGAGAGCAACAATTACTTAACAATTATTTTCTTAACCATTCATAGAGGGGGAAAGGATATCTCTCACTTGTATTTTCTTAGGGAAATATTTCCCTTATCTGTTGTAAATTACATGGTAACAATGAAATCTCATCGGTTTGCCTCCAACACCCAGACTGACGAAACTCGCTTCTCATGAAAAACGAGTGACGTCACAGCCTCGCAGGTGCACACTGACTCGACTGCACCTTCGCTAATTCTCGCAAGTCAAACCAACGATTTCCAACAGATACGTCCATTCCCATAAGGCCATTATCCAACACTAATAGTTAAATATGTTACTCTATGATTTTACAAGCATATATATCTACACATTTCAATGGCTATCAAAGGTTCAATTAAACTTTAAACAATCTGTTAAATGTGCTATATTTAAGTAAATATCACCAATAAATAAACACATCAATATATATATACATATATATATATATGTGTGTGTTTATCTACATACATATACGTTTCATCCTTTCAGAAATCGTCAGTGTAGAGATAATTATTTATACCGGTTGCAGGATTCGAAACCCCAAAACACGAGTCATGTTTTAACTCAAATTCCGACGTCTTAACCCACTCGGCCACTATGAACAACCTGATAAATCAGCGAGAGTTTATACTTATTATAGGCAGCTGTTGTCAACAGTGTTCAACTAATGAAGGAACATGCATAAAAGCTACGGTGACGGCTGTGTTAATACTACTCACTACTAATTATATTTATAAATATTTGTTTATCTACATATATAATATTTGTTTATCTACATACATATACGTTTCATCCTATCAAGATATATATATATATATATATATATATATATATATATATATATATATATATATATATATATATATATTGTTTATTTGTCTTGCTTAACTCTAACCATGCCCTTATATAGCATCCTTTTTAAATGTTAATACTATGGAATAAGTTGACTTTACTATGCCCATCAAGATAGTGAGCTTATATTTTTAAAGTAAATGTTTTTATTTTAAAAACTCAAATTTAGTTTACTAGCAAAAATATGTGAACGGAAGGAGGATTGTGAAAGAACTACATACACTAATACAAATCTATAGTTATTTTGTTCGGGTAATGTTGTAAGCTCTATTCATAAGAAAGTCCAAATGGGTCAATTTGTAGAACCTTGGACAGAAGATTTCAAAGTTTCGGTGTCGGTTTCGATTTCCTGTCATGGTATTTGCTTTGTTGAGAATTTATTATTTACTATCGATGCAATATTCTCCATTTCTAAAAGTAGTTAAGATCTCTGATGTTTCGAAATGAGACAAATTCCGAATGGAATTTATTACATTTAAAGAAATTATGACTATTATAAATAGATATTTGTTCCGTCTGTTCAGATGGAAAAAGATCTTTATTTATATAAGAAGAATTTTTTTTTTTGTAAAGATTTTCACTTTTTAAAAAATACTTATCTCAAACAATAACAGAATTCATGATGCCGATCTAGCTTCTTCAATCCTCATAGCCTAGTATTTTATAAAATGGGTATGTTGCCTTTTACCTGTTAAACAATTACAGTCTAAGCATGATTTAGGCTCATATACAGATTCGCTAAAATTTTGAGGGGGGGGGGCGTCTTTAAACAAAAATATAAAACTGACGGAATTGCCTCCCCTTAACTGTTTGAATTCCTGACTAAGCTAACCATGAAGGCAAAACGCATTAGCACTAACAAAGTTGTAGGTTTTATCTCCCCTGATTTGAAAATCTCCGGTGATTGGATTAGTTGTGTTAACGTTTCACAACGATCTTATATGAATGGTTCTAAGGAATAAGTAATAATGCTATTGTTTTTGTCTGCTATTTCTATATTCATAATTGTTTTAATTATGAAAACTGTAGTTGCTTACATGAATGAACTATTTTCTGTCGAGCAATGTAACTTGTGATTCGGCTTGACGATCATTGTAATCATCGCCTCTTCACCAGGTGTAACGAGATTCACACGCGATCGCTAAAGCCAGATCACGTGATCGACATGAACATTCCAGTTCGAGATTGTTTCCCAAGTGAACAAGATGTGATCCTGCAATTCTCTGCTGTCGGACCAGCAGAGGATCGATGAACTCCGAGAGAAAGATTATTTTATCTTGTCTGCATTCACTCAACCCTGTGTATTATCTTTTGTATTGTTCCTCTGTGTCTCTTACATAAAACTACTACCCGTCTGTACAATGTGATGTTCAATTGTATTATGTCCTAAAGAAAAGTTACACAAACCAACAACCTATCCTTGTCCTGTTCCCGTTTTTATCTTAAACTAAAATGTGGCTTCTCTCAGCTAAAAAAAACATTTAATATTTAGGTTATTAATTTTTCTGAATAATTTAAGCTTCGATTTATTGGAGTAAATTCTAATATAAAACACTTCAAAGCTTATCTTTTTGTTATTTACAGCGTGAAGAGGAAGAAGGAAACGAAGAAGAAGTTTGTTTTTCTATTTCCAGGCCCTTAATCCATTAGCGTTCAACTCAGTTTGGACATAATATTTTATTGATCCGCCCTGATTTATCCATTAGCCACAGAAACTTCATTTAAATTCAAACTCTGATATGATTAAAGGATAAGTATTTTACGATATTCTCCACAAGGATAATTCAGATTATTGATTTTAAATAAAAAAAAAACAGTAATCTTTTCTTACAAAATATCGATAAGCATTAAAGATAACATCTTGTATTTAAATGTTTTTAAATGTTATAAAAAATGTATTTTTTGCTTCACGGAATATAAAGTAAGGAATGAGGTGACAAGAAGCAAAGTTTGAAATCTATTTCACTTTCTTTTTCATCTGGATGTGATTTGCGATACGCAGACGCTAGGTATTGAAAAAACGGGCGGGAAAAAAAATAAGACATTTGTATTTTCTTGTAAAAGACCACTTAAGTAATGGAGAATGTTGCTTCATCACGAGCTCTTAAGGAAACAGACGTTTTACCGCATGAAATTGGCAGAGATGGTCAGCGCCCTTATCCAGTGCCACCACCAAATGTACATTTAAAGATTAAGTCATGAAAATAAATAAATAAAATAAAAACATGGCAGGAAATGGAAAACTTTGAGAATACATTAAAATCTCACATTTGTACGCAAAGTAAAAAGGGGGAAATCAAATATAAACAGCCAACATATTTTTATGAAGCCAGTATTTCTGTCTCTTTTCTCCCATCTCTCTCCTTACTCTTTCTATCTCTCCCTCTCTCCCCTCTCTCTTTCTCTTTCTTTCTCTCTCTCTCTCTCTCTTTGTGTCTTTCTATTCCTCTTATGCCTTGTAAGAATATTTTCTCTTTTTATTTATTTTTCTTTCTTTCTCCTCTCTTTTTCCGCTTATACTCATACTATTCCTATCTCATTTTGCTCTTTTATGCACCGGATCTTTTTTACTTTCTTTCTTTTTTCTTTTTTTATCCCTCTTTCTTTCATTTTGTCTCTCTGTCTATCTTACTCTTTCTTTCTCTGTCTGTCTGTCTCTTTCTCTCTCTCTCTCTCTCTCTCTCTCTCTCTCTCTCTCTCTCTCTCTCTCTCTCTCTTATACACCGTTTTAGCCATTTCTCTTTATCTATGTATCCCATTCCGTATCACCTTTACTCTTCTCCTCCCCGTTTTATCTTTACTCATCTAGTATTTAGGTCAAATTGGTGTATGTAAGTTTCGTAGATTTTTTGCCCCAACCCAAAAAACGAAACAAGAAATCCACAAAACATACATACACGAATTTGACCGAAATAATAGATGGACTATTCGAAAAATTGAAAAATGTCTTATCAAGCAAAAATACTCTGTGTTATTTAATAATTTGTGTGTGTGCAAAGACAAAAGGAAAAAAATTAAATACAGGAAAAAATGATAAAAAAACGAAAGATTTTACTGGTTTTGTTCGGATCAACGAACGTCTTCACTAAAATCTTTCGTTGTTTAATGATTTTTTCCTGTATTTAATTTGTTTTCCTCATGTCTTTTTCACACATCCTATTTGCACGGCATTTTATTTCATGATATATCGTGCATTTTATCTTTATCTCTCTCTCTCTCTCTATATATATATATATACATACATACATATATATATATATATATATATATATATATATATAAATATATCGTACATGTATTGTATTAGTTTCTGTAAATGTAAATCCGTAGAAACTCAAGTGTTTATAAAAAGTGCTCAATAACAAGTAGAGCTGTTTATAAATATAAATTTTTATTTATACAAACATTATTGGTTACATATGTGCATACATGTTTCGGTTGCACTTTTCCCAGAAAGTCAACCTCATCAGACCAAGAATTTTCGAGAAATGGATGGATTTCAAGAATTTTCTCTCCTAAATAACTCGTTTTGGGATTTAGTATTTTCTATTTCTTATGAATTAGTATCGGATTGTTTGTGTATTTATGTGTATTTGGGTATCTATTAGAGTTTGTTTATATAGGTGTGATTCTTGATATATAGATAAGATATTTATACTGGAGTGAGTTTGTAAAACTGGGTAGGCCAGAAAGTAGGGAGCAATAAAATAAGGACAGGGAAAGGTAATGGAGACGCCATAAAGGGTAATAAAAGGGACAACCACTAGCAAAAAAGGTCAGCAAGTGGAATAGGTAATCCGATACTAATTAATAAGAAATAGAAAATACTAAATCCCAAAAAGAGTTATTTAGGAGAGAAAATTCTTCAAATCCATCCATTTCTGTAAAATTCTTGGTCTGATGAGGTTGACTTTCTGGGAAAAGTGCAACCGAAACATGTATGCACATATGTAACCAATAATGTTTCTATAAATAAAAATGTATACTTATATATATATATATATATATATATATATATATATAAAATGTAGTAACACTCGACAATTCAAATATAATTGCCTATTATATTTGAATTGTCGAGTGTGAATTTTCCTTTTTTTAGTTTCAAAAATGAAATCGTCTAAATTGGATGCTTTAAAATACCACAAGGTTGAAATAAATTATTGCATCGATGATTATGTAATTTCGTGTTACTACATTTTATTCTTGCTCTATTTATTACATTGAGCTCTCATACTCGGATTTACTCCTGGAATTATTTCATTATAACACAAATATATATATATATACTTAATCCCCCTTTTTATTTTATTTACTTACTATTATATATTATTTATTTATGAATTTTCCAACAAATGTTAAGTCTACACTATTTTGGATTTAGTTAGTTTCTCTGGGAATTTAAACTGCGTTTTCCTTTTTTTTGTCTTTTTGTTTAAAATAACTCAAAGCTTCTTTAGACTATATATTGGGTATTTAGATCTGTATGGCTAGGTTTCCTTCCTCTTATCTATTTGCCTTTCTGGTACCAAAGGTACTAAAGCTTTTTTATTTTTTTATTTTTTTTTAAATTTTTTTTTTAATGCAACCTTAATTCCTATATAATTTTATTTCTAGCTACCATATCGCAGAATGGTTCGTAGGTGTAGTGTTTAGATAGTATTTTATTATTATTATTATTATTATTATTATTACTAGTATTACTATTGTTATAAAGAATTTTACTTGATATGCAAATTACCATATCACACGGTAGTCTTAAGGGTAGTATATTATTATTATTATTATTATTTTATTATTTATTTATGTATATATAAGTAACATTTTAAGCTGAATTATTTCGACACTTGATTATTGGGGAAATGGTAGTTTTATCTGTACCATTGGAGAGCCATGCATATAACTGTCCTGTTTTTAAATCTCCGAAACAGTTTCATGGTAAACAGCTGAAGATCCCCGTGTTAATATTAGATGCTTACGTTAAGGTCTCCTGCTTTTGTTTCACTGTTAGATACTTAATCCCCCTTTTTATTTTATTTACTTACTATTATATATTATTTATTTATGAATTTTCCAACAAATGTTAAGTCTACACTATTTTGGATTTAGTTAGTTTCTCTGGGAATTTAAACTGCATTTTCCTTTTTTTTGTCTTTTTGTTTAAAATAACTCAAAGTTTCTTTAGACTATATATATATATATATATATATATATATATATATAGAGAGAGAGAGAGAGAGAGAGAGAGAGACTTATAGGATTCCTTCATAAACTAATTAACCGATCGTTTTTAATTTTAGAATACATCTGCCAGGCGTAACGGCGGGTAACATGGGTTATATTTAGTTTTATGCAAAGGGGACAAGGAGGGGGTTGAAGCCTTTCGTGAAAATTCAGATATCTATAATTTTTGTGAAACAATTGATCCATAGTCATTAGACCCAATTAACAAGATACACAAAATTTCACTTTTGTGTTAAGACCTCTTAAGCTTAAGCCTTATATTTTAGACATCTTCTAGAATCAAAATTATGCATCATTATATCTTAATTTCATTTTTCCTGAACAGACATAAACGTGGTGCCAAACTGTCATGTTCTAGAAATTAACTTTACCCAAACTGGGACGAGTATTTGTCTTGTATATATATACTGAAAATGAAAAACAAAAAACAAAATTATTTATATATTCATCAACGTTTCGTCTTTATTTTAAGACTCCCTTTAGATGATTTATTTGAAGAAATAACATACATGTACAAAAAATATTTGGTGCGTTTGTGACGTGAAAAGAATGTTTTTCTGGGTGTTTTTCTTCTTCAAACGAAACATAGTGGTTAGAATTAAAAAATGTGGTCTGATTATGACGTGAAGAGAATGTTTTTGTTCTTTTTTCGAAAAAAGTAATTTAGACATCAATCAATCAATATATATATATATATATATATATATATATATATATATATATATATATATGACGTAGTAGTCTCAAAACATTAAGTAAGAGATCACCTGCATATCCATTAATGCACTTGACAGTGGATACACAGTCGAAGATAAGATTTGCACAGAAGACATTAACAACGCACTCTCTGTTGATGCCAAGAGAGAAATCTCTGCTCTATTGTATTGATCCTTCACTGCCTTATCTCTGTTGTTATGCTTCTTTTCAAAATTCTTGCATACTATCTTGGTCATGGCATGTCCTTGTGCTTTGTTACCTTGATAAGTGAAGCCACAGAAATACGCAACCTGCAATACCATTGTATCTCATGTTTGGACAGCATCTTTATCTACATATGTATATATCGTACTGTTTTAATTTTAGTTCATCAAAACGCAGTTATATACATACAGTGAGTCTATGAAATCTGTGTTCACTTTTATTCTAAGATATGATCAATATACTCTTAAATCCCCCACCATGGTATTGGCGATAGCAAAGAGCTACCCAGCTACAACGATTCTGGTGAAAATTCATAAGGAGTGAACAGCACAGTCCGTTATCCTCTAGGTACGTCTGTCTCTGCATGTGGACAGCCGGGATGTGTCAGGGACAGAACCACAAATTCATGACGTAAAGATAACAACAGTGCTTCTGCACATGTGCAACCACTATTTCTTTGTGGGTTTGGGGCGGAACCTTCCCCAACTTCGTATGCTGCTCTGAGTGTCAGAAGTAAAATCCTGAAATCTTGTAAGTATAACATAGTTACATCCAAGTAGGCAGACCTCATGCAAACCAGACAATCGTGAGGTACGATCTTCGTAGGCTCTGCATAGAAGCTGATTCGCTTAACAATAACAAATCAACAGTAGTACCTCTTTCCTCACCGGTATAGTGGTGGTTGAAACATATTAGTATCAGAACCATCTTGAACTCTGGTTCTTGACAGGGCTTTGCATCAAGCGGTATTATGGCAACAACTTGGCTAAACGAACTCTAGTGAAAATCAATGAAGAATTGGCACCAGGAACCGCTGTCCTCTGGTCGTCTCTGCCTTTATGTTTGACAGGCAAGGCCGTCAGAATGGAATAAAGTAGCAACGTTGCTTTTGCACTATTCCTTCTAAATTTCACATACAACCACTGACCCTTTCTGTTCTCAGTGTCTAGGGCAAAAACCTGAATTAACGAATAGAAACGATGAATTAGGAGAACATTATGCAGACCAGACAATCCAAAGGTTCAGCTCACTTAACAAACAAAAAAATCAGCAGCAGGATATATAACTTCGAATTTCTAAATATCTATGAAAACATTATTTTAGAATTTTCCAATATTTAATAATACATATAACAAATAATAGGCGTCACAAGTGATCTACTTTATATATATAAAGAATTTGGTTTGGTTCGTCTGTTTAATGGAATATCAACCCTTTTTGTGTTATCTAATACTGGAGCACAATACCTATCTAAATAATTCATTGTTTACAATTAGTTGAACGAAAGGTGTTGTCTAAACATAAGTGGAGAATGGGTTCATACTTTTCTCAACAGTATTAGTATGTAAATGATCAGAATAGATCCGATTAGACTTGAACTTGAAATATCCGAGTGGACAGTCTTCCGCTGTGCAATCTATTGGCCAATTTTTTTTTTGCATTGAAGGTCACCGCTTATCAAGGCTAAAATATCCCACAAGGATAAGGGTTAAAGAGTTTGACTCGAGGATAAGGGTTAAAGAGTTTGACTGGTGGATGGTGAGACAACATCGCGTTCACCAGCACGATAGTTGTTGCAGGGCAGAAATTGATTATTTACGGGGACGGTTCAAAAAGAACTTGTTTACATTGGACTTGAAGACGACAATATTCTAGTCGGCAGGGAAGCAGACGGGCAGTTCGAGGAAAGAAGCTCTGCCCATGGAAGTTTTGTTTCGTCTTGGGCCTGCAGAGGGAGAAATGGAAAATTATTGACAGTGGAAGTAGCTGGGCGGGTTCTTATTGTGAACGTTTTACAAGGGGGGGGGACCATAGATTTGAGCTCAGTCGAGCACCCACCATGAAAATAACGGTAGAGCAAAGAAAGACTAGACTGTGAGAGGGTGACTGTAAGGAAGAGAAGAGGACATCCTCACTAGATTTCGAAGTCGGTTTTGGACTCTGTCAAGGCAGGAATGGGTGCTCTCAGCGGTACCTCTCCATATGTGGCAGCAGTACTCCATCTTAGGACGTATTTGACTCTTGTACAGGTAAAGGATGGCGTCGGGCTTGAGATACCTACTCGAACGATAGAATGATCCAACCATTTTTCCAGCGGTCTTAGCAACAGATTTAATGTAAGTCTTCCATTTCAAGTCTGAAGAGAAGGTCAATCGCAGGAACTTATCAAAGCAGTAGGCTTCTCTGTAAAAGAATACAAAAAAATAAATTAACAATTTCTTTTGAGCACATCTATCATCATCTAACATATAAAGTTATCTTGGTGAGCCATTAAAGCTGAAAAATCATTTTAGTTTATAATTTTTATTTGTTTGCACATTTTTTTTTTGATTTATACAGAAAAAGAAATATTATTTTAGTTGTAAGGGAGACAAATCTTTTTATATTCTTTAATTAAAACTATGAGTTATTCGTCTTGCTGTTTTTTAGTTTTCGGTGATTATCAAAATATATTTCATATTATCAGATTGTCCTGGGCGGACTAAGTTATTTATAAAATAAATTGTAGCAAAGTGCGTTATTATATTGCCAATAACATGTTACAACAATAACAAATGAAAATTGGCTTGTCAGAAGAAACGTTTGATTTGCCAGTTTGAATAGTATTTTGGTTTGACTTTTAAGATCCGACAAGATAATTTTATATGTAACTAGAAAAATACCCATCGTAAGATGGGCAAAACTAATTCCTTGGAAGGAACAGTTTTGCACCACTTTTATGTTCTTCCGAAGATTAAAATCAGAATATAATGATACAAAATCTTATGTCTAGCATCTTTATTCCAATTTTGATCAGAATCCATTACATCATTTTAAATAATCACCTAAGAATAAAAATCAGAATTTTTAATTGAAGAATATAATAGTTGTCTTCCTTTAGTTTAAAAATGTGCAAACAAATAAGTAAAAACTAAAATGACTTTAATGCATCCCGGGTAGGTATAGTTGTTTTTCTCTTATGCCTTGATGGGTATCTCCCTTTTTAACTATTGAAACTCAACCCTGACAAATATTATTGTACATACCATATTAATATACCGTGGTGAACTGCTGCTCAGAGAGCTCCTTCTTGATTGGACAGAATACAAAATCTAGTAGTGGTCTACAGATCTCTTCTCTTCCCAAACGCTGCTTTCTCGCCAAAGGACACGTTGCTAGTCTTTCTCTATTCTCTACTTTATCATTGTTTTCATGTATGATGCTCGACTGAGCTCCAATTTTTGGTTGCTCCCTGTGGGGAATTTGCAGCGGGAGCTCTCCTTCTGCCACCACTGCAGAGAATTTTCCTTTCTTCCTCCATCTGCCTTGAACCTGGTGGATTTTGCATGGACAGAGTTTATTTCCAGCAGCTTCTCATCTTTGGAGCACATTGCTGTGTGACTGTTCCCTGGAGATTACAGCATGTTCGTCTTCAGGTCCAATGTCTTAATGGGAGGTCGAATTTTGTCTATTTTGTTCATTGTTTTCGAGCCTCCCGTAGTGTTGTTCCTTATTCAACTGACAACAAAAATTAGCCTCGAGTGGCTTTTGGCTTTCATAAATGGTCACTCATTAGTATCAAAAAGCTACAATAAGAAACTGCATCTAGTGCTATATACATACATTTACATCATTTATAACCAGTTTAAGAGATTAACGTTCTGAAATTATAAAAGCCTCGATATCAAAACGACAAAATTATGCATTAAATCGCCGAAAAGGGGTGATATGCCATAAAACAAAACAGCCAACCAATGAAAAGGCTATAAATGAAGCACAATTTCCATTGCCATTGTAATATAAAACCAGAATGTTTTAAAGAAAATGCTGTCCTTTAGTTTAATTGAACAATATCGGTAGCAATAATGTCTGCAGATAGCAATAACTAAAGATAATAAATTTAAGACTTCAATAACATGATACATAATAAAAACATTGCTATATGATCTCAAATAAAATGTGTACAGGCTCGAGACATTCAAGTGTGAATACATTACTTTTGGGGGCTTTTTCTTCAGTTCATTTTACCATGTGTAAACTACAGGCAAAATGTTTGTGGCCATATATATATATATATATATATATATATATATATATAGTAAGCTATGAAAAATATGTTTATGGCAATTAAGCTACACAGGGGCTCCCGCGTTTCATCCCCGTGGGAATCTTCAGGTTAAAATGAAGTAAATACTGAAAATTGATACATAAAAAATTATATCTCTTTATAAAACTTTATGTGGATACATGAAATAGTAATATATATATATATATATATATATATATATATATATATATATATATATATATATATAATGGTTCTTAGGTGTAGTGTTTGGATAGTATTATTATTATTATTATTATTATTGTTATAATTAATGTTATTTGATATGCAAATTACCATATCACACTGTAGTCTTAAGGGTAATATATTATTACTATTATTATTATCATTATTATGATCATCATTATTATTATTTATTTATTTATGTATATATTAGTGAAATTAAAGCTGAATTATTTCTACATTTGATTATTGTGGAAGTGGTCGTTTGATCAGTACCATTGGAGAGGCATGAATATTATAAGTGTCCTGTTTTTAAATCTCCGAAACAGTTACATGGTAAACAGCTGATAATCCCCGTTTTAATATTTCACGCTCAAGTTAAGGTCCCCTGTTTTTGTTTAACTGTTAGATACTTAAATCCCCTTTTTTATTTATGAATTTTCTAACGGTGGGTCGACTTAAGCAAGTGCTAAGTCTGCGATATCTTGGATTTAGTTAGTTTCTTTGGGAATTTAAACTGCGTTTTCTTTCTTTGTTTAAAATGACTCAAAGCTTCTTTAGACTATATATATATATATATATATATATATATATATATAACTTTATATTATAAGAAGCCTCTTTCAAGTATAACAGAAAGTAGAGCACTATCGGAGAGATAAAATATAGACATTCCCATGAAGCCCCAGTGCAATACTCCGACTCTGTCGTTGAGTTCTATCGTATGTCTAGATATATATACTCGTCGCTTTCAGTGTAAATATCACTTGATTTCTCCGTAATCACATGACCATCTCCCGTGGCCTCAAGGACTAAGTGAACGCTTACAGATTCAAGGTGTCTCTGTGAACTGAGTTCGCACCCTGTGACCGTCTGAAATTGTTATTTGCCTGCGGTTATGAGAGCCTAAGCTCGAAACGACGTCGTACGTAGGTATATATATATATATATATATATATATATATATATATATGGACGACAAGGAAACACCTGTTATGCAAGGCAAATAAGCCACAACGACTGCTATGGGCTAAAAAGAATAGGAACTGGACATTGAAAGAGTGAAAATGTTTTGAGTTTTTGGTAGGAAGAGGAGAGTGTATGTTAGAAGAAATCCTGAGGAAAGACGGAATTATGAACATGTGGTTCCAACACTTAAAGACAATATTGAGTCTTTTATGGTGTGTTTCTTTGGGGTGGGATAAGGCTGGAGATTTCATTCACATCAAGGGAATCATGATAAAAGACAATATCATTCGATTTTGCAAAGATATGTTATACAATCTGGTTTACACATAATTGGAAAAGAATTCACCCGTTGACTCGGATCACTCACAATCTGTTGTTTTATCTCCCATTGAATAAGTATGGGATGAATTGGATAGAAAAACTCGAAGAAAATCCACAAAGAGGGAAAAATAGTTTCTAGTGCTTGAACAATGTTTTAAAAAGTCTGTTAAAAAATGGAAAGTATTTGTAAGAATTAAGACAAGTAGTGTTTTTTATTGACAAAAACAAAATATGATGTGGTTGTATAATATTTTACAGCTAATTGTTTATTGTTTATCAAAATGAAAGAAAATATACTTTAGTTATTGACATTTTGTCTTCTAAAACAATACTAATATTTCCTATTTTAAGGTGTTTTTAAATAAATTCAGTTGTCTAAAAAGTTGTGCTTGTAGTATATATATATATATATATATATATATATATATATATATATATATATATATATGGAAATTGAAAAAATGAAAAATATATTATTTATGTATTCATCAACGTTTCGTTTTTATTTTGATGGTGTACGGTTTCCATTTGACAGCAATTCTCTGACGACGGTAATTTTCTGTTTACTATATGAATTTGTTCAAATATGTTTTTGATTCTCCTAAAACATGCGTTAGCTTTTCTTTGCTTCGAAACTGGCAATAAATCACCGTATGACATAACTTTGATTCGTCAATTTTTCTCGAGTCGAGCACTGTCGTTAAGTGATGTTTCCTAGCATAATACAAAGCTCTTCGTAAATAAATAAATTGAGCACTGTAAAGCAGCGGTCAATGTTTATTTAAATAGACATTGTAGATATCATTTATGAATGCTTCTCCTGTAGCCTAGTGGTAAGAGCGGCTGATCGTAAACTATTTGAAGGTTCGATCCCCGGCTTGGAAGTAGTGTTAGTCTTGCCGCACTGAAAACAGTCTGTCTGTGGAGTTGGTATTTTGTGCCAGTCTTTTCCTGGTAATCCATTCTGCTCACTTTCAAGGTAGTCTCCGGCAGCCAGACGTTCATATATTGCATCAGCGATAATCCTTGTGAACAACTTGTAGGTTGTTGTTAGGCAGCAGAGAGGACAGTATTTGTTAACCAAATGGGTCTCCTCACTTTTGGGAATAAGGGACATATTGCCTGCAGTAAGCCATTCAGGTGACTCTTCATCACCACTGATGATTCTAGTGAACGTCTTGGCGTAGTGATGATGAAGTGCTATCAGTTTTTTCAGCCAGAAATTTGAGACGTTTGCAATTCCTGGGGTGTTAATATTACTATATATGCCTACCTTCCTACAAAAAACTTCTTTGGTAATTTCCAGGGCTAGCATCTTTGTTTTTTCCTTGTTATCCTCTTTGATGGTGTTGATCCACTCTTTTTCCTGATGTTGTTTGGGTCTTCATACAATGGCCTCCAGAAGTTTCCTACTTCTTCATGAGTAGGTGGAGAGAACACCTTCATTTCATCTCCAATGAGGCTTCTATACACCATCCTCGGATTCGTTGCAAAGAGGTTATTTATTCTTTTGTTTTTCAGTTCTCTCCAGCAGCTCAAGATCCTTCCAGCGGCTTTTGCTCAAACTTCCTGCAGCGCCTGCTCCAGCTCTCTCCAGCGGCCTCTGTTCCAGCTTCTTCCAGCAACGCCTGCTCCAGCTCTCTCCAACTACGCCTGCTCCAGCTCCATCCAGTGACCCCTGCTACATCTCTCTCCAGCGACTCCTGCTACAGCTCTCTCCACAAACGACTGCTCCGGCTCTCTCCAGTGGCTCTTGCTACAGCTCTCTCCAGAATCACCTGTCCCAGCTCCTTCCAGCGGCTCTTTCTCGCACCTCTTTCTATGCTTGCTCCAGTGACTCCTGCTCAGCTGTCTCCAGCAGCTCTTGCTACAGCTTTTCCAGCAGCCCTTGCTCCAGATTCTGCAGGCGCCTGCTCCAGTGGCTTCTGTTTCAGCTTTCTCCAGCAACGTCTGCTTCTGCCCTTTTCAGCAACGCCTGCTCCAGTGGCTCCTGCTACAGCTTTCTCCAGTAACGCCTGCTCCAGTGGCTCCTGCTACAGCTTTCTCCAGCAACGCCTGCTCCAGTGGCTCTTGCTACAGCTTTCTCCAGCAACGCCTGCTCCAGTGGCTCCTGCTACAGCTTTCTCCAGTAACGCCTGCTCCAATGGCTCCTGCTACAGCTTTCTCCAGCAACGCCTGCTCCAGCGACTCCTGCTACTGCTTTCTCCAGCAACGCCTGCTCCAGCGACTCCTGCTACAGCTTTCTCCAGCAACGCCTGCTTCAGTGGCTCCTGCTACAGCTTTCTCCAGCAACGCCTGCTTCAGTGGCTCCTGCTACAGCTTTCTCCAGCAACGCCTGCTCCAGCGACTCCTGCTAATGCTTTCTCCAGCAACGCCTGCTCCAGTGGCTCCTGCTACAGCTTTCTCCAGCAACGCCTACTCCAGCGACTCCTGCTACTGCTTTCTACAGCAACGCCTGCTCCAGTAGTTCTTGCTACAGCTTTCTCTAGTAACGCCTGCTCCAGTGGCTCCTGCTACAGCTTTCTCCAGCAACGCCTGCTCCAGTGGCTCCTACTACAGCTTTCTCCAGCAACGCCTGCTCCAGCGACTCCTGCTACTGCTTTCTCCAGCAACGCCTGCTCCAGTGGCTCCTGCTACAGCTTTCTCCAGCAACGCCTACTCCAGCGACTCCTGCTACTGCTTTCTACAGCAACGCCTGCTCCAGTAGTTCCTGCTACAGCTTTCTCCAGCAACGCCTGCTCCAGCGACTCTTGCTACTGCTTTCTCCAGCAACGCCTGCTCCAGTGGCTCCTGCTACAGCTTTCTCCAGCAACGCCTGCTCCAGTGGCTCCTGTTACAGCTTTCTCTAGTAACGCCTGCTCCAGTGGCTCCTGCTACAGCTTTCTCCAGCAACGCCTGCTGCAGTGGCTTCTGCTACAGTTTCTCCAGCAACGCCTGCTCCAGCGACTCTTGCTACTGCTTTCTCCAGCAACGCCTGCTCCAGTGGCTCCTGCTACAGCTTTCTCCAGCAACGCCTGCTCCAGTGGCTCCTGTTACAGCTTTCTCTAGTAACGCCTGCTCCAGTGGCTCCTGCTACAGCTTTCTCCAGCAACGCCTGCTCCAGTGGCTCCTGCTACAGCTTTCCCCAGCAACGCCTGCTCCAGTGGCTCTTGCTACAGCTTTCTCCAGTAACGCCTGCTCCAATGGCTCCTGCTACAGCTTTCTCCAGCAACGCCTGCTCCAGCGACTCCTGCTACTGCTTTCTCCAGCAACGCCTGCTCCAGTGGCTCCTGCTACAGCTTTCTCCAGCAACGCCTGCTCCAGTGGCTCCTGCTACAGCTTTCTCTAGTAACGCCTGCTCCAGTGGCTCCTGCTACAGCTTTCTCCAGCAACGCCTGCTCCAGTGGCTCCTGCTACAGCTTTCCCCAGCAACGCCTGCTCTAGTGGCTCTTGCTACAGCTTTCTCCAGCAACGCCTGCTTCAGTGGCTCCTGCTACAGATTTCTCCAGCAACGCCTGCTCCAGTGGCTCCTGCTACAGCTTTCTCCAGCAACGCCTGCTCCAGCGACTCCTGCTACTGCTTTCTCCAGCAACGCCTGCTCCAGTGGTTCCTGCTACAGCTTTCTCCAGCAACGCCTGCTTCAGTGGCTCCTGCTACAGCTTTCTCCAGCAATGCCTGCTCCAGCGACTCCTGCTACTGCTTTCTCCAGCAACGCCTGCTCCAGTGGAGCATATTTTAAAGTTCATTCATCCACACATTTCCTTAAGGAAATTAATGGCTAAGAGCTTAGATAAATTCGCACACACCTAGGAATTCTCAATTCAAATAAGTCGCTAAACAAACAAAAACGCCATGAGTTAGCTGCCTTTGTCCAATATAAACAATCCGATCAGCTGAATTAATTTTGATTATTATCGGTGCAACACCAAATGAACAATTTAAGCTTAATGAGTTTAAATATTCTCGATCCGATTAAATGACTTATTGTCACAAACTTTGGCATACGAACTTTGTTTACCTAATAAAGTAAAATAAATAAGAATTTAAAATAGAACTTTTTTATTCCAATGTGATGAATGCCTTGATTCCCCCCCCCCCCACCTCCTACACAGAAAGTCGACCCAGACTGGTAAAAATGAATAGTAGTAAACCCTTCAAGACTCTTGTTATAAAGGTCACTGATGTCCTTGCACGGATCATCCTGATTAATCCGTCTTTAAGTGAAATAAACCATGCAACTTATTCTGGGGGGGGGGGGGGGGGGGGGCTAGTTCATGCGGTCAAAACTTTTACCTCAACACAAAGAGAGGAAAAAAGAGGGAAACTTGAAGACGCAAGCATATAAGCCAGTCTGGAAGAGAAAATTTCAACAGAAGATAGAAAAACTCTCTACCACATGAGTGCCAAAGGGAAAAAATCGAAAAAAAATGTGAAGAAACTTAAAACCGAGTATTTCCCTTCAAAACTCACCGCAGCTAAGAGCTAAGATAGCAGAACATTAAGCTGAAATAAAAGCCTTAGCTGCACAAATAAAATAAAAAATAAAAAATACGAATCAAAAAGAATAAATAACCTCTTTGCAACGAATCCGAGGATGGTGTATAGAAGCCTCATTGGAGATGAAATGAAGGTGTTCTCTCCACCTACTCATGAAGAAGTAGGAAACTTCTGGAGGCCATTGTATGAAGACCCAAACAACATCAGGAAAAAGAGTGGATCAACACCATCAAAGAGGATAACAAGGAAAAAACAAAGATGCTAGCCCTGGAAATTACCAAAGAAGTTTTTTGTAGGAAGGTAGGCATATATAGTAATATTAACACCCCAGGAATTGCAAACGTCTCAAATTTCTGGCTGAAAAAACTGATAGCACTTCATCATCACTACGCCAAGACGTTCACTAGAATCATCAGTGGTGATGAAGAGTCACCTGAATGGCTTACTGCAGGCAATATGTCCCTTATTCCCAAAAGTGAGGAGACCCATTTGGTTAACAAATACTGTCCTCTCTGCTGCCTAACAACAACCTACAAGTTGTTCACAAGGATTATCGCTGATGCAATATATGAACGTCTGGCTGCCGGAGACTACCTTGAAAGTGAGCAGAATGGATTACCAGGAAAAGACTGGCACAAAATACCAACTCCTTGTAAACAGAACAATCCTAGAAGACTGTAAAAATAAGCAGAGAAACCTATCAATGGCTTAGATCGACTACAAGAAGGCCTTTGAAACTATACCTCACTCCTGCTGTTTGGAACTGTATAATCTCCACAAAAATATTAGGTTATCCTCCAGACGCAAATGACCAGATGATGCACATCAATCATGCTTCATCATATGGAAGGAAAAATACAGACTCCAGCGAGGAATATTCCAGGGACACAACCTCCCATCCCTTCTGTTCTGCCTCAAAATGAATCCACTGAGTAAGCTACTTAAACGATCCAATTCTGGATACAACCTTAGCAGAGGCAGGAAGAAGGATGAAAATAAAAAAGTAAACCATCTACTTTTCATGGACACTCTCAAACTGAATCTGAGAAACAACTCGTCTCTATAATAGAAATTGTAAAAGATTAGACAAATGTGCTAAATGCACAATAAAGAAAGGGGAAAAGACAGCATCAGAATATCTTGATATAAACGCTGGCACTATTGAAGACCTAGGAGAGGATGCTGTCTATAAATATCTTGGAATACAGGAGAATGAGACGCTTGAGCTCAGAAAGATATGAGAAAATATATCAAGCACCTTAAAAAACTCCTCACATCATAACTCACCAAACAATTAAATAACTGCCATCAATCAACTGACAATACCTGTCGTTTCCTATGGATTTGGCATTATCGATTGGCCACAAGGCTACATCAATAGCCTTGACATAAAAACTATGAAAATTCTGGCCCTACATAAAGTCATTTACCGACATCAATGTATGGACAGACTGTACTTACTAGGAACAGAAGGTGGGCTGGGCCTCATTGATATTAACCACGCATACCGAGCCTCAGTGATAAACGTGGGGCAATATTTTAAGAGCTCCTGTGATAAAAAATGAGAATGGTGGAGGAACATCACACCTACCTCAGCAGACCTCAACAACAAAACTGCCCTAAAATTTCAGTGAAAATACACTGGAGAACACTGCCGAAGAATATGACAACCCAAACCGCACGAAAGAAGAGGGAGGAGTACACTAAAAAGGAGCTGAAGACCAGACTAGAAGGAGGGCGACAGAATAAAAGAGCAGAAAAGTGTATTGAAGAACTTAATTAAAGTTATATCGACAAGGAGGCTTCACGACAATGGCTCAAGAGTGGCAAATTCCCATTTGATAACGAATGGATAATTATAGCTGCACAAAACCAGGGCTTACTTACGAATGGCTTTAAGAAACTGACTGGTCTACAAAAAACTGACCAGCGCAGATTCTGTCATTTGGCCGTTGAAAGTCCAAGCCACCTAATGTCTGGATCCAAGATCCTCTTTGCAGATGGCTATTACACTGCATGTCACAATAAATTGGAAGATCTGCAGAGAGATGCAGCTTGAAAGATCGCTGAACATCTGGGAACATGAACCCTCACCCATAACATAAAATGAAAAGGTGATAGTGTTCTATTATGAAGACATATAGGCAGGCATGTACATGAAAGATAATGCTGTCAAACCAGACATTGTCATCTGGAAAAAACCTGAAAGGACTACTCTCATAATTGATATAACCGTCCCGAATGATCATGGCCTCAATAGAGCCGAATGCGAACAAATAACTAAATATCAGGATCTCAAAAATAATTTAAAATCAATATAGTCCCTGAAAGAAATAAACCTCATACCAATTGTGGTAGGGGCAACTGGGATCATGAAAAACATCTAATAAAGTACTTAAATACAATCCCTGGAAAATCAAACTATAGGGAAGTACAGAAAGCAGCTCTAAAAGGGACATCATCTATCCGTCAGATATAAATTTAACTCATAGGGTAATCAAGTGTTTGATCGCTTCAAACAAACTAAACTAAAATTTTCAAAAAGACAGTCAGAAGATCAAACGGTAGGGAATTACAGATAGCAGCTGTTATAATAAGCGTTTGGTAGCAAGGAAAAGGGAGACGAAACAGAATGGAATTTAAACAAATTGTATTGTTTCAAAATACATTAGATACAAAACAAAGTTGTTGTTGTTCTTCCGTGTGTAGAGTTCTTGTTCTTGTTGTTCTGCTGAAGCAGAGTCGTTGCTGTTGTTGTTCTTCTTCGTGGTAGAGTCGTTGCTGTTGCTGTTGTTGTTGTTGTTCTGCCGTGACAGAGTGGTTACTGTTGTTTTTGTTCTTCGTGGTAGAGTTGTTATATTATGTATAATAGTATTAGTATACCTAAAAGTGTGTAGGTCCACTAGTTTTTATTATGAGAAGGGGTGAACTTTATCGAGCTCGGTGCAGGTCACGCTGACACGCACCGAAGGAAACCACTGTGAGTCAAATCATGTTTTGAAAAACAATAACAAAGTTCCAGGGGTCGACGCCGTATGTGCCGGCGTCGGGTCAGAAAACATGAGTGAACGAAAGTGTTTTGCATGACTGTCCCACGTGTACATCTGTGACGTCACTACTCCTTTAGGAGAAACTAAGGTTTGAAAATTAATTACTAGTTTGGCAGCGAACTGCACGGTGGACCTCCTCTGAGCGTCCTGAATTGGGTTAGAAGCGGCTTGGACGGTTGAGAATGTAATCGTTCGTCATAAGGACTGGATCTCTGGGAGATCCAGTAGCAATTCTCGTCGCATTTCCCCAGCAGGAAGAAAGAATGAATGAATCGATAAAATTTATCCACAGATCGAATATCATCAACACCGATCACAGCCAAGGAGACACAACGAAACCGACGGTGCCAACGGCGATCACGACCAGGCAACGAAAGAAAATGTAAGGTAACTTTTTTGTGCATAACATTTTGGGTCCTAATCTGTAAGGCGGAAAGAACTAAAAACCGAACATGCCTAACGAACAATGTTTAAAATGCGTAATTTGAAATCTTTAAAGAGCAGATGTTTTAACGAGAATTGTTGAAAATAGGTTGACAGTTTAAAGGCTTAAAATCGCCCTAAGAAAATGTCACTTGAAAGTGCCTTACGGAAAGGGTTTAAAAAAGATTGAAACCGCTTAATAACCTTCTCATAAACTTTCGTATTGTTTTCGGTTCGGAGAAGTTTTAATTAACAAGCGTTATATAACAAATCCCATTTTGGTTGCCGTGACCAGTGCTCCTCACATGGGGGCGTTCGACCGAGGTCGTCACGAAGAAAAACAACGTGCGAGGTCCGAAAGAAAAAACACAGAGAGAGAGAGAGAGAGAGAGAGAGAGAGAGAGAAAATGAGAGAGAAAAGAAAGAACAAAAAAAATAAGAGAAGTGATCGTAGTATATGTTTTTCCCTTTTTCGTCCACGACTGTTGAAGTAAAAAGAGAAAGAAAAGCGTGAGAGAGTGAGAAGGAGGGGAAACAGCGCGACGCGCATGAGTAATCGGCACACAACTTTGTGGTGGTGTGCATGAGTATGTGCTCCAACTCTGGTGCGACAATGGCCACTAGAAAACAGATCCCAATTCAACTTTTAAGCAGTTAGGAACCACAGAAATAAGGCATACTTGGACGGCAAAACAAAATACGATCTGAAAATCACAACACATCCCTAAAAGAGAGTTCTCGGATATAAGTTTAACTCATAGGTAAATCAAGTGTTAGCCCCAAGAGTGGGCCCTTGATCTCTTCGAACTAACTGAACTAAAATGATGAAAACAAATGAAATAGTGAGAAATCCTGACGAACCCAGCGCGGTGATCATCCTAACATGAATAAATAGAACCGATAATAATATTATTTTTATTCTTATTAACATTATTATTATTAATAACTTAATTATCATATTATCATATTATTATTATTAATAACTTAATTATCATATTAATTAATAATTATTACTATTATTATTGACAAATGTATTCCATTGTCATTGTGACTATTATTATTATCATTAGTATTAGTATCGGACGTTTATTAATATCATTATTGTTGTTGTTGTTGTTTATATTATTATTATTATTATTTTTGTTTGTATCTCTAATTATTTTTATTTCAATTCATAACCCTCATATCTGTTTGGAAAATACGCCTAATTGAGCCATTTCAAAGAAAAAAAACTAACAAAAAAATTAAACATAATGCGGAAATGTATCACGGTGCGTAAACTCCCATTTTCATAAAAAGGACTTCTCAGTTTGACTGAAGATAATCGGCGATTTTTTTAAATCGCTGATTTGAAACCGACGGTATCATGCTGTTTAACTTTATCTTCTGTAACACGAAATATATATATATATATATATATATATATATATATATATATATATATAAATTTTACGCATATAAAAGTTATCCATGGAGACGTGTTTCTGGCTATCAGCTGTCTTCAGCATGGCTAACTTAGACGCGACTTTGCTCAGAATGTAATGAGGAAGAATATGTCTTTTTTTTATTATGCTCATAGCACCATATTACTGTCTTTTTTTACTACTCCCCGTTTCGCACCCTAATATAGTCAGAAGAAACTGAAATTTTGGAAAACTCTCTGAATTAGTGTTTTATACATGCGGTTTAAATTTCATTAAAATCGGATATACGTATTTGAAGTCTTAACAGGTTTTGCCACTATAGCTCCCTTAGAGGGGGTGCATAGAGATTCGGCACATTAACGGGCACGTAGATATTCGGGACTTCTTTCCATTGTTTACTTATATATGCTCTGCTGTTAAATGTTAACTTATTTCTTTGTTACTTGATAAAACGTCTCTCCGCACTGGTGGTGTTGGCGGCCATGATTCAAATTCCGGTGTCGAACGAAGAGTCTGGCTCGCTCCTGTAGGTTAAGTAATATTGGTTGGTCGTCCATTTAAAGCATTGTTGGATATGTTAATAAAATTGATATGTAAGCCATGAACAATGCGAGATTAATTTATATATATATATATATATATTTTTTTACATTAATCTTATATTTCGGAATAAATATTATTTTCAGAGGTGACCAGTTATTGAGTCATTTTTAAAAAATTTTTATCGAAAACAAGAATAACCAAACTTATTTCTTTGTTACTTGAACCATGTAAGTGTAAAGCAAGATTTTTCCTGACATGAATTGGATCATCTTAGTTATTATCTTAATAAAAATGTAAACAAAATAATTTCATTTAATACGATATAATTTCAGTAGCAAACACTGGAGTCCGCATTTAGAATTTAGCAATCTAGTCACACTGATGAGTCTTAAAAAGTAGAAAGAGTTTTCTGTGGATGATAATATATATTACCGAATATATAAAATTACGTCCGCCAATTTACAAGTTGGACCTAAATATTATTTAAGCTGACTAATCAACGTTTGATTCTGACCTGCCAAGTTTTATTTGTCATTGTTGCATTATGTTTTTGCAATAAAATAACATACATTTCTTTTAAATAATGATAATTCTGGTTCGAGAGACTGGTAATATGGAGACATTTTTCAATAATCACCAAAATGTACGAATCAACTTACGTCATTAATAAAAAAAAACTTTCATCAACGCTCGATCATTTTTCACTTAAAAGATAAACGATTACATGTTTTAAGATTAAACATTAAACTATTTATTACTTTAAATTACTGTTTCTTTTCATCACATTTAAATATAAACTAAACATAAACGTTGGAGACATTTTCCATAATCAACAAACAGCTTACGCACTTAATACATATAAATAAACACTAAATTACGATTTTCGTATGACGAATTCAATTCCCCAACTAATAACGACAGATGTTCATTGTAATAATAATCATCTTTTTACTTTACAGATATGATTTAACGATGCTTCTTTCAGTAATTGCTTAGATTAAGGCAAATACCGATTACATTACTTCATAGACATCATTAATTAATTAGTTAAACATTAAATGTAAAATACGATCAAACCTTTCGACCATAATCTTTATTATTGCGTCTGGTGGCCTCCATATATTTTTAAAACTTTTGTCCTCCCGTGCCCATAACACACTTTCACCGAGAACAAAAAGAATGAAAAAATAAGGTGGGTGACAGAAGTTTCATTTCTAGGTTAATTGGAATTGACATTTATAAGTTTGGTATGATGGTCTTAGGGTTACGAGCGGAGATTGTCTGTATGAACATTAGCCGGAACGTACTTATTTTCTTCTGATTTCGTGCAAACTTTGATTAACTACATTAAAATTACAATATTAAGCCATTTCTATCATTTTACTTTTCTTCCTCTTTCTTTTTTTCAACATAATTTATGGAAATTATAAGCCCTAGAGACGCCAGGGAGTTCTTTCAATAACTAAATCTAATACGAGAAACTTTATAAAAATTTCGATAGATTTCAGAATTTTCTTCATACTCTTTTAAATTTTTTTAACACGGCACTGCAAATCGGAAAATTGCCTCTTATTATTTATAAAGTACCGCCGGCGATACTTTTGTGCTGACTTTAATAATGTTTACACATTCTTTTTTACACAAAAAAGCAATGAAACGCCGGCTTTTCACATCTCATTATTTATATATTTTAGAGTAAAAAGGTAGCTTCTAATGTTCTTTTGCGAAGATTTCCGATATTTTAAATAATGTTATTGCAAAATAATAATAATGCAAGTACAAATACTCCCGAGCAACGCCGTCTAAGAACAGTTAATATATATATATATATATATATATATATATATATATATATATATATATATGTATATATATATAACACTATAATAAGATCATCAAAAAACATAATTATAATGATCAAAGTGCATCATATCTACAAACTTGTAATTGCTGAATTTCAGATTAATGCATGTTAGATATAAAATTTATAAGAAACAGTATAGCTTATGGTGTTAAAATTAATATCATAGAACAACCAAATATAATAAATAAAATTATACACAGCTCTCACTCTCTTTTCAATACTGAAGGTTCTAACCTCATAATCCTCCCAATAAGATTATAATGTGTACGCCATTATCGAACTACTTCTGGAAATTAAAAATCCTCAACCCAGTCGTGAATTGGACTTTTTAAAGTAATGTTTTAGGTCTGTAAACGATCAATATTTTCTTTGTATAAATAAAACAACTGCAATTATGGCATTCCACAACAAAACTGATTTATTTATCAAATAGTCGATATGAAAGGTCGATGAACAGTAGAAATAGATCAAATACCTCACTGAAATATGTATATGCAATGTATAATAAACAAAACTATCATAGAACTAATGGATACTTCTGTGATATAAAGCAATGAGAATAAAAATATAGAACTAAATCTTTAAAAATACATCAATAAATACAGACATACAGTTATATACATATACATATATATATATATATATATATATATATATATATATATATATAGCATAATATAAAATGAAATGATAAAATAAGGTGCGAATCAAATATATGTGTGTGTGAATTGTGTGTATCTGGGCAGCATTTTCTCATTTATGCAAAAATTGTTAAAAATAAAAGAATTCGTCTGTTTAATTATACCTTTTTTATTTTTTCAATTTTTCTGATGTTTTTTTTTGTATAAAAATTTAAAAAATATTAATAAATGTTCCATAGGTTTCACATGTTTCACGAACGTTTTTGATTCTTCGTTGAATCATCCTCAGGTGTCAAAAGCAAATGAACAAAAAAACTGGAGAAAGAAGAAAATGTTATATATATATATATATATATATATATATATATATATATATATATAATAAAAATAATAGAATTAACGATAAGTGAAGTATCGTTAAAGTGATATATCGTGATAAGGTAAAGCTCAATACGTTCAGTAGAGCAATCAATTTAAAGAATGGAAAGATGAAGATAAAAAATTGCATAAAATTACATAAAATTACCTAAAATTGATACAAATTTTATGATATCGAAAGTTCAGATGCAAGGAGTTAAACTAATCCTTAATCCATGGATTTTCAAAGATACAAATCTTCTCGTCAGAGGATAAAATTCGGTAATGTGATATTTATAATAAATAAATATTACCTGTTCCATTTCACTTTGAAAATTGAAGAAGAAATAACAGGAAAGGTTGGGGATAAAGAAATAAATGCCGAGAGGGAGAATGGTAGCAGTATTGAGTAGCCATCGTCGAAGACAAAAGGGGACGCTATGGTGCAGATAGCAAAATAGCAAGAGTTTGTAGATTTGAAGAAATGTTTGTTGATTTGAAGAAAGTTTTTTTTTTTAATTTTACAGGGTTTCAAATAAAAGACAGAGGGTTAAAAAATATCTCACTTGGTCCGTAGGGATTCGTGTTTACGTCTTGTGTATAATTCCGTAGAAATACAAGTAAAAGTCCGTTGTAAGTATCCAATTTGGCGGATCCGAAGCGAAGATCATCTGTTAAAAGACGCTATGTGGCAAGGTTCAAATTAAATTGACTTACATGAGTGATTTTCCACTGAACTACTTCGGACTTCAGGTTTTTTCTTTGTTTTTTTTTCCTTATATAGTTTTAATGGTTGAGATACTTATATATATATGTGTGTGTATGTGTGTGTGTGTGTGTGTGTGTGTGACAAACGTTATTGAACAATACAGAATGCTCTGCTTAATAAGCCTTTGTTTCATTTTTTCGATTTTTTGGATGGTCCATCTAGTATTATTGCTAAATTGTTGTATGTAGGATCCGTATGTTTTATGTTCCATTATTCGGGAGTACTTTCGATTGATTCATTCAATCATCTTCAGGCGGGAATTAGTCTTGTTGTGTTCACATCTGCTGAGTTCGTCGAACAGTGCAGTAATATATGGCTTTTTAAATGAACGCATGGGTGATGAGATGATGTATGCAAGATGTGATCACATGCAAAGTGTGTACAAAAGTGAAAATTAAAAATTAAAAAATTAAAAATGATTTTATATACAGGGTGTTTCAAAAGTCTTGGGAACATAACGATTTTTAATAACTCAAAAACTATTAGGAGTTGAAAAATGAAATTGGTACCGTTGGAAAGGTTAAAGTTTCAAGTTTTGTGGGGAATCTTCAAAGTTGCTCAATATGAGCACCATTCGTCACACGGCAGACATCTAGTCGATAGTCCATTTCCTGCCAAACGCGTTCCAGCATCTTGACGTCAATGGTTCCCACAACTGCCGTTACTCGAGCCTTTAGTTCGTCAATATCTCTTGGAAGGGGCGGCACATAGGCTTGTTGCTTGACAAAGCCCCAAAGGAAAAAGTCACACGGGGTAAGATCTGGAGACCTAGGAGGCCAGGGCATGAGAACGTCATCACCTCGCCCAGATCTCCCAATCCATCTACCAGGCAGCCTTGTGTTAAGAAACTGCCTTACTCTAAGACTCCAGTGTGGTGGTGCACCATCTTGTTGAAAAATGAAGTTATCAGATTCTGCTTGTTCCAACTGAGCCATTAACCAGTCTTCCAGCATGTTGAGATAGGATTCACCAGTGATAGTTGCCTCTTCAAAGAAGAACGGTCCATAGACACCTTTCTTGGAAATTGCACAAAACACGTTCACTTTTGGTGAATCTCGCTCGTGCTCAAGAAGTTCATGAGGATTCTCAGTACCCCATATGCGAGTGTTATGCTTGTTAACTTTGCCATTCAGATGGAAGGTCGCCTCATCGCTAAAAACAAGCCGGTCATCAAAGCCGTTATCTTCCAACTTCTCTTGCATTGCAATGCAAAAGTCACGGCGAAGTGGCTTATCAGTGTCCTTCAACTTTTGGACCAACTTGAGCTTGTAAGGTACCATTTGCAGTCGTTTCCTTAAGACACGCCAGACAGTTGCTGGAGCAAGCTGAAGTTCCCTGCTGGCTCTTCTCACTGATTTACGGGGGTTCCGCTGAAAGGCTGTCCGAACTTGCTCAACTGCATCTTCTGAAGTTGAAGGGCGACCTGTTCGCTTACTTGGGCACAAACACCCATCTTTCACAAATTTAGCATGCCATCTGACAATGGATTTCCTTTCAGGGGCTTCTTTTTTAAATTTCCTGCGAAATGCACGCTGAACACATGTCCACGATTCAGTCTTTGCAAATTGGAGGACGCAAAATGCCTTGTCTTGTTTAGAGAACGCCATTACTGCACCTGGAAAGATAACACGAAAATTATTAGTATGACCAAAAACTTGATTAAGCAAGCTTTAAAATGGCACCAGTTTCATTTTTCTACCTGGAATAGTTCATGAGATATACGCATTTGTAATGTTCCCAAGACTTTTGAAACACCCTGTATATATATATATATATATATATATATATATATATATATATATATATATATATATATATATAATTAGGTATTGTATATGTTTATATATTTATATCTATAGGATTCACGCCTAAACTAAATCGGCCATTATTAATTTTGGTTCACAGCTGCTAGGCTACATTACGCTTACATAAATTATATAAAATGCGCATGGTTATATATAATTATCACTGGTAAAATATTATAGCAATAATTTAATAATTTCATACACAAAATATTCGCTCAGACCTCAACAATAACTCAATTTTTTAAAATTTTCTGCGTGTCTATCATAACGGACAACACATAATTTCTCGACTTCCAGGCGAAAACACACTTCGATTGATTGGTTATTTAATTTTATTATTGTTCTTTCTGAAAAGGAGGTTTACCTCGAAAATTTAAAGAATACGACACCACCCATACCATCCTGGGTCGACATATTACGTTGGTAAATAAATATTTAATTGAAAATTATTGAATTTTTCAATATTGTGATTTATTTTGTTTACCTTGTTTCGTATGCAACAGTGTTTTCTACAAAACTACATTGTCGCCATCTTAAAAATGTAACTTCTTGCACATACATACATACATACATACATACATATAGACATAAAGAATACCCGTTCCAAAACGAGTAAAATTCCCCGAACAGAGCTTTTATGTCCCCTTACGAAGATTAAAATCAACATATAATGATACTAAATTATTCTAATTTTTATTAAATCCACTAAATTTTTGTGATTCTAGAAAATGTCTCAAATTTAAGGCTTAACCTTAACGGGCCTTAAGAAGAAATTCAAATTTAGCGAATTTGACTTAATTTGTGTTTTATGACTATGGATCAATTTTATGCAAATCTACAATATTTGAATTTTTAAATGGGATGTTGTGCCATATTATGCCCTAAAACCCCTTTAAAATACTCCAAAGAAACTGAAATTTTGGGAATATTTATTAATTGATGTCTAATACATATTGTTAAAATTTCACAAAAAACTGCAGTACCTGAATTTTTACAAAAGAACTTCCACCCTCTCTTTGTAACCATTTTGTAAAATTAAATTAATCAAAATATAGCCTTGGTTATTAACCCTTACGCCTAGCAGCTGTGTACTTAACTTCATAATGACTGGTTAATTAGCAGTTAGCAGTCTCTAAGTTAGTGATACAAATGAGTCATGTCCCCCTACTTTTTCTTTATTTTCAGTATTAAAGATCCTCCGAGATTTTTTATTTATTTTATTTTTTTTTAACATAGTTCACCCCAAACAAGCCAGATCGCCACTCTAGACGTAAGGAGATACTGAGAAAAAAAAGGGAGAAGGTTACGGGGGGGGGGGATTAACCTAAATTGGGATCTGTGCAGCAAGATGTCTGTTTACATTAGTTTAAAATTTCTGCATATCAGTACTGACGGAGAAACAGGGGGCAGGGAGGGAGTTCCAGAGGCCAGCAGCACGAGGAAAGGAGCTATTTGAGTAGGAAGCTCTCCGGCATCTGGGGACCTCCACAGTGAATGGATGGGATTTAGTTGATTGTCGAGTTGGTCTAGTGAATTTATGTCGAAGGGGCACCAGAGTAGCCAATTCATCGGTGCATAATTCATTGAAGTATTTGTAAAACAAGCACAAGGATGCTACATTGTGACGATAGGACAAGGACTGGAGCTTGGTTGACAGTGAGGGACCTATTAGGTTGGCGACTCTTTTTTGGACCTTGTCAAGAAGGGAGAGACTAGTAGATGATGCACCAGCCCAGATGTGGCAACAATGCCAACTCCCCATTTTTATTCTACTCCTACCCTGACCCCCCAAAACGATACCTATTTTAGAGGATACCACATAATCCATGTCCCTGAATCTCATTCAGCTTTTCTCTTTTTTACTCCCCAATAATCCCTCTATTTTCTCCCCACTTAGAAACTGTCTTGCTTGTTTTCGGCTCTGGAAACAACCCAGAAAAACAGTGAGCAGCTCATACCTAGATTGATTTGGAGGGGTCCTACTAACCACCACACTTCGCATTTTATTTTTCAGCAATCTTAGTTGTTTTTTAGAACCCCACCCCCCAACCGATTAATTTTTACATATATTTTTTGTAAATAAAAAAAGTCAAACTATTGTTAAGTAGGTTTTACCCATAGAGTGAATGTGGTATTTTGGTGACTGAAACTAGTTTAAAGAATGGACCAAGTGGACGACAGCCGACAACCACCCCTCCAATTTGGGACTTGTGCCACATCTCATTTTATATAGAAGATTTACTATACTGTGAACTTTTTGTAAAATTTTGAAGATAAATTATATATATATATATATATATATATATATATATATATATATATATATATTTAGGCAGCAAGTTATTACTCAAACAGGCTTTGTTGAACAACACAGAATTTTCGCGTTTGCTGAACTTGTTAAGGTTTTCGAGGCGTCGAGCAATCTTCCAGGTTTCAGGCGGCAATTCATATAATATTTTGCTGATTGTTCTTAATTCGGCCATTTTTCTAGCGCATTCGGCCTTCTTGGTCGTCCTCAGAGGTAGTTTTCTTTTTAAATGAGAAGATCTGAATTATTAAGATATTGTGAATGGTGAATGAAGGAAAAGAGAGGGTGTGGTTCAGTTGATTATTATTTTATGTTTATTCATCTCTCTCTCTTTCTTTCTCTCTCTCTGTTTCTCTCTCTCTCTCTCTCTCTCTATATATATATATATATATATATATATATAAGTTAAGTATAATATTCAGACTTTAGTTGTATCATAATGAGACAAAAAGGCCAACACTCAATACTACAAAGTGAAGCAATTCAAGTTTGCCAGATACTAGTGAATACTACCGGTGTAGGGTTAGCTCAATGGATAGGACTTAGGTCACCCATTGGGTAGGACTTCTAAACGCAATACTCAGTGAAGCACACACATGCCACTCACCGAACTCACAAACACACATGTTTATACATCCACCCTCTCACAAAACAAAAGAGGCACACTATTTACACATACATGAATGCATATGGCACCAGCCAATATGAACACACATACATACTCTCACTAACAAAACAAAGGCATGCTAATACACACACACACACACATATCTTCATGCCTATTTATTTACATACACGTAAACACACACGGCACTAACCGAAACAAACATTTGTACTTAATTCCTGCTTATAGACAAACAGCTTCCTTTCTCCAGAACGTTCTCAGACTTTTTGAACTTTCATTATTTACTAACAATTTATTCTGCATTGTCTTGAATTGTCAATAAAAAGTAATCATTTTGTATGGTTAGACTTTTTCATTTTTTTTTTTTTTATAATGTTATATCTGCAACAACCTTATAACAAATAAATAATGCAAAGTGTAGTATCTGTTCTGATACTACACATCAACTTTTCTGTCTTGGTTCAGTGAAGGAGAAGTTCTTCTAGCCTGAGGATTTTTTTAAATTTTTGTCCCAATCCAGAATGCCCGCTTTTGGGGAATTGGATGTTTCCCACATTAAAACTGACCTTGTGTCTAACTCTTTCCTCGTTCGGGAGGCAAGTAAATAGTAACTTTATCCACAAAATTCTATTTCTCTAAATGAAGAGTAACATCTGAAGAATGTTATTTGGGGGGAATGCTTTCTCTTTCCCTTTATTTAACTGCATCGTTGAATGCTTGCAAAAAGACAAATTTCATTTCACGGATATTATTTGAAACCTAATGGATGAAAATTAATGAAAACCAAAAATTCAAAACAAAGTATTTTTCACTACAAACTGAATTTGCCAATGATTGATTATTTAAAACTATTAAAAGATTAAAATAAAACGAATTTCAAATAGATGAACTCATCCGAAAAACAAAGTCATATTTCTCACAGTTTTACGAAATTGAATTTGGCATGAAATTTGACCTTCAAAATAGCTCAGTCGTTGATTTATGAGACTAAAGGTCATAGAACTTATAACAGAACGTTGTGGAAGAAATACATGATATAAGAAATGAAGATGCTAGATTTGCATTTTACATGCAGAGATACTGAGAAATGTTCAAAATTTGACCCCCAGTAGTTGATTTATTGAATTGAAGGTGATATCTGGATTGTAGCTATATTATTTCGTACTACAAATTATTCGTCGA
Source organism: Sepiola atlantica (assembly GCA_963556195.1). Lineage (NCBI taxonomy): Eukaryota > Metazoa > Mollusca > Cephalopoda > Sepiida > Sepiolidae > Sepiola > Sepiola atlantica. Next base: position 43,128,761 of record OY744530.1, on the reverse strand, counting down.
ACATGAATCAAACAAGATCTCTACAAAATGCAAATAAAAATATAAAATGTTGTTAAATTATTCAAACTAGCAAAAGTATGTGACCAAAGGGAGCTTACTTTTGCTAGCTGTTAACATCCATATAACATAATTTTAAGCTGGATAAATAGTAATGTGAACTTATTTTTAACTGTAATTTTTTAAGTAGAGCTGAAGTTTTGATTTGTCAAATGACTATTTATAAGAAAATGCTTAGACATTGTAACACCATTAGGGACTCTGAAATTAAGTTGAAACCCTATCAGTTATACACAAATAATGTTGGGAAGTTATGCACCTGCACCTGCACTTTCCACCCAGCTATAGATGAAATAGCAACTTATGTTTAATGCATAGTTGAGGAAGTTATGCACCTGCATCTGCACTTTCCACCCAGCTATAGATGAAATAGCAACTTATGTTTAATGCATAGTTGGGGAAGTTATGCACCTGCATCTGCACTTTCCACCCAGCTATAGATGAAATAGCAACTTATGTTTAATGCATAGTTGAGGAAGTTATGCACCTGCACCTGCACTTTCCACCCAGCTATAGATGAAATAGCAACTTATGTTTAATGCATAGTTGGGGAAGTTATGCACCTGCACCTGCACTTTCCACCCAGCTATAGATGAAATAGCAACTTATGTTTAATGCATAGTTGAGGAAGTTATGCACCTGCACCTGCACTTTCCACCCAGCTATAGATGAAATAGCAACTTATGTTTAATGCATAGTTGAGGAAGTTATGCACCTGCACCTGCACTTTCCACCCAGCTATAGATGAAATAGCAACTTATGTTTAATGCATAGTTGAGGAAGTTATGCACCTGCACCTGCACTTTCCACCCAGCTATAGATGAAATAGCAACTTATGTTTAATGCATAGTTGGGGAAGTTATGCACCTGCACCTGCACTTTCCACCCAGCTATAGATGAAATAGCAACTTATGTTTAATGCATAGTTGAGGAAGTTATGCACCTGCACCTGCACTTTCCACCCAGCTATAGATGAAATAGCAACTTATGTTTAATGCATAGTTAGGGAAGTTATGCACCTGCATCTGCACTTTCCACCCAGCTATAGATGAAATAGCAACTTATGTTTAATGCATAGTTGAGGAAGTTATGCACCTGCACCTGCACTTTCCACCCAGCTATAGATGAAATAGCAACTTATGTTTAATGCATAGTTGAGGAAGTTATGCACCTGCACCTGCACTTTCCACCCAGCTATAGATGAAATAGCAACTTATGTTTAATGCATAGTTGGGGAAGTTATGCACCTGCACCTGCACTTTCCACCCAGCTATAGATGAAATAGCAACTTATGTTTAATGCATAGTTGAGGAAGTTATGCACCTGCATCTGCACTTTCCACCCAGCTATAGATGAAATAGCAACTTATGTTTAATGCATAGTTGGGGAAGTTATGCACCTGCATCTGCACTTTCCACCCAGCTATAGATGAAATAGCAACTTATGTTTAATGCATAGTTGAGGAAGTTATGCACCTGCACCTGCACTTTCCACCCAGCTATAGATGAAATAGCAACTTATGTTTAATGCATAGTTGAGGAAGTTATGCACCTGCACCTGCACTTTCCACCCAGCTATAGATGAAATAGCAACTTATGTTTAATGCATAGTTGAGGAAGTTATGCACCTGCACCTGCACTTTCCACCCAGCTATAGATGAAATAGCAACTTATGTTTAATGCATAGTTGAGGAAGTTATGCACCTGCACCTGCACTTTCCACCCAGCTATAGATGAAATAGCAACTTATGTTTAATGCATAGTGTAGGAAGTTATGCACCTGCATCTGCACTTTCCACCCAGCTATAGATGAAATAGCAACTTATGTTTAATGCATAGTTGAGGAAGTTATGCACCTGCACCTGCACTTTCCACCCAGCTATAGATGAAATAGCAACTTATGTTTAATGCATAGTTGGGGAAGTTATGCACCTGCATCTGCACTTTCCACCCAGCTATAGATGAAATAGCAACTTATGTTTAATGCATAGTTGAGGAAGTTATGCACCTGCACCTGCACTTTCCACCCAGCTATAGATGAAATAGCAAACTATGCTTAATGCATAGTTGAGGAAGTTATGCACCTGCACCTGCACTTTCCACCCAGCTATAGATGAAATTATGGATTTTTTACTGTGACGTTAAGGAACCACAAAAAGATCAATTTTTGTAAACCAGACAAATCAAACCAAACACATACTTTTTTTTCATCACATATCAAGGCCCGGGGTCTACTCGAGGATAAGGATTAAAGAGATCGTCAGTTGGACGATGATTGCCACTATGAAAGGATTGGAAAAACGGGTGGAATAAGCTGAATATTACACAATAAAAAATTAATTATCTCAGAGGACGGCTCAACAGGTATTTGTTTACATTAGACTTTAAAATGCTTTAGTCGGTGTGGAAGCAAACTCGTAGTACTTTGTTCCACAGATGGGATGTTAATGGAAGTTCCATTTAGTTTTTTGCATAGAGAGAGAGAAATTAAAGTGCTTTGATGTAGTTGTAACTGGACGAGTTCTTGCTGTGAATGTTTTACAGAGGAGGGGAGGCATGAATATAATGATACAGTAGAGAGAGACTAGCAACATTTATTCTGTGTGAAAGAGGCTGTAGGGACAAGAAGAGATCATCTTCCACTAGATTGCTAAGTCGATTTTGTACTCTGTCAATATAAGAAAGAGTGCTCCAAGCAGCATCTCCCCAGATATGAAAGCGGTACTCCATCTTAGGAAGTATCTGTCTTTTATGCAGGTAGGGGATTGCATCAGAGGTAAGGTACTTTCTGGAGCAGTAGAATGATCCAACTATTTTTCCAACAACCTTAGCAACAGATTGTATGTAAGTTTTCCATTTCATGTCTAGAGTGAAAGTCAGTTCTAGAAGCTTATCAAAGAAGGGGGTTTCCTCGAGGAGAAGCCATTCATTTCGATTGGGGAGAAGTGAGGATCCGGGCATTAGTGGTGAAAAGAGAGAAGCTTCGTTTTAGAGGCATTAAAAGTAACAAGCCACTTCTCCTCAATTGAACCACATGCTCCAAGTCAGACGTGAGAGAGAGACGAACAGATCTTGATCATAAATGCTCTTCGAAGTGCTGCCATAAATAGTTGTGTTGTTACATAGGTATCAACGAATGATCTCAGACAATAATTTGGAAGATTATTTATGAAGATCAGGAAGAGGATTTGGCCCAGAATGGATCTTTAAGATATCAGATGCGATGCAGGATACATTCTTTTTGAAAATGGATTTAAGAGGGATTTAAGATATGAAAGATCTCAAGCTGTCCCAATCGGCTCTTGAATATTAATAAACTCTGCGATAGAAAGTGACTTGCTGCACCCTGTTTTGTTATTTGGACTTGAGAAAACTGAGTGGTCGGAGGATCCCAGAGGAGACAGGACAGTAGATGTGCACTGTTCAGGGCCAGCTGTCAGAAAAAGATTAAAAAGGCTTGCGAAATATCCATCAGCATCCAGTATGCGTGTTGGTTTGTCAACAATTTCAGTAAGCATATGAATGCAAGGAAGAATTCATGACAAAGCCTCTCTTCCCCATCAGTCTTGTTTGAGGGGACTATAAACTCAACATTGTGAACATTAAAGTTACCACAGACATGGATGCTAGCAAAAGTGTGAACAGACAGGATCTTGTCAATTTTGTCAGAGATTTGCTCAATAAGAATAACTAAATAAAACATTGTATCCACAAAATAGTGTAAGAACTTGGAGAAACAATTTAAAAATAGGCTCATTGAGTAAGGTTCGATATTACTGGTTTGGTCAGAGATCTATAGAAACCATGTTCAATAAACAGAAAAAGCAAGCGAATATTGTATAAAAATATTAAGTCTTGATTGGATAAGAATCTAAATATGAAAATGTTATTTCAGCCAATCAGAAGCATGAAAATCATACACCTCTGCAATATTTAAAAAAAGATATGTTTCAATTTATGCACATACCCCCAGGAGCCAGTCAATTCGTATTTAAACAAAATGTCCCAGCTCTCTCAGTTAAGCCAGATAGACCTCTCAAAAGGACAGCATATAATTACACTTTTCCCATTAACTAGCAAGGTGGGCGAGACAAGAATGTACTACAAACATTTTCACACTGCTTTCTGTAGTAACCCAAGGACAACAATTTAACGGTCTTGTTAAAAATCCTTCTTATGGCAACTGGCTTGAAATTGTCGCAATTATTACTACTTAGTCACACAAGGTTACCTAATATAAAAACAAAATAAAGGACATATATAACTATAACGCACGATTGCAACTTAACTGTGTTTTTCCTTTCACATGAAACTCCAACTTACTCTTTTGTATTTTCGTAATTTTCAAAGTTGTTTTCTTGTTTTCAATAAAACGGAATATATGTTTGTACGGGTTGCTTTAACTTTTCTGCTGTCTAGATGAACTTATGTTTTTAGATACACCCGTGCAGCTTTATAAAAGGCTTTGTCTGTTGTATATCAATCAATCACACTGACTCACTAGTTTCCGTAAGATCACCAAAGTTAAGCGACATTGAACCTGGCCAATACTAAATGGATGACCATATGAGAAACAAATTGATGTATGTAACAAAAATATATTGAAGTACGATCATTAACATCACATAAAACCGAACAACAACAACAATTTTGTCTAACTGTCGATTCGTCGGTCGGTACCATTTCAATTTGAAATAAGATTTTCATCACTAAACTACATATTTTAGATGCACCCAATCATCTCTATAAGAAGCTTTGCCCATCAATCAGCTTCAGTTTGAAATATCATTTTCGTTGGTTTGTCAAGTTCAAGTTTGAAATAGCATTTTTTCCTCTCTGTAACACTCAAGTCTCAAAGAGCATTTCGTCTATTTTTATCAGTCTATCAAGTTAAAGTTTGAAATAGTATTTTTGTTGGTCGGGTACACTTAAGTTTGAAATAACATTTTCATCAGTTTATCAAGTTTAAGTTTGAAATAGCATTTTTATCAGTCTATCAAGTTTAAGTTTGAAATAGTACTTTAGTTGGTCTGGTACACTTAAGTTTGAAATAACATTTTCATCAGTTTATCAAGTTTAAGTTTGAAATAGCATTTTTATCAGTCTATCAAGTTTAAGTTTGAAATAGTACTTTAGTTGGTCTGGTACACTTAAGTTTGAAATAACATTTTCATCAGTTTATCAAGTTTAAGTTTGAAATAGCATTTTTATCAGTCTATCAAGTTTAAGTTTGAAATAGTACTTTAGTTGGTCTGGTACACTTAAGTTTGAAATAACATTTTCATCAGTTTATCAAGTTTAAGTTTGAAATAGCATTTTTATCAGTCTATCAAGTTTAAGTTTGAAATAGTACTTTAGTTGGTCTGGTACACTTAAGTTTGAAATAACATTTTCATCAGTTTATCAAGTTTAAGTTTGAAATAGCATTTTTATCAGTCTATCAAGTTTAAGTTTGAAATAGTACTTTAGTTGGTCTGGTACACTTAAGTTTGAAATAACATTTTCATCAGTTTATCAAGTTTAAGTTTGAAATAGCATTTTTATCAGTCTATCAAGTTTAAGTTTGAAATAGTACTTTAGTTGGTCTGGTACACTTAAGTTTGAAATAACATTTTCATCAGTTTATCAAGTTTAAGTTTGAAATAGCATTTTTATCAGTCTATCAAGTTTAAGTTTGAAATAGTACTTTAGTTGGTCTGGTACACTTAAGTTTGAAATAGCATTTCATCAGTTTATCAAGTTTAAGTTTTAAATAGCAATTTTGTTGGTTTGTCACGTTTAAGTTTGAAATAGCATTTTCGTTGATCTATCATACATAATTTTGAAATAGTTTTTCGTCATACTGTCAGGCTTAAATAAAAAAGAGCATTTTTGTTAGTTTATTGAGTTCAAATTACTTAGCGGTCAATCAATCTAAAGTTTAAAGTAACATGTTCGTTGGTATATTGAGCTAAAATATGAAATAAGATTTTTGTCGGTCTGTCATATTTAAGGTGGAAATTTTCGTCCATCTATCGAGCTTTAGTTTTAAATAACATTTGTGTTCATCTGTCATAAATATTTTTTATATAGCATTTGCGTCGGTCTGTCACACATAAATTTGAAATAACATTTTCGTCATTCTGTCTTGCTTAAATTTGAAAGAGCATTTCAATCGATAAACGCGTATATTGAATGGATGCATCTTAAGAATACCCGTTCTAGTTTGGTTAAGATTAAATGACTACATACTTTCAAAACAGGAAGTGCCTTTTTTAAATTTGTTTTTAATTATTAAGACTTCTTTAAAAATCGCATTTTTATAAAGAATTTTTTTGCAGATGACTGAAAAATCAATGAATCTGACTGAAAGCAAAACCGAAAGGTTGCTTCAGAATTTACTGCAGTTTTCGATTTAGAAACAAATTTGCCAAATGTTTGAACAACTGCCAAATCGTAAGATTGATTATTTTTTAGAATACCCACTGACCTATTTGGGTCACATAATAGGAAAAATATAATTATAATATCTCTATTTATATAAAGTTATATATATATATATATATATATATATATATATATATTTGTATGTACAGAATTCACTACTATACTAATTAACTGATCATTATGAATTTTGCTGCTAAGCATAAGAGATCAACTGTGGGCTATATTTAGTTTGATTTAGTTTTATGCAAAGGGTGTGAAACGGGGGTGAAAGCCCTTCGTGAAAATTAATATACCTCCGATTTTTGAGAAATTTTTACAATACGTATAATATATCAATTAATAAATATTCCTCAGATTTCAGTTTCTTTGGATTATTGTACAGAGTTGTTAGAGATTATAATTTGGGTGCAACCTCACATTTGAAAATCAAAATATTTCAGATTTTCCCTAAATTGGATCCATAGTCATTAGCCACCAATTAAGCAAGATTCTCTGAATTTCAATTTCTTTAGACAATTAAGACGCTTAAGCTTTAAATTTTAGACATTCTTTAGAATCAAAATAATGTAATGGATCTTTATCAAAATTGGAATAAGGATTCTAGAAAAATACTCTTAGTATGAATATCGTCGAAGCAGACGATATTTTTCTAATGTTAAATGTAATAATTTCCAGAAAGTTTTTTGAATTTCAGCCTACTATTTTTGTGCTTTTGGTATGTTTGTATAACAATTATCAATATAGATATCATGGTTTATAATCGCTTTTAAAAACAAATAACAAAAGAATAACAATGTTATGGAGATTTAGAAAAGCAGTAACAAAACAGATTCTTTACTAGAGCGTCCCGTCTGTGGAACAAAATACCACGAAACTGCTTCCCAACCGACTACAACATTGCCCTCTTCAAGTCTAATATAAACAAATACTTGTTCAACTGTCATCTTGAGTAATCACTTCCTCTTAATAAAACTTCTGCCTATTCCATGGTTATTTCCAATCCTCATATGGTGGCACTCAACGTTCAACCGACAATCTCTTTAACACTTATCCTCAAGTGGCCCAAAGGCCTTGATAAGCGGTGACCTGTTAGTAAAAATTTTAAAAAGAGTATCTTGATCAGAGTAAGCTAATCAAACTCACATATTTAAGTCAGTTATTTAGGAATGGAGTTTTTGTTCATCTATATATTATCAAAAAGTTATGGTGTTTTGGAGTTTGTCTGTCCATGTGCAAATAGAAACATGTGATTGGTTGACAAAAAAAGGAATAGGCAGAGTACACATGACTAACGCAGTAGTTTTTATGATCTCAGTACCTGAGTTTGAATCTCACATAAGTCTAAAATATCTTTTAACTGAATACGTGTTTTATAAATCTAAAGAAATTAACATAACATAATAACATCAAAAAACATCACATAAATATTACTCTGACCATTTTCATTTGATAATTCACAAAAAAAGACATGAAGGGTATTTGGCATTAGTTCAAAGCAAATTAGTTTTGATTACAAACATAAATTCTAATGTTTTTTGCCAATCAAAGCAATACGTAAATACATTCATAGTAGTTACTAACTCTCTCATACTATGTAGCATAGTTTTTACACGAAATTTCACAAATATTTTTCTTTGTACTAGCTATAAAGCTCTAGAAGCTAATTAAATATGGAAATTGATATACCCAGGTACTGTACAACACAACTCAAAGAGCGGGTATGAACTAAAAATAATAATAATAATAATAATAATAATAATAATAATAATAATAATATGAAAAGCACACTTGAAAAGAGAAACGGAATCACTACTGAAATCTGCACAAAACAATGCGATGAGAACAAACTACATGAAAGCCAAGATATGCAAAACCCAAGAAAACATTAATGCAGACTCTGTAAACAAAGAGACGAAATGGTAAACCACGTCATAAGTGAACGCAGCAAACTAGCCCAAAAGGAATAAAAAACTGATATGACTGGGTTGGGAAAGTGATCCACTGAGAACTATACAAACGAATGTATTTTGAATATACACTCAAATAATACAAGGATAAACTGGAACCAGTATTGGAAAATAAAAGACATACAAATCAATGTTTCAAAGTTTGTTAGATGAGGATTGATAATTTGTATTATTTATATTATTCGGACTGTTCTCATCTTAGTTGTTTTAAGTAATTCGTAATTGTATTCTTAGTATTGCCTGCACTGAAGATTAAACCTTCACCCTCTAGAAGACTGTCACTTAAAACTGACTATTACTTAAGACCTTTATGCATTATGCCACAGGTCATGGCTGACAGAACAAGAGCAAGCTACCTCAGTGGATTAAATAAAGGCTTCCGTTTGAAATTTCGTACAAATTCCTGAGTTCAACTGAAAGATTCCTGAGTTTGAAAAGATGCACCTGAAGAAGGTCAGAGGTTACATCGGCCGAAACGTTGTGAGAATAACATTCAAGATGAGAACAGTAGTTCAAATGATGCAAATGATACAAATAAAAAATCCATAACATAAAAAAAAAACACTGCAAAAATATTTTTTAATCTAAGTGACATTTGGATTATCCATAAAAAGTATCATAAGCATAATTCGGCATGAGTTCATAGTGAATTATTTTGCTAATGTTTTGTTTTTGCCAATAAAACAATACCTAAATACATTTATCATACTTACTTTCTTATGCAAATACTATGTAGCATATTTTTTCACACAAAATTTCACAAATATTTTTCTTTGCTATGAAGCAGTAGAATCAAGATAAAGATGGAAATTGACATACCCAGGAACTATACCAACGCCACTCAAAGAGTAGGTATAAACTAGTACCTAATATTAATCTTTATAAAGAACTAAAAGAATATCCGTCTCAGAAGGAGTAAAATTAATTCCCCTAACAGAACAGTTTTGCACCACTTTTATGTCTCCTTATGAAGATTAAAATCGAAATATAACGCTACTAAACCTTATTCCAATTTTGATCAAAATCCATTACATGATTTTGATTATGAGAAATGTCTAAAATTTACGGCTTAGGGGGTCTTAAGAAGAAATTGAAATTTAGGAATTCTTGCTTAATTGGTTTCTAATGAGTATCGATCGAATTTAATGAAAATCTAAAACATTTGAATTCTCAAATGGGAGGTTGCGCCCATTTAGCCCCCTAAAATCCCTTTGAAATACCCCAAAGAAACTAAAATTTGAAAATACTTATTAATTGATGTCTAATACCTATTGTTAAAATTTCTCAAAAATTGGGGTTATCTTAATTTTCACAAAGGGCTTCCAACCACTTTTTACCCCCATGACATAAAGCTAAATTGAACTAAATATGTCCTACATTTAGACCCCTTATGCCTATCAGCTGTATTCCAAAATTCATAATGATCAGTTAATTAGTTTAGGAGTGAATCTTGTACATACAAATATATAAACATATAAACACACTTCCTGTTATACTATCCTGTTTCTTTTTGTTCCTGTTTCTTTTTTTTCGTGACATTTTTACCTGTAACATTTTACTGTACTTGGATTACTCTTTTTCAGTCGTATGGATGCTATAAGGAAGCGACACAATTCTTTTGTCATCCATTACAACTATCAAATTCAAAGTATGTTTTCCATGAAATGGGAAACATATAATGTACTAGCAATATTCACCCAACGTTGAAGAGAAAAGGTCCCTATGCTCAGTTTGTGGAAAGGGAGTCGGGTACAATTCAATTTTTTTGTACTACACAAGAAGTGCAGTGGAATAACTGGTGGGTTGAGAGAGGATAACCAATCAGTGTGCAAGAAGTGTAAGATAATGGAAATGGATGAGAACTCAGATGTGTTGACAAAGTATATCTGGATAGTGTAGCTATTGAGGTTGTCGAAAAACTTTGTAACTTTGGTGTTAGTATTGGAGCACAGTGTGGAGCAGGTGCTGGTTTGATTGCAAGAATTAGGAGTGGATGGAGTAAGTTCAAGGAATTTCTGCCATAACTAACTAACAGAGTGTTACTACTGTCGGCCAAGGGAAGAGTCTATCAGGCATGTATATGCAGTGTAATGATGTATGGAAGTAATACATGGCCAGTGAGGGTTGAAGACATGTATTGCATGGAGAGAAATGATATGACAATGATACAATGGATGTGTAATGTGAATCCTAAAGCACGCTTAGTTCTGGTGACCTCAGAGGAAGATTAAATCTGGTCAATATAGAGAGATATGTGCAGAAGAGTAGACGTCGAATGGATAAGAGTGCTTAGGTTAGTAGATTTAGAACAGTCAAGGTATACACCCGAGCACCAGCTATCTTCACTTGAAAATAAACTGCTTGTAGACTTTTGGCAGCCCACTAATTTTCTTTACTTTATTCCTTTCTTAACTCTAACACTGTCTTAACTTCCACCAACCTACACCCAACGGTGTAAGTAACATGAATAAATACCTTTCGTTGTTGTTAACAAAAGGGCTTTGTTTTCTTTTCGTTTGACGACCGTTTTGTTATTACAAAAATAGTATAGGAGTTTGTCTTACAGTCCATACTAATATAAGCTCCTATACAACGATTATTTTCCGTTGTTTTCTTTTTGTCATTCAAGATAATGAATGTGGTTTTGTTCATATTCTCGAAACGTTCATAATTGTTCAAAAAATTGAAAATAAACAAAAAAACAAACGTTTTACTGCTTTTAACAATAATTTCTAAACATTAAACCAAAAAATATCTTTAGAATCATTATTCTTTGAATCTTGGAGAAATGTAAATGATGTACCGAATGTCTTTTTCCTTTTTCGAATATTAACTTTGATGGTGTAGGGAGGGGAATGAAATTAAAGAATTTCAATCTAATGACTGAGGCTCATTAGTTATTCGTCTTGTTATTATCTCTGTGTATTTCCTTCGCTTGTCCGCCTAATTCATTATAAACAAACAAAATGGAACCTAATATCCTGGCAAAAAGTTTTAATTGAGAAAATTATACTTGAGAAGACATGATGGCCCAATTTAGCTTTCTGAAATTTCGTTTTGTTTCGGGCGAATTATCTTGAAATAATAACATAAATACATAATTTCAAGTCAAGAATTTTAAATAAATAAGTAATATGATTGTTGTTTTGGGGTGTGAGATACTACATTATATTGTCCATTCATTCAATAGTTTAAAAATACATTACTTTGAAATGATACATCCGTCTAAACTATATACTATTATACTAAAACTGAGTTAATCAGCGTTTGTTTCCCTCGGGATGTTTTCCTGTGTATTTTAATTAAAAAAAATATATATGCTAAAATATTCCTCAGTTTGGGGATTGAGTTATGTTTGAATATACGTTCATTTGAATTGTTCTAATTAGCTACAATTTGCAATTAACTCACGAAGTGATTAATCTCTTACTAAGTTCTATCAATCACCCTCACCGTCTCTCACTGTATGTTGTTTGTCCCATCCCCTCCCCTCCTCTTATTTCATACATCATCTATCACTTTCTCCCCCCCCCCTCTCTCTCTCTCTCTCTGTGTCTCTCTTTATTTATTAACAGGCAAAAGTTAATAAAAAAAGGAAAGAACAAAACAAAATGCAATATCACAACAGGTAATAATACTGTTTAACCCATAGCTGGAAATGAAAAAGAGACATACTGAGCAGACAGAGACTAATTTGAGATATTTTCCTTTTAGTTTGTTTAGTATTTAACTGAATTTGCGAACGCACTTTTTCGTGATCAAAACAATCTAAAAAAGAATTAAAGAATGTTAAAATAAATCTTTCTAAAGGACGCCATGCAACTTGGTAGATTTCCATATCGTTTGCGATTTGGGGAAAACCAACGAAATAAATTTTCTCTAGACAGCAGGAAAACGAAATCAGATGTAGTTCGACGACTCTCCTGTTCCTACGCCGGGGCCTTATGATTGGCTGGTGGGCTAATCACTCCAGTTATACTTCTGTCTGTTTACAGCAAAGGAAGATAGTATATAAGAACATGTGCATGCTACAAATTATATATAGCAATAACAGAAAGAAATTGCTATTTTCTGTTTTCAAATTAATAAAAAAAAGTATGTCTTGTTTTTGTTGTTGTTTAGAGAAATGTTTCTTTCGAAATATGAAAGCAGATTAACGTTTTTTGTTGATTCTAGTTTTGTTATGTATTAGCATGTGTACGATTGATTGTTTACTTGTGTTGATATGGTCAAGTTGTATGAGTGAGTGGTATTAGTTTGCTAGTGAGGATAGCAAAAAGGTGAAACTCATACACTGTTCTGCTTTGGGTCGTGGGAGTAGAAAATTTTGACGAGGAAGTGGCTTTCAGCATTATATAATTTTAAAGATGACTGATGTTCAAAAATATCACGTGGTATGCATATTAGTACATCCGTGTAATATTTTGGCATATTTTCTAAACTAACTAAAACAAATCTTTTGATAAGGTTTCCATTGTTATTGATGGTGAGCTTGGTAAAAACTAGGGACTCATGAGTGGTTTGTGAAGGTCGTTCAAGCAATCTACAGAAATGCTTAAAGTCGTGTTAGAATTAACAGCACATCTAGTGACAGTTGTACTATTAAAGAATAAGGTTCTGTACTTAGTCTGTTGCGTTTCATTTGTGCCTTAAAAACATTTTCCACAGAATTTTGTATTGGTTGTCTGGAAAAGATGCGGTATGCTGATAATTTACTTATAGTCTTAGTATTTTCAAGACAATGGTCAATAGGTATCTCCTGTCTTTGCGATAATCATATTTTGTTCGTGTTAGCTCCTTACATCAAGTGGTTTCATGCTTAATGTCGAGCGATTTCCAGAAAAAAAAATGTGGCACTTGCCTTTAAAACAATGGAAGATCTACTTGTTAAGTGAAAGACTTGGAATAATGCTATGAAAGTAAAGGTCTGAGAGTGAATGTTACTAAGACCAAAGTGATCATCAGTGGTTCTGGTGTTGGAAACCCTCCAGAAAGAATAAAGTTCCCCTGCTCAGTTTGTGGAAAGAAAGTCGGGTGCAATTCAATTTTTTGTGGTACTTCTAAGCATTGGGCACACCAGAAGTTCAGTGGAATTACTGTTAGGTTGAAAGATGATAACAAGTGTGCATGCGCAATAAGTGTAAAACAAACGAAAACTCAGATGTTGAAAAAGTAGATTTGGATGTCGAAGCTATTGAGGTTGTCCAAAAGTGTTGTTACCTTAGTGATACGATTTGAGCACAGGGTTGAGCAAGAGTTAAGAGTGGATGGAGTAAGTTCAGAGAACCTCTGCCATTACTAACCAGCAGAGGGTTATCGTTGTCGACCAATTGAAGAGTATATCAGGCATGTGTACACTTGTGATGGTGTGCCGAAAGTGAAAGCTTGCCAGTGAAAGTTGAAGGCATGCATTGCATGGAGAGAAACGAAAATCATATGATGGGTGTATAATGTGAGTCTTAAAGACAGGCTTAAAGCTGATTATCTCAGATAAATATAAAATCTTGACAATATAGGGATAATAGGCGACTTCGATTGTATAGCCTCAATGAAATAATGGATGAGAGTTCTTAGATTAGTAGATGCAGAACAGTTGAAGTAGTAGGTTCAGTTCATAAAGGAAATCCAAGGAAAATATGGAAGGGAGTGATAAGGATCGACTGGAAAGATAAATAAAGACCTGGCCAGAGATAGGTTAGTTTGGAAATCAATTTAAAAAAGCAGTCACACATATGCCAGCATATAAAATGGACGTTCAACTAAATATGATTATAGAATTTAATAAGTACGTGGATTGATGTACAAAGTGTTTTGTTCGCTATTTGTTTATTTGTTATTTTGTAGATGTATTTTAGTGTGAAATTTACACCTACAATTAAGTGAAAATGTTATTTTTAATTGCATGAAATAATATTAGTTCATAAAACAAGGTTTAGATTGTAATGAGTATGAAATAATATTAGTTAATCTTGCATCATCATCATCATCATCATCATCATCATCATCATCATCAGCAGCAGCAGCAGCAGCAGCAGCAGCCGCAGCAGCAACCGCAGCAGCAGCCGCAGCAGCATCATATTCGGTTTGACGTCTGTTTTACATGCTGGCAAGCGTTTGATGGCTGTAAGAAATTGACTTTCAAAATAACCTATCTCTTACAGGTCTTTATTTATCCCTCTTCTCCTCAGGTTCATATTTATCCTTTCTTCGCATGTCTTCCCCTGTAAACCTAACCTTTTACCTCAAACGCTCTATAGCTACTTACCCAAGAACACTTATCCATTATTTCAACGTGGACATAACTTCAAAGTCTACTCTTCTGCACACAATTCCGTATACTGAGCAGATTTAATCTTCCTCTGAAGTCATCAAAACTAAGCCTGTCTTAAGGACTTACATTATACATCCACCGTATCATTCTGATATAATTTCTCTCCATGCAACACTGGCCAAGTTTCACTTCTATACATACATCACACTGTGTACACATGCCTGATAGACTGTTCATGTGGAAATGGTTTGCTGGTTAGTAATGACAGAAGTTCCGTGAACTTTCTTCATCCACTCCTAATTTTTGTAATCGCACCTGTAATTGGGATCCAATGGTATCCTAAGGTAACTACCTCAAAACCCTCAATAGCTTCGAAATCCATATACACTTTTTCCACATCTGAGTTCTAATCCATCTCCATTGTGTTATATTTCTAACAAGGTTTCAAAAATAATGTGTATGAAATAATATTACTTCACTAGTGGGAAGAACCTCATATAAGTATTTTTACTCGATTTTTTAAATTTTTTATAAATATTAATTGTATTTTTCTGTAAGTATTAAGATTATAAATAATAATGAACACATAAATGTTTGTATTATTTAGTAACTACGAAAGAGCATCCAAGCAGAAACATACTTATGTAGAGACAAGGATTTTAATTTTTCTCAATTTGGGTGAGAGAAGATTTTAAATTATTGTGTCTATACACAAACACTGGAAGGAAGGTTATATTTGATAGGAATGTGAGCATTCGTAAATGAAGTAACTTTTCTAAACGTTAGGAAGATAAGTGTTTAAGTAAAAGAGTAAGCGAATATTTTAATGCAAAAACTAGTTTTTAAGTTGAATAATAATTGATATCTAAATTTATTAAAATTAAAGTGGAAAATAAATAGAAATTAGATGTAAAAAAAATTGAATAAACACTGGATGGAAAGTACTAATAAATATAATTTAGTTCACATTTTTAAATAAAGTAATTTCATTAAGCAATATTCATGAAAAAAAAGCATTTAAGCGTATAAAAATTTCTATGTAAACTGACCTACTTTTTACTGCGATGCTATGTTGATCGGTGAGAACTGTTTTTTGCTCGTGTGACCCGGCATGTGCTTTCACTACAATGAATATGCACCCTTCCTCTTTCAGTAAGTAAAAAAAAAGCCTAACCACACATGCTTAGCAATGTATGATAAAAATAGTTTGTAATGTTTCATTAAGGTATAGTTTAAAACAAAACAATTGTAGGAGACTTTTTGTTATGTATATTATATGAACGTCATGGAAAAGAAGATTCTCTGACTTTACTTTATATATAAGATATGACATCGTTTTAAGTGTAATGTACACACAATAGTATTATTTAATCTTACCAGGTTTAAAATGTTATATATATGAAATAATATTAGTTAATCTAACAAGATTTAGAATGCAATGTACATGAAATCTCTAAAAAGCGTTTCATAAATTCTCTTTATATGCAAAGATCAGAAAAGCCAAAAATCAATTCAATTCTTTCCCTTTTTGTATAGAAGCATTTTGGAGTTATTTCTGTGTTTGCCACAACCAAATATTCTTAGCTTCTTGGAAGTAAAAAAAAACAGATCAAAGAAAGAAAAGAAAACATTCTGTCAAAGAATGAAGTGCATTTCTAGGTGAGCAATTGCATATTTCTTAAAATACATCTGCATGTGAATGCATCCTATGCTGAATTGATTCTGTTTATGTTTATGCATAGGTCTGCTTAATAAATACACCAGTGAATATGTGTGATTATCTATATGTATAATTTGTTGTATATCTGTCTGTTCATTCGGGTTTCACATTGAACCAATTATGAATCATCAATTCCCTGGAATAATTTGTAGAATTAAATAACGAAACCAGCATGGAAACCCAATGTTTTCCAATTCAATTTACTATGTAAATACTTGTTATTAACTGTCAACTACATAAAAAACACATAATTCAAAAGCAGTTGTCAATAATATGACAGTTTAATTAAGGCTAGGTAACTTTACAGAGAGTGTATTATGTTGAAAAATAAAACGCTTTATGGGGTTAGGATAACATCACTAACGACTCATCTTCAAAAAATATAAATATATGCTACAAAACTATATAAAACTTGCTTACTCACTGGCATCAACAGGTGCTATTTTCCCAAAGTCTGAATGACAAAAGTCTTCAAAGATTTCCAGCACTCTCTACTTATTTTGGTAACGATTGCAAATCAATTAGTGTTCTCGTAATAGCTGATTTCTCGCTGATATTGGCCATTTGTTTACTCTGGAACTCGAGCAGCAATAAACCTCCTCATAATTCTCTGTCCCACACCTAGTGAAGGTGTGGATGATTCTCTCCCTCTTCAAGGTTTCTATCCGCCCTAACTTTTCATGACTATTTTCTGTTCGAGTGTTTTATTATTGGGTTAGATTATGTGATTATTATGCTATTCTATTTCAGTTTATCTTAATATTTCAGTCAGCATTATTTGGCTATGTAAGTTGGTTTCTGCACTCGAAGATTTTTCTTGATATTTCAGCTTTCATCAGTGCCATGATTTGTATGGGTTTAATCCTTTCTTCAATTCAAATTTCTCCTAATCTTTTTCCCAAGTTTTTCAGGACTGTACTTAGTACTCCGATTATTATTGGTATAGCTGTAGTCTACTTCATGTTCTATATTCATTTCAGTTTTCTGGCAAGCTCCATGTATTTGCTTAGTTTTTTCTGCCTTCATGATCTTCACCCTGTGAGGTGCCGAGACAGTGAAATCTACTATTTAGCATGTGTTTTTCCTTCTTGTAAACTATTATCACATCCAGTCTTGTTGCTTAAATAAATTTGTTCGTTTGTATTAACATGTTTGAATTTTTACGTCTTTCATTTTCCAATACTGGCTCCAGTTTATCCTTGTATCATTTGTTTGGATATTCAAAATAAATGTGTTTGCATAGTTCGTAGTGGAAAACTTTCCCATTCAGTTATGTCTGTTTTTGAATTCGTTTTGGGCTAGTTTACTGCATTCACTTATGATGCTGTTTACCATTTCGTCTCTTTGTTCACATAGTCTAAATTTACTGTTTTCTTAGGTCTTGCCTATCTTAGCTTTTATGTAGTTTGTTCTCATCACGTTGTTTTGCACAGCTATCAGTAGCGATTCCATTTCTCTTTTCAAGTGTCCGGTTCATATTATTATCATCGACTCACTAAGAGTGCTCACGCACTTCATAATCTGTGATTGCTCACTGACAATAACCGGTGATGTTTCCTGAAGTCTGAATGACAACTCTTCCCAGATTTTCAGTATTCTTCATCTCTTTCGATAACCATTGCAAATGATTTTGCATTATCGCAACAGCTGCTTACCATTGATTTCTCACTGTCGATGACCATTGGTCTTCACTGGGTGGCAATAAGCCTCCCCAGGGTTCCAGTACTCTCTGCACCTTTCCAGTGGAGGTCTGGTTAGTGCTCTTCCTCCTTGTCTTTCCATCCTCCTTTACCTTTCATGACTATATTGTGTAGTACCACTCGGGTTGGTGCCATAACATTATGTTTTTTAAGGAGGGGGACAGTTTATGAGATTTCTTGCAGTTTCAGTTCCCTCGGGTCCACGTGGTGTTCATTCCATTATTATTATTATTATTATTATTAGTAGTAGTAGTAGTAGTAGTAGTAGTAGTAGTAGTAGTAGTAGTAGTTTTATACCAGCTCCTTGTTGTATTTTAAAACCCTACTGCTATTAGGAATTAGCGATCTCAGGGCAAACATTACTATTGGCGACATTAATTATTTTAAAGAAAATACAGTTGCGAAATTAGTCCAAAACAATTTATTTTGGTATACCTACTTATGTGTGTACGTATTTTCGTTAAAAACAATTTAATATTGGCAAACCGAAATATTGATCGACTCAGTAAGTCAGCAACAAAGGATGTTAGCTAAGATGTAGTACCCGTTATTAAACTTCCTCCGGAATATAACTTCCGGCAAAAGTTTCAGTTTCCGAAATTCATTGATTTATTAATTTATTTATTAAATTGTTAGGTGAAAATACAGAATAGTTAACAAAGACCCCCTCTACATGTTAAGAATAGCTTTATAAATAATACTATTATTTCAGCACGTTCCAAAAAATCACACTACCTTTTTGATGACTTATTTTTGTAAAAGAAATTATTTAAAATAAAAATTAGTACAAAACTTTTCCTGATTTTCTTTATTTAATCATTTCTTTACCTAAAATACACAGGTGACTATTTTTCAGCAATAACTGCCTAACTCCGTAAGATATTCTGTTTTAGGGTCGGTTAATATTCCGGTTTGCCTTTGATATTTAATAGAAAATATAAACATGTGAAGTTACCTTTAGTGTGTAGTTGGATAAATAAAGGGCACTAATATTGAGTTAACTTCTGGAAGAGAACATATATGGTGGATGACTAATTGCTACTAGCGGTAACTTCAAATGCTCATATTTTCCATTAAATATTAATTTGATTTTAATGCAAATACATACACATGAGTAGGTATACCAAAATAAATTGTTTGGTATTAATTTCCCAACCGTATTTCCTTTCAAATCTTTTCTGCCGCCAATAGAAACGTTTTCTCATTCGTTAAAGAAATTCTTTAAAAAAAAAGATTTATTCAACAAATTTTTAAGAAATTACTCGCATGGAAACCAACAATTTCATCTGAAAGCCATCACTTAAATTCCGTTTTCAGACATCTTTCAGCTTTACTCTGTTTCTCTGTCAGCTTGGTTGTTCATCATGTTTTGTCGACCACAAAAAGAAGAAAAACAATGAAGATCTCCACTTGTGAGAGAAACAACACTCAAGGGACGTAATTCATTCTAGACAAGCCGGAAATATGCAAATTAGCTTTGAAAGTGAAGTGATAATTGAATTATTTGTTTGAGTCGGTCAGATTCATTTACTCAGACGAGAATGATTTGCATGTTTAAATATGTTGGGTGTTGCAGACAGCGTAATACATTATGGTTTCATGGTTACAGCATTGATTTAACCGTCAGATTTAAGTCTAGAATACACAGTTTTGGGATAATCTATAGCCATTACACTGCAAAGAAAAAGAAAAGACTTATTTTTTGACTGGATTTCTTAGAAATTATCATGAAGACGAATAAGTCTTCCATAGACTATTGCTGAACTCAAGAGGGTTCATCACAGTCAAAATAGGTCGTATCCAGGTGTGCGCACTATGCACAATTTCACATTTGGACGATATCATTGAATGGCGATAAAACAAAGACTGTTGGATATTCATGAGTGAATCTTGGTGGACAAGTCAAGCATAGACTGAAGTTTATTTGTACCAACCTGGTACTACCAGATCAGGCTTGTTTAAGTGTCTTTGAGTTGTCCCCCTTGGGCTGAGTCATCTCCTTATATGATGTGAGACAGTGGGAGTGAGCTCCCCTTTTTAGTTTGTTGTTGTTGCTTGAGCAAGATGGCTGTTCATGGGTGTACGGTTGCATGCAACAAGTGACCTGGATTAACATTGGTAGCAGAGGCTGTCTTCTTTGTGAAGTTATCTGTCTTGTTCAACAAAAGTTGAAACACATTTAAAAGAAAGATGGCTTCGTTTAGTAAAACTCCACCCATTCTATTGAACCAGGATTCTTATGCAGCATGGAAACAAGACATTGGCATATGGTCTCTATTCACGGATTTTCCTAAAGAACAACATGGCCCAGCAGTATTTTTGTCACTACCACAAAATATAAGAGAATGTGTTCGACATTTGGCAACCACGGATATTGGTACTCCAAATGGGTTAAATATAATTCTCAACAAATTAGACGAAATTTACTTAGTGGACGAGAACACGATGGCATATATGTCATTTAAGGAATTTTACACCTACAAAAGAGAGACCGGGGTTAACATAAATGAATTTTTGGTACGATACGAATTTTTATACCAAAAATTAAGGAAATTTGAAATCACTTTGCCAGAAGTAGTGCAGGCTTTTTTTGTTCTGAATGCAGCAAATGTGTCAGAAGAAAATGAAAAATTGGCAAGAACCACCTGTTCGAGCTTAACATATGTCACAATGAAGGAAACATTGAAGAAAGTGTTTTCAGACATTTCGTCAACGGAAGGTAAAACCGTCCTTGCTGTCAAGGAAGAAGTTGAAACAGTCAATTATACTAGCACAAGTAAAAAAAAATTATTACCGGGATTACAATACAAATCAAACAGACAGACAAGGTAAGATACTTCGTTGTTTTAGATGTAATTCAATTAAGCATTTTTGCCCGAGACTGTACGTGTTTAAATTCTAGAAACAATATACACACTGTCGTGGATTCAAACCAGGTGAACTTTACTTTGTTTAATGTTGATTTATGTTATCGAACAGTGATAAATGACTCTTATTCTAATGTAAAAATGTCCAATCTTGTGAAAGAGATATTGGGTTAAGCAGTATTGGACTCTGCTTGTTCACGAACTGTTGCTGGAGAGCTTTGGTTTAATATATTCTTTGATACATTGAATGATCGAGATAAGAAGTTGGTGGAAACTGTTAGGTCTAACAGAACATTTTGTTTTTGAGATGGAGTGGAAGTGAAAGCCATTAAAACAGTTAAATTTCCTGTAACAATAGGGGGTATAAAAGGTGTAAGAGGTTATATTGAGGCTGACATCGTCAAAAATGATTTACCCTTGTTATTAAGTCATAAATCTATGAAAACTGCAGGAATACTACTAAATTTTAAAACTGACAGCTGTCGAATTTTTGGCAGATATATAAAATTGCAAATCACAACTTCTGGACATTATAGTCTTCCACTAACTAATATGCTTTTGGCAGTTTAAAATGCACCAAACATAGTGTTGCACTGTGAGACTTTAAAAGGATGCTCTAGAGTGGAAAAAATAAAAAAATCTGAGAAATTGCACAGACAATTTGTTCATGCATCTAAAGAGAAATTAATAGCTTTGGTTAAAGGTAGTAAGGCATTTAATGATAAGGAATTTCTGAATCAGATTAAAGATGTTTGTGATTCTTGTTCAAATTGTCAGAGGTTTAGAAGACCCCCTCCTCGACCAGTTGTAGGATTGACTCTTGGTAACAGGTTTAATGACACTGTATGTTTGGATTTGAAGGAACATCGACATAACCAATGCTGGATTCTGCACCTAATTTATACATCCACTAGGTACTCTGCTGCCAGATTAATTAAAACCAAAAAGAGCGAAGAAATTATTCGCAACATATTTTTAATGTGGATATCTTATTTTGGAGCTCCCAAGCGACTTTTAAGTGACAATGGAGGAGAGTTTAATAATGAGGGCTACCGACAGATGAATGAAAAGCTGAATATTGAAACATGCACAAAATCTGCTGAAAGTCCATTCAGCAATGGTACCTTGGAACGTCATAATCTAATAATTGCGGAAGCAATGAAAAAAACATTAGATGATGAAAAATGTGAGCCAGAAATAGCTTTGGCATGGGCTGTCAGTGCAAAAAATGCACTTCAGAGTCATTCTGGCTATACTCCAAATGAGCTTGTATTTGGGTCTAACATTAACACCCCCTCAGTTTTGAATGATAGATTACCTGCACTGGAAACTGCAACAACAAGTGACATGGTTAGAATAAATTTAAATGCCCTACATGCAGCAAGGAAAAGCTTCATGGAAGCTGAATCAAGTGAAAGAATTAGGAGAGCTTTGAGATCCAATATAAGGACTTATGCGGATGAAGGTTTTGTGACAGGTGACCGTGTCTACTATAGAAGACAAAACTATAAAGGATGGTGTGGTCCGGCTAAAGTTTTGGGTAAAGAAGGACAATGTGTATTGATCAGACATGGAGGAGCATTTTTCAGGATGCATCCATGTCACTTGATGAAGGTAGACAGGGAATTGCGAAGTCCCAGAAATGAAGAAAATACCAATTCTTCAAATGAGATAATGAAGTCTTGGAGGAGGAAGATGAAGGACAACATAATACCAATTCAAATTGCGACAGAAGGGAAGTGAAAAATAACAGTATAAAACCGAGTAGAAACGAAGTTGTAGAGTATAAATTGAAAGGGAGTAATGAATGGAAGAAAGGGATGGTTATGAACACACAACCAAAGTCAACGGGAAAGTATAGCCATTGGCTAAATATAAAACCTGAAGCCGAAAATGAAAATCCTTAATGTATCAATTGGGATCGTGTGGATCAATGGAGACAATTTCCTCAAACAGGGGAAGTAAGTTATCAAGAACATGCAATTTTGCTTTCTTCTGAACAAGAACAAGGAAAAGATGTGATTGATGCAAAGAAAAGAGAATTGAAAAATATGGAAATTCATGAAGTATATGAATGTGTGCCTGATAAAGGGCAAAAATGTATATCAAAAAGGTTGTTGCACGTGGTTATGAAGAAGATTCTCATAACCTAAAAACAGATTCTCCAATGTGCAGCCGTGAGGCTATGCGTCTCATATTGTTAACGGCCTCGGTTATGACGTGGCTGGTGGAGACTCTTAATTTTACCTCCGCATTTCTGCAAGATAATATGCTGGAGAGAGAGGTATTTCTTAGACCACCATCTGATGTGTGTCCAGAATGTGGAAGCTGAAAAGATGTATTTATGGATTAAACGATGCACCTCGTTCATGGTACAAGCGAGTTAATCATGAGTTAACGCACTTAAAAGGAATGGTGAGTGCATATGACAATGCACTGTTTCTTTGGCATGATGCCACTGGTGAATTGATGGGCATTCTGGCAATACATATTGATGATTTCATATTCTGTGGAAATGATTTATTTAAGAAAAATGTGATCACAGAATTGGATAACATTTTCAAAATTGGGAAGCATGAAGGTGGAACATTCAAATTTTTGGGATTGAATGTTAAGCAAACAAAAAATGGGATTATTTTGGATCAAAATCTATATGCTTCGGTCTTATCCCCAATAGACATAGAGAAAGGAAGATCATTAAGAAAAAATGATGAATTGAGTCAAGAGGAGAAGACAGAGTTAAAAAGATTGACAGGTCAAATGATGTGGGTATCCACCCAGACGCGACCAGATGTATCATTTGATGTGTGTAGAATGAGTAATATTGGAAAATATCCAAAGGTGAAGTTACTCTTCGAGGCAAACAAATCGCTAATAAGGTTACAATCAAGGACAGGATCCGTATCTTTTCCCAAACTTGGAAAACCTTCGGATCTGAATATTGTTTGTTATTCAGATGCCACCTATGCTAGTTTAGAGGATGGATCTTCACAGAGTGGTTTTATCGTCTTTGTTTGTGGCAAGATGAACAGAATGGCTCCTATATGTTGGTCATCAAAAAAACTTGACCGGGTAACAAAAAGCGGTTAGCTTCAGAGACTCTTGCGCTTAGTGAAGCAGCTGATGCCGGAATGTTGATAGCTGCAATGCTTCAAGAGATATTCAGACTACCTAGGTTGCCTGAAGTTCTTTGTAAAACGGACAATGCATCTCTGGTAGAGACTTTAAAGTCATCAAATCTTGTGAGTGACCGGCGTCTCAGAGTTGATGTAGCCAGGGTGAAAGAAAATGATGGTGAAGGAGGAGATCCAAATTGAATGGATCAGGGGTCGAGAACAGGTCGCGGATTGCCTGACAAAGATGGGAGCCTCTTCCGAAATTCTGAGAGACTTGTTGCAATGATTTCTTTTGCTTTTGTTCGTTTTGTTTTTGTTTGTTTTGTTTTTCTTTTTTTTATAGAAATGTAGTCTTCACAAGAAGACACCAGCAATGTTTAAGTGTCTTTGAGTTGTCCCCCTTGGGCTGAGTCATCTCCTTATATGATGTGGGACAGTGAGAGTGAGTTCCCCTTTTTAGTTTGTTGTTGTTGCTTGAGCAAGATGGTTGTTCATGGGTGTACGGTTGCAGGCAACAAGTGACCTGGATTAACAAGGCTGTTTGAAGATACCGGCTTCCTGACTTAAAATGCACCAAACATTGATAGTATTGTTTTTTTTTCCTTTCCCTTTTCAAGACCCAATCATGTTCTGCTAAGCTAAAAACAAAAACATGTTTCCTCTGCAAAACAACCAAACCAAACATCATGAATAAATATTTGAAGATATAAAGAACTTGAAGCATAACATTTTTTACAAAAATGACCTAATTCGACAATAAATAACCTGAAAGGGGTTGATATGCCGTAAAACAAAACAATTAAACGATTTGTACCAAAAATCGAATTGCAGAAAGGATTGAGAATTTTATTAAGTGTTCCAAAGTTGGTGGCATTGGCGGGAGAGGAGTACCCTGTATTTGAGGTGAGGCTTACGAGCTAGTGCTGATACAGATTATAAAGATTATTTTAATTCTTATATTAATGGAAAAAAAAATAATTTGTTCTATCGTCAATAAAGACGAATTCACGCATTGAACATGAAGGCATTGAGAAAGATTCTAAACATACCGTTGCACGCTTATAAAACTAATGTCTACGTTAATAAATTAGCTTAACATTTAATGGGACCCAGCGAGCCAGCAATTATTACCATCAAATGCTGCAAACTACGATGGTTCAGCCATATATTATGACACCAAAAACTAGCAAACACCATACTACAA
Source organism: Sepiola atlantica (assembly GCA_963556195.1). Lineage (NCBI taxonomy): Eukaryota > Metazoa > Mollusca > Cephalopoda > Sepiida > Sepiolidae > Sepiola > Sepiola atlantica. The sequence continues at coordinate 43,103,434 of OY744530.1, read as the reverse complement.
GGTTGGGTACATGGTGCTCACTGACCAGGACGCCTGGGGAAACAGTGGATGGACAGCATGTTAGAATGGACAGGGTTATCAGTAGAAGAAGTGGTGCGAATTGCTAATGATCGTGTGAGATAGAGGGGAGTCGTACGATAATCTGCAAGACTACCCAACGACGTCCCTTGACGTTATACCATATCATCATCATCATCATCATCATCATCATCATCATCATCATCTATCATAAACAATTGCACTTTAATTATGATATTTTTTTAATTGTATTAATGATTCCAAATGAAACTAAAGCTGATGAAATCTTAAATTTTCATCATTTTTGATCAGTGATACAAGTCTTTAAACTGTGTACAAAAATGAACATCTATCTTTTTGCTAATGAGCTTGTGCCAAGCGTTTGCTACAAATTAGAGGGAAGCATTTTCCTCTCGATAGTAATCTAAATGAATGTTTCTTTTCATTGATCACTATTATCCTATACTAGCAGGGCTACCTGGTGTTGCCCGGGGCAAAAGTGTAACATATTTCTATTAAAACTTCTATCTCTCAATCCGTCTCTTTATCTTTCTCTCTTTCTCCCGTTTTCCTCCTCCCTCTCCCACCCACCTCTTTCTCCTCTGATCAGCCGATTCCTCTCTCTAGACATACACACACACATACACAACTCATTTCTCAAGGAATGAGTCAGTATAAGGAAAGTAACTTCTTGATTTAAAAACTAGAGTTACTTCCCTTTAGTTAGTATATGAAATGGCTGGAAAACAGACCGCAACTGCCGAAAAAATATGTGGTCAAAGAATGAATAATTTTTGCAAAATTTGAGATATTATTAACCATGGTAATGCTGATTAAGAAAATACCAACTCTGTGGATCTTTGTTTTGTAGTTTTTTACTCTTAGCTGGACATGCAAATACACATACAACTGCCCTTTTTATAATAGATTACCATCAAAATGCTTACTATCATTTAAGTCTATAATACAACATTTTATTTACCTCCCCAGGAGGTTAGGCCAAGGTCGGGTCGGGAAAGTGGGACTTGAAAAGCCAGCGCCCGAGAAGGTGAGCACTCTGGCCATTAAAAATTGCCTGGGCAGCCCCGTCGGAATTCCCCGGTAGGGGCGCCTCAGGCAGTAAGCAATAAACTTACTCCTCCCCAAAGAGGGGAGGCAAAGCCTGGGAGAGTGGACCTCCTAGAACTGCACAGGACAGACCCATAGACTGGCGTAAATCAAGCCCCGAAGGCCAAGACGATACCAGTTTATTGTGTGTATCAATCAATGATACAACATTTTATTTACCTCCCCAGGAGGTTAGGCACAAGGCCAGTTTTATCTTACTCCCACAAAGTAGGATGTGACCCAAGGTCGGGTCGGGAAAGTGGGACTTGAAAAGCTAGCGCCCGAGAAGGTGAGCACTCTGGCCATTAAAAATTGCCTGGACAGCCCCGTCGGCATTCCCCGGTAGGGGCGCCCCAGGCAGTAAGCAACAAACTTACTCCTCCCCAAAGAGGGGAGGCAAAGCCTGGGAGGGTGGACCTCCTAGAACTGCACAGGACAGACCCATAGACCGGCGTAAATCAAGCCCCGAAGGCCAAGACGATACCAGTTTATGGCGTGTATCAATCAATGATACAGCATTTTATTTACCTCCCCAGGAGGTTAGGCACAAGGCCAGTTTTATCTTACTCCCACAAGTAAGATAACATAAATACTTTAAGTGGATTCGTATGGTAGTTTTATAGTCACTAGCTTTTGTGTGACGAGACGGATATATATATATATATATATATATATATATATATATATATATATATATATATATATATATATATATAGATAGATACACATTATTCTTTATTAAAACCAGTGAAGAAAAAAAAAATATAAGTTAATGCTTTTCTGGTCTTTTTCTACTGTTTGTATACCTTGTTTGTCTGCATGGATGATGAAACGACTATAAAGAATGAACCTCTTCACTGATAAATAAAGATGTAATCGCTAAATCCTGCATTCAATTGTTATATATATATATATATATATATATATATATATATATATATATATATATTAGCATCCATAGACACGTGTTTCGTCTTTTGATGACTTATCAGTGTAGCATCATCCAACCAATGCATCAACCTCATGGCTCGAATTCCGGACCCTCAGTCACCACTGATTGTGAAACTCCAACGTCCACGCTGTCTCGGCAGGCTTACTAATTGTTATAATGTGTAAGAAATGTATGCATGTAATTATGCTTGAACATTTGACCATCAGTCACCACTGACTGTGAAAGACAAAGTTCATATATATATATATATATATATATATATATATATATATTCAATGGACACAATAAATTATTTTGATCATTCATGTCCATTGAATACAAATATATGTGTTCTTGCACAAGTGGTATTTCTCCTATTACACTGAATTACACTATATATATATATATATATATATATATATATATATATATATATATATATATATATATATATATATATGTAATTATTTTTATTCATACAAACGTACACAAAGCCGCTATACTGGCATGTCGATGTTATCGATCATTTGTTATTAGAAACTAAGATCTCATCCGGCGGAAAAGTCTGATCTTTCACTTAGATTTTCTATATTGCAAAAGGATGAAAATAAAGCAAATAGAAAAGAAAAAATCTAAATTAAAAACCGGAAGATCACATGGTCAGATTTAAAATAATCGAAACAAACCGTTTGTAACTTTTAATTGAAGAGTTAAAAAATCACTGGTCTCATATTTTTCAAGGTGTCGAATTGTAAGTTTAGAGGGAGGGGGAGAGTTGCTAGGTGTCGAATTGTAAGTTTAGAAAGAGGAGTGGGATAGTTGCTAGGCCGGATATTACAGTTTGAACGAAGTAAGGGGAGGAGAGGAGAGAATGTTGGTTGGTTAGAACCTGTTAGAGTTAATTTTTCTCTTTTTTTAAATTCAAGTCTAAATAGAGATAAATTTAGTTAACATTATAATTAATGTAAAATTTGGTAATGATTACATATAAATGGCATTAATAATAATAATAGTAATAGCAATAATAATACTAACAATACCAATAGAACTCATACCATTCCATATCCCCACGGCTATCAATAATAATAATAATAATAATAATAATAATAATAATAATAATAATAATAGTAATAATAATAATAACAATAACAATGATAACAAAAAATGATAATAATAATAATAATTATTATTATTATTATTATTATTATTATTATTATTTCATAGTCGTCTCAACTTTTGGATGTTTTTAGTTGGAGTTTTCTTTTTTTGAACATCAAGTCAATTCCCTTGATATTAGACATTCAAGCTGTACTATGACACTTTCGCCATACCAAACAAGCAAGCCTTTTGCAGAATTGGAAAATAAATTGTCTTGTCAATCTGTTTAAGCCATTTATGGTGGCTTTTCGTTATGGTTCCAAGTGTTCCAATTACAACAGATATCACCTTCACTTCTTAACATGTCCAAAGTCTATCTAATTCCCATTTTAGTTCTTGATATTTTTTTTTCGTGTTCCTTCTCCTGCACTCTGGTATCGAAGGGGCACACTATATCAATGATTAAGCAAGTTCTCTTGTTGTTGTTTAGAAAGATTAAGTCAGGTTTGGAATGTTCAAGAACTTTATCAGTTTGTATGCGCATGTCCCAAAGAAGTTTGACATTGTCGTTTTCGTGTACCACTTCTGGCTTATGCTCATACCACTTTTTATTGTGGTCCAATTCATAAAGTTTGCATATATTCCAGTGTAGTACCTGAGCGACCTCGTCGTGTCTCCATTTTTTATACTGATGTTGTGCTAGCATCGGGCATTCAAATACAATATGTGATAAGGTTTCTTCCCTTTCATTACACAATCGGAATTTTAGTGTTATTATTATTATTATTACTATCATCATCATAATAACAATAATACACAAAATAAAAGGATGTTTGTAATAAAATTGATAGTAAGTTGAATTTTTTTGTATAATAAAACCGATACATAATACTAATAATCACAGTGATATCAGTAGTGTTTTTCTAGAAAATGATAATAATAATAATAATAATAAAAACAAAAATAAGCAGTGATAATAGAAGTCGATAATAATAGTGACGATAATCATTATATATATACATATATATATGTATATATATGTATATATATGTATAAACCATAAAAATATGCAAACGAAGTAGTTAATGTATTGTGTTCAAAGCAGAAGGGTATTGCAAAAACTTATGACTGCAAAAAGTGGCTTATTTTTTACAGCACTCGGTGCATGAGCTGTTTATTTAGATGATTACCCATCAATCACTGACTTGGAGAAACATTGCTCAACTCTATTTCGAACGAAAGACATAAATCATCATGTAAAATATGATATAAATGTAAGCTTCAAACATTATCTCGTATGTAAAAGCATTTAGTTGCAAGTTGAAAATCTAATCTCATGCACTTAATGTAAACACATTGATTTTTCCCCCCACCAGAGAAGGAAATACATCTAATACATTTATTTACTCTTCTACATACAATATTGCGTCTTTTCTCTTCTTTCTTTTTGTTGCTGCAGATTCATAATCACATAAACGAAGGTGCGTTCTTGGAACAGACTCTAAGGTGATTATCGACCAAAGACAATTATCGACCCAAAATTTTGTGAAAAGAGCAAAACATGTGTTCTGAAGTGGGTTTAGTCTCATCAACATTTCACCTTACTCCTTTTATGTATAAGTAGAAAGGTTGGGTGTGTTAACAAGGTTTGCGAATGTAAGCTATGTTTAAATATAGTTCAATGTAATTCAAGTCAATATATATATATATATATATATATATATGTGTGTGTGTGTGTACGTGTGTATGGATGTCTTCATCTATGTAAGCACATCAGCCACAGCAGCTAAGTTGTTAGAAGCTCCGACTCTCGTCTAGACGGTCGAGTTTCGATCCTGGCTTGCAGCACTTGCTCGTCTACAAACACTGTAGTGCTGTGATACAAGGAAAGAATTCGTCTGTGTATGACACACACACACACACACACATATACATATATATATATATATATATATATATATATATATATATATATATACATATATATATACTTTTGTATAAAGCTTTTTATTTATACAAAAGTTTTTGCTATACATTTGCAAATATGTTTCAGTTCTAGCTGGAAACCAGCTTAACTTCTTCAGCACACTATTTAGTATGGATGCAATAATGAAAATAAATGATCGATTCTATCAAGAAGTTACATGTGATTAGAGTCACGTGATTCACTTGGATAAAATTTTAGGATTACAATGCCAACTGTCAAAATGACTCGATTGTGTAGGTTTTCAGCATCCCAAATCCACCTTTCAAAAACCAACAATTTGATACCGTGTTATTACAAAAGCTCAGCATAATGTACGATTGATTGTATGTCTATGTGTCCATGTGGAATTAAGAAACTCGAATCAAATTGAATTCATCAAGTACAGTTGACATAAAATGCTTGCTATGGACAACGAGCTAACCTTCCACAAGGATCTTTCAATAGCAATCTTCCTTCTGAAGTCCTTCTCTTCTGGCTCAGAAGCACCGTGGATCAAGTGTAGGAAAACCAATCACCCGAGACCGAGAATGGGGCGATCAAAAGCTGCTATTGCCAGATGAGGCTACAAAACTGACCCAACTATCTGAATGTAAAGAGGAGGACTATACGATGCAGCACTGTCTTATCTACTATCCAACCAATGCAGCTTGAAAGATCTTACAGAGTTCAATGATATTGCAAATGACTGCGTCAAAAAGTAGGAAACTATCGTGTGACCATATGCCTCAAAGACACGTAAAGAAGAAGAACTGCACTATGTCTAGCTAAGTTTGCCTATTAAAAATTGATCATGTTCCACCATTCAATCATTCTTCTAAAATTCAACTGTTTATAAAATTTGCAGGTCGGTTGATGGACACTTGAAATGTTGCTACACCAAAGAGAGAGGAGCCTCGGTCATATCAAAGAACTCATGTTTAAATATGCTATTGAAGGCGCCTATGTCATATCAAAGAACCAGTTTTTTATTCTTCCAAAATGGTTACCCATTTAGTAATGGCCGAGATATTTGTTGCTTAACTTCAATTTACAACAAAACAACGTAATGAAAATAAAGTATGATAATGTGAAAAATCCTCTCACAATGACGTCACTTCCGGAAGGACCGGAAGGATGAGTCAGCAATTTATTTTTCCAAAATGGTCACCTATTTACTAATGGCTGGGATATGCCTTGCTTAACTTCAATTTACAACAAAACACCTTGTCTTAACAACGTAATGAAAATGAAGAATGATAATGTGAAACAGAACAAATACTACACTACCTCCACACCTCTCAAAAAAGGAGGAGGGCATGCTAGGGACGATGGTATCATGACAACAGAACAGATACTACACTAACTCCACACCTCTCAAAAAAGGAGGAGGTAATGCCTGGGGGTGGTATCATGAAAACAGAACAGATACTACACTACTTCCACACCTCTCGAAAAAAGAAGAGGTAATGCCTGGGAGGATGGTATCATGACAACAGAACATATACTACACTACCTCCACACCTCTCAAAAAAGGAAGAGGAAATGCCTGGGAGGATGGTATCATGAAAAAGAACAGATACTACACTACCTCCACACCTCTCAAAAAAGGAGGAGAAAATGCCTGGGTGGATGGTATCGTGACAACAGAACATATACTACACTACACTATGCCCCTGAATTGAGCATTTAAAGATAGTACATTAGTCTGAAATAGTATATACTATACTATTTCATAATAAGTACAATAGTATTAAATAGTATAGTTTTGGCTTCAGACAGACAGACGAACAGACAGACACATAAACTCCATTATTAATAGATATGAGAAAGGACCCACCCACCCTGCCCACTTTCAAATCATCTTCATTTCTTCAAATCTTTTTCTAAAACTATGACACTACCTACACACCAAAAACACAGAGCCTCCCCCTCCCCTCCTCTTTCCCCAGTCCCTAAAAATCCATGCTACACCTCACCACAACAAAAACCTCAGCACCCCCTCCCCTCTCTCCCACCCTAAGACAAATTCACTAATACTCTCATCTCTCCCCTTTTTCACTCACATCCATCCACATTCATTTCACTCTCTGCCACTGACTTCTCTCAGCCTGGACCTTGGTCCTGCGCTCCCAGTAGTGGCTACTACTTCTTATTAACCCATCATGTCAACCCAATATTTCTATGTACTTGCATGACATTTTTCTTAAAATTATCATCCTGAGGAAGTCTTAACAATTAAAGATGAAACGTTGATGAATACATAAAAAAAACATCTTTTGGTTTTTCCTTTTTCATTTCCCATTATATATATGTATATATATATATATACATATATATGTGTGTGTGTGTGTTTTTATTTTGGGGATTTGATTTGATATTTTTTATGGTGGAGTGAGGATAATTCTTTTGTTAGAAGAGGTGAAGTAGGAATGTCAAGTGTTATAACAGGTTCGAAATAATCATTTACGAATCCTCATTTATTTTCCAAAAAACGACATTTCCAATGTTTTCGAACTTACTTTGTTTATCAGTTTAAAAGAGTCCTGCACGCAATAAGAATAGAGATATGTTTCTGAGTTGCTTTGATGACTGTGAGAGGCATAACTTCTGCTCTCTCTCTATTCTCTTCATAACAATCAATAGTTGCGTTCCTGAAAGTAAAAAAAGGAAAAGCCTTTATTCATTCCATAATCTTGGTACGGAACCGTTTTTCCCTTTGACTAAACCATCAAATCCATATCAGACAGGAATTTTATTTTCATGTTTTCTTCTGTTTTCGTCTATGAAAATAGAGAGAGAAAGAGAAAGAGAGAGAGAGAGTAGAGAGAGAGAGAGAGAGTAAAAAATAAGAAAATGATAAGTCTTTTTTGTCATGAAGTCGGTTGTGAATACTTCATAATCACAATGGCCGCTCCCTTAAAAGAAGGTCAAAATGTTCTTTGTGTAAATATTTTCGTATCTATGTTTTTCTCAATGAGTCGCCTTTGATCTAGCTCATCATTGGCAAATAGAGTTACATTTTGGCATAAAAGCAACGCAAAGTTATGTCAAACCTCACCAATCATAATTCACACTTGCTTGTTCTTTTAATGTATCAAGAATGTTAACCAAACACAGAAGACACATACATATTACATTGTTACATTATGTGCTATACACACTTCATACAGAATGCACAACATACTTTTATGACAGACTTTTTAAACTAACCGTTATAATGCAAGTTGATGGGATATGAAATATCTCCAATTACTGTCATAACAACTATCAAATGACATCTGTAGATATTTATTAAAGAACTCGTAGTTGAGTATATCTGTGTTATCTTATATATTAAGAAATGTGATTTTTCTTACCTATTTCATTTATCATCATAGCTTTTTGTTCAAAAGCTGCAAATCTGCTTCAGCATCGAGTTAGGACAATTCTTGATGCATGTTTTCGGAAAATGTACATTTGTTTCGTTCGTTTATAATAATTTTTTATCCGGCTCGACATTTTCTCTTAGAACGGTCATCCATACTGGAAGTCGGTGGAATTTTAACTTTAACACTCAGATATACTACGACTGCCATGCACGTTCTTTATAGGACAAATTTGCTTAGTTATAATAATTTTTATAATACTGGAAGTTATATAAGTGTTTTATTAATGCGTCTCAGTGGTCAGATCGCCATCTTGAAAGTCAACTTCTAGTGTCTAAGGTGACAAGCAGAAAAGAATTAAGGAGAATAATAACTGCCTGTAGTGGTATTCCCTTTTGTATTACTGCCTGTAGTGATATTCCCTTTATTTATAATGGGCTATTCCAAGAGAAGGGAAAGAGGGTAATGTATAAAATTAGTTTGAATAGTTATTACTTTTTCATTATTTGTCAGAGTATTTAACGCTAATAGTAACCCTCAATAATCATGTAAGGAAATCATTCGTTGTTGAAATAAATCTCTACTAATGAATCTTAATCTGAAACTATGCCAAAATCATTTATTGTAAATAAATTAGACAGGAATAAATGCATGATTATCCATCTTATGATTATTTAACAAAATAGTGATGAAAAAAAGATCTCAGACTCCTGTTCCCTTTTTCAATTTTCGGTCTTCAATATTTAGCATTTAGTTCATGAAATAGTAAGGCAAAAATAATGTCGGACTCCTGTTCCCTTTTTCAATTTTCGGTCTTCAATATTTTGCATTTAGTTCATGAAATAGTAAGGCAAAAATAATGTCGGACTCCTGTTCCCTTTTTCAATTTTCGGTCTTCAATATTTAGCATTTAGTTCATGAAATAGTAAGGCAAAAATAATGTCGGACTCCTGTTCCCTTTTTCAATTTTCGGTCTTCAATATTTTGCATTTAGTTCATGAAATAGTAAGGCAAAATAATTTCGGACTCCTGTTCCCTTTTTTAATTTTTTGTCTCCAATATTTAGCATTTAGTTCATGAAATAGTAAGGCAAAAATAATGTCGGACTCCTGTTCCCTTTTTCAATTTTCGGTCTTCAATATTTAGCATTTAGTTCATGAAATAGTAAGGCAAAAATAATGTCGGACTCCTGTTCCCTTTTTCAATTTTCGGTCTCCAATAAGTAGCATTTAGTTCATGAAATAGTAAGGCAAAATAATTTCGGACTCCTGTTCCCTTTTTCAATTTTCGGTCTTCAATATTTTGCATTTAGTTCATGAAATAGTAAGGCAAAATAATTTCGGAATCCTGTTCCCTTTTTCAATTTTCGGTCTTCAATATTTAGTATTTAGTTCATGAAATGGTAAGGCAAAAATAATTTCGGACTTCTGTTCGCTTTTTCAATTTTTAGTCTTCAATATTTAGCATTTAGTTCATGAAATAGTACGGCAAAAATAATGTCGGACTCCTGTTCCCTTTTCAATTTTTGGTCTTCAATATTTAGCAGTTAGTTTGTCAATTTTGAAAACTTTATATATGTAAAACACTTCTAGAAAATGGAAGATGTTATTCTTACAATCTTTAGATTTTCCATTGTTTAAACTTTAATAAATTATTGTTGAATAAGTTTCACATCATATGAACACTGATCACTGGCTTTTGGTCTATTGATTTTAAACCACTAAGAACATTTTGAGAGTCGGTGTTCAAAACGCTCACGGGTATCTAAAATGCATCTTTTTCTTCTTCTTTCACATTAGATATGGGTTACACGTTGGCTATGGCAGCACAAAGTAATTTTCTACATGAAACTATTTTGACGTTGGTTTCAATGTGCCATTGTTTGAGGTCATCTTTGACTGAATCATTTCAAATATTTATTGGTCTGCTTTTTACTCACTTATCCTTAATCGAGATTTATGTAAATATGTGTATCTAACTAGAGCTCCATTCAACATGTCCATACTACCATAAAGGGTTGCAACTCAGAGCTGACTTCAGTCTGGACACCTTCAACCTCAGTAGCACGGAGTCAGAACTAACTCTGTCATCAAGGCGCACATTACAAATCCCCCGAATCATAGCCATGCCATTCCTCTGCATCTATTAAATATTTGATAAATTGTTATCGAGTACTTTTCACGTGATGTTGCAACGGACCGACAGACAGACTGATGGACAGATTTTTTTGCAAATCATTGTAACATTGAAATTACTTCCCTTTTTTTATATAGCATTGCTAATGTAATAATCAATCTTTATAAAGATACTAGAAATAACGGTAACCCATTAGATTACCAACTGAGCTCGGGTTAGATTGTTTTTTCCAAAGGAAGTGAGTTTGTAAAACCAGATAAATATTTTTTTTAAAGACAAAATCCAAATTTAGTCTCTGCCTGCTATCTATCTCCCTCTCTATTTCTTTCTCTAACGCTCTTTTCCTTTCTAACTACTGCTTAAATAGTATTACTGCCTGTAGTAATATTCCCTTTTGTTTATAATGAACTATTCCAATCAGTTTATTCTTTCCTTTCTTTATTACATTTGACTGTTAATAAACAGAGAGAAGAGAAGGGGAAGAGGGTTATTTATAAAATAAGAACAGGGTAGGGGTTAAACAACATACATTGAGAGAGGATGAAAGTGATAGAGAGAAAGTTATTAAAGATGGGTCACTTGAGTTGTTTGAAAATTACGGCTAATTTGAATATTGGAAGGAATGTTTTTTCAAGCATAACTACATTTCAAAGCTGACAAATATTTTAGCATCTATTTTGTGTGAATACAATATATGAGGAAAAAGCCTTATGGAAACAAACCTTGATTAACTAAACTTCAGCATAATAATAATGATGATAATGATAATAATAATAATAATGATAATAATAATGATAATAATAATGATAATATATTTATATTATGATATATTTGTATGTACAGGATTCACTCCTTAAATAATTAACTGATCATTATGAATTTTGGAAGACAGTTACGAGGCGTAAGTAGTCCAAAAGTGGACTATATTTTCTAAAATCAAAATGATGAAGTGAATTTTGATCAAGATTGGAATAAAGTTCCTAGACATAAAGTTTAGTGTCATTATATATTGATTTTAAATTTCGTGAGGGGACATAAAATTGGTGTAAAACTTTTTTTTTCAGGGAATTAATTTTAGCCGTCCTGGGGCGGGTACCCTTCTAGTATATATATATATATATATATATATATATATATATATATATGTGTTTTTTTTAAGGTTTACCAAAACATTTCGTTCAAGAAATCATTTATCAGAACCTCTTCGGTTCCTCCTCAGGAATATACTGATGAACAAAGATTAGATCCACCAATACACAATCATAAAAAAATTGGCGGATCTAATCTTTGTTCATCAGTATATCCCTGAGAAGGAGCCGAAGAGGTTCTGAAACAATTGTCGGATACTCAAACTATGTTTATTTTAATATAAAATGCTCTAATATATATTGAGCACTTTTGAAAAGTATTGGTTTTGTTCATAAATATATATATATATATATATATATATATATATATATATATATAAAGTTCTGTTTAAAATTCCAAAAGGTTGCAAATTATGAGAAACGGCACCTGAAGAAGGTTGACGAGTACAACAGCCGAAACATTATAAAAATGACAGCAACCAAGATAAAAGCCTGAAACATGTAAGTATAATGTAAACTCCATTTCATGCTCTGCTATGTTGAGCCAGCAATTTCAGGTAACTCATCTGTCAAACATGGGAATCTCAATTTCTCGCTTGCAATTTCAATTTCCCACTTGTAATTATATCTGTGATAAGGGCCGTTTCGGACAATCAGTTGCTGGTGATTCAGTGTCATAACCGTATATGGGGTAGTGATAAGAATGTTAACATATATCTATTATTTTTAGATGACGATGAATAATTTGTATTATTTGGATTATTCGAACTCTTATTCTCATCTTGGTTGTTATTGGTGAGTATTGAACCTTCAACCCTCAAAAGACTGTCTATTAGAACTGATTGTTACTCAACGCAATTATCTGTAGTGCCATGGGTCCATTAACGTTGAGTAACAATCAGTTCTAAACGCACAAATAAATTGCCATTATTTACTATGTATGTATCTGAAATCTTCAAAATTAACATGATTGCTTTCCTTCACAGTAGAGGAAAGAAGGAAATTGAATGAAGATTGATAAGCATTGATGCCAAGGAAATAACGGAATGAAAGCAGTTCACGTTTTGATAAAATGTCATTGTAATGTAACAGACATTAATTATGCATGTACATTTTTACTATATGTAGCATACAATATTCAGGAAAGTGTGAATAATAATATTATGTTAGATAAGTGTTTGAATTTATTTTTTTAGATGTAGACTTAATGTAAAAAAATAAAAGATCTGAATAAATACGTAGCCAATTTTTCTGTTTTAAATAAATGCGAATAAAAAAATTATCAGGCAGGATAAAATATGGAATCAATGATATTGCTTGAAATAAATTTTTCATTATGTAAAGAACACAGATTTAAAAATTCATTCATTCATTTGCCAGGTAGCATCAAATTTGTAACTATCAGATATAATCCTATTTATGTATGAAGTCGAGAATCTGATCCACATTTATTTATATATTAGATCAATTGCTTTATTCGTATCTGTTTATTATTTTCATAGGGGTTAAAACATTAAAACTTTGTGTATAATTTTGTGAGAAGGGAAGCGATGCTTTTATTTTTCTATCATTTTATTTAGTCAGCTTTTGTTTTCGTGTATATAGTACAAATGGCATGGTTTGAAAGTTTGAATACTTTAGTAATCCATGCAAAGGAAGATTTAGATGGATGCTTTGTTATTTCATTTATTGGGGACTGTTTTATTAGGGAAAGTATAGTGAGTTTATAGCAGAAGTGGTGAACTAGAACCAGAGTCATGCAACAAAGGCGGCAATGGCCGATTTGCTGCATTTGTGGCTTTAAAAAATTGACTTCCAAACGAAACTATCTCTGCTAGGTCTTTATCCCTCTTTCGATTCAGTCCATTTTTAGCACTTCTTCTTATGTTGTCGTTGGTCCTCCCTTGTGAACTGGGCCTGCTACCTCAACTATTCTATACCTACTAACCTAATAACTCCTATCCATTGTTTCAACCTGGCCATACACATCTCCCTATACAGTACCGATGTAATCTTCCTTGAAAGGTATCAGAACTTAGCCTGTCTTTAAGACTCACATTATACATCCATCGTTTCATTCTCATATCATATCTCTCCATGCAACACATGTCCTCAACCCTCTCTTGCCAGGTTTCGCTTTCATACATCATCACAGTGCGTACACATGCTCTTGTCGACAGTGGTAACGCTCTGCTGTTTAGTAATTTCAAAAGTTACTTGAACTTACTCACTCCACTCCTCACTTTTTTAATCATACTAGCACCTGTTTCACCCTGTGCTCCAATTTGCATGCCGTGAAAAGAATTTGCTTGTATTTTCCATATAGAAAATAAACAGTTTTCGGTTCGATTAGACCCTGAGCCTTGCATTAACAATCTGAGGTTAATCTTACCGAGAAACATGAAAACAAACAATTGAAAGACAAATATGTTGAGTGTGCTGCGATTTGCGGAGGCGTAAGAGAATGTTATTGCTGAAACACCCGGATATAGGACTTTGGGGAATATAATAGAAAAAAGAACTTGTTTGGCAGGGAGAAAAGTAAAGAAAGCATTACGGTGTTTAAGACTTGTCGACCATTGATGACAGTGTCAGTTGTGCAAGTATGTCGTCTTTTCTTTCTTTAGTGCTTCATCGAGTAAAGCCTATTTGAGTCACCCAAATGAACTCGAGTGAAATATTACATGTTGGCCGCATGTATGTAATTGTATTAGTTACATTTTATTTAGTTCATTTTATTCGTATGCATTAGTTTTGATATGTATTATACGGTTATGTTGTTTTAGTTGGATATTCTGGATATTGAAGAATTTGATCTATTGTGTTAATTCTGTGGATTTAGCAACGAATTGTTAGAGTGGCAGGTAGGTAGGTGTTAGTTGTTGTGTTTTGGGGGAATAACAGAACATAATGAATAGTTCAAACCTCCATGGCATAACACAAATCTGAAGCCAGTTTTACTCTTATCAATTTATTTATATACCTGAATTGACTGTTTGCTTATAGCACTTAGTATTCCTATAATAGTCACCCACCTAAGTACAGACCAAATTCAGCATTGGTGATCAGACGAGAAAAGCTGTGTTAACATAACTTAACCGTGACAAAAGCATAGCGATATTTAGCTATATCACCTTGTATATCTAATATATAAAATAAAGTCATTTGGATTATTTGGATTATTCGGACTACTGTTGTCATCTTGGGTGTTATTCTCACAACGTTTCGGCCGATATCCTCCGACCTTCTCTTCTTCAGATGCATCATGTAGAAATCGCGAATTTTTATGTCAAACTTAGGAATCTGTACGGAATTTCGAATGGAACCCTTTATTTAATCCATGGGCGAAGATTGCTCTCGTTTTGTCAGCCATAATCGGGTAGAAGTCTTAAGAAATTCATAGTTGTATACTTAGTATCGCCCACAGTATAAAGTCAGTTGGATTGCTAAAATGCAAAGTTCCTGTCCACGTGAGTTGTTAAGACAGCTGACTATATTGCCCGCTTCATGACATAAATAGTATTTATTTCTCAGCTTGTCTCATAGCTGTTGAATTAGCCGTTTGAGTCAGAGATTAATCATGTCCGGGGTTCGAATCGTGCGACTTTCACACTGATGATTCCATTAGGGTGAAACGTATGAGTATGAATATAATAATAAAATATTTATCATTATATATATATATATATATATATATATATATATATATATATATATTTAATGGACACTATACATTATTTTGATCATACATGATCAAAAAAATGTATAGTGTCAATTGAATAAAAAATATATATGCTCTTGCTCAAGTAATTAAACACTCTGTTATTTTTGCCATAACACTGAATTACACTATATATATATATATATATATATATATATATATATATATATATATATATATATATATATATATATATATATATATATACAGAGTTTGAGTATCTGACAATCCCTGAAGGGGAACCGAGAAGGTTCTGAAATGATTGTCGGATACTCAAACTATATTTATTTTAATATAAAAGCTCTAATATATATTGAGCACTTTTGAAAAGTAATGGTTTTGTTCATTTAGTTAATATTTGAACTTAATTGAATAAATAAATGATATATATATATATATATATATATATACATAAAGGTAAATAAAAGAAAAGAGATAAACATGTACGAATGTTTATTATTCTTTGCTGAAGCCAAGGTTTTTCAAAGATTAAAATCTTATAATCAGAGGAATTACATAAATGGATAAGTTGGCAGTGGAAACGCCAAAATTCAAAATTTGAAAAAATATTTATTTTATTATATATATATATATATATATATATATATATATATATATATATATATATATATATATATATATGGGAAGAGAAGGATGAAAGTAATCCGACGTGATGGGAAAATGAAAAAGGAAAACCAAAAAATGAATGTTTTTTATGTGTACATCAACGTTTCGTCTTTATTTATAAGACTTCATCAGGATGATAAAATAGAGAAAAAATGTCATGCAAGCACAGATACATGTAGGGTAGACATATTGGGAAAAATAGAATGAAATAGTGGCCAACTGCTGGATGGACGTCCGTATTTGTTGGAGAAATAGAAATGAATGTAGAAAAGAATGAGTGGGGAAAAAATGGAAGGATGGGGTGAGCCAGGACTACTGTGGCTGATGGTAAGAGAAAGAGGTGGGGGATGAGCAGGGGTAAAGTGGATGGCAGAGAGGGAGGTGAGGAAGAGGGAGGGGAGGGGGGTGTTTGACCAGATGGCTGCGGTTCAAGATTGAAGGGTAAAAAGTAAGTTGGAATGTTTGTGTATGGGGGTGTATGCAGGGAAAGGAGGATGGGTAGAGAGGAAGAGGGGGGGGCTGTGATTTTGGTGGATGGGCGAAAGTTATGGTCTTAGAGAGCGTTTTGAGAAAATGAGGGAATTTAAGAAGGGGTATGGGAGAAAATACTTGAGTGGGGGAGAGGGAGGATTTGTCGTGATAGGGTGTAAAATATTTGAAATATTTGGAAAATGATAGCAATGAGTGAGGGATTGGGGGGGTTGGAGGAGGGCGGTGACTGAAAGGGTGGGTAAGAAATATTTGAGATATTTGGAACATGAGAAAGTTTATTTGGACTGCAGTATTAAAAGTGTGAGGAAAAAATAAGGAGAAAATGAAGATTCAAGGAGAAAAAGAAAGGGAAAAATAAATGGGAGAGTGTTATAGAGGTTGGAGATGAAAAAAGTTTAACCATGATCAGGCAAGAGTCTTTGTTCTGTGAGGATGATCTTGCTTATTAAGGGTGATAGGTTAAAGAAACCATTACGTTGCTTGATGGTGGTGGAGGCGGTGATGAGGGCAGTTTCTAATAATCTTCGCCGAGATTTGTTGTGGATATATTTAGTGATTTTGGCTTGTTCAAATTTGAACGCATGACCATGTTCTAGTGCATGGGAGAAAAGTGCACTAAGAGGGTTGTTGTTTTTTTATGTCCCTTTTGTGTTCATTTAATCGTTTCTTTAATTCACGTTGTGTTTCTCCCACGTAAAATTGATGGCAGTCATTGCAAGGGACAGTATATAAGCCGGCATGGGATGTGGGTGTTTTTTGGAAATGTCTGGATGTGTTTAAAGTTTGTTTTATGGATTGAGATGTGGTTTGTACTGTAGGAATGCCTAGTTTGTTAAGCGTGTTGCATATGGATGTGTTATTTGAGTGCGTGGGTAGGAGGAGGGGTCTGTCTATTAGAGAGGTGTTAGGAGTTTGATTTTTTTGTGTGGTGTTTCTGGAGAATATTTGGAAGGCTTTTTTCTTGGCATTTAATATAAAATGTGTTGGGTATTGCAATGTTTTTAGGGAGTTAAAAATGTACTTTATTTCTTCATCTATGTGAGGGGGGCTACATATTCTAAGGGCGCGTAGGAAGAAGCCTATAATTATACCTGTTTTGATCTTGCTATGGTGGTGGGAGTAGAAATGTATGTAGTCATTTTTGTGAGTGTTTTTGCGGTGTACCTTGAATTCTAGTTTGTTGTTGGACTTAATTATAAGAGTATCAAGGAAGGGAATAGAGCCGTTTATTTCAGTCTCATGGGTAAATTTTATGGAGGGTTCTACTGTGTTGAGTTTATCTTTAACATGATTGATTTGTATGTCTGTGGGGAGGAAAATTAAAATGTCATCTATGTATCTAAAGTATTCGATGTTAGGGGGTAGTCTATATTTGAAAGGACCGGATTCTAAGAATTCTAAAAAGAGGCAGGCCAATACACCACTAAGGGGGTTGCCCATAGGGAGTCCAAATTTTTGTTTATAGAATACTTCGTTAAATTGGAAATATGTTATGTCAGTGATGAGTCTAATTATTTCTATAAGAGTGTTGGGGGGAAAAGGTAGGTCGGTTTTTATTTTCTTTATATGTGTGTGAAGTAAGTTTAGGCATTTTTTAACAGGTACGTTAGTGTAGAGCGAAGTTACATCTAGGCTATGTATATTTTTATTTTCTACGTTGATGTTTTTTATTCTGCTAAGAAGGTCGCCTGAATTTTTGATGTGGGAAGGACTGATGGTACCCATTAGTGGAGTGAGGATGTTAGCTATGGCCCGTGCAATTTTGTGTGTGGTGCTACCTATGCTTGATACAATGGGACGCATGGGGATGTCGGGTTTGTGGGTTTTGGGGAGCCCGTATAATGTGGGAATGATAGGGTGATACTCAATGTTTGATGCCCATTTTTTGTTGTTCTTGATTAGGTGTTTGAAAGATTTGTTAAAATGTTCTATGTTTTTATCTATAGTTTTTTGGTCGGTTTTAGTGTATGTGTTTTCGTCGGATAATAGAGTAGATATTTTTTTGATATATGAGTTTTTGTCCATGATTACTATTCCCCCTCCTTTGTCTGATGGTGATATGATTATGTTGTTGTTGTTAGCTAGGTGTTTAAGAGTGTCTATGTATCTCTTGGGTAAGACGGGGTCATTAAGGAGAGTGGTGGTGGTTGAGATTATGCCTTGAATGAAGCCTTTAGTGAAATCTGTGTCAGTGTGTCTGTAATTTTTTAGAACTGTGTTGGTGGTGGTGTTAGAGTGTATTCCAGTGGCGAATTTTAAACCGAAACTGAGAGCTTCAGTTTCTATGTCAGAAAGGTTGTAGGTAGTGAGGTTGTTTATATACTGTATATATACTGTCCCTTGCAATGACTGCCATCAATTTTACGTGGGAGAAACACAACGTGAATTAAAGAAACGATTAAATGAACACAAAAGGGACATAAAAAACAACAACCCTCTTAGTGCACTTTTCTCCCATGCACTAGAACATGGTCATGCGTTCAAATTTGAACAAGCCAAAATCACTAAATATATCCACAACAAATCTCGGCGAAGATTATTAGAAACTGCCCTCATCACCGCCTCCACCACCATCAAGCAACGTAATGGTTTCTTTAACCTATCACCCTTAATAAGCAAGATCATCCTCACAGAACAAAGACTCTTGCCTGATCATGGTTAAACTTTTTTCATCTCCAACCTCTATAACACTCTCCCATTTATTTTTCCCTTTCTTTTTCTCCTTGAATCTTCATTTTCTCCTTATTTTTTCCTCACACTTTTAATACTGCAGTCCAAATAAACTTTCTCATGTTCCAAATA
>OY744530.1:43029083-43079083 GCA_963556195.1 Sepiola atlantica | reverse complement strand
TATGTGTTTATATGTGGTTACATATGTATGCATGTGTGTAGTCAAGAGAAAAGTTATTGCATTTTAATCAAAATGGCCTCATGTGTGCAGTTCGGTTTTTAAAATTATTTCAAAGTCATCTGATCAAATGTTTTTATCTTTGTCCTGAGGATTATTTTCTGATTTAATTTCTGATATATATATATATATATATATATATATATATATATATATATATATATATATATATATATATATATGGTATCAATAAAAGAAAGGAAAGTGTTTTAGGTGAAATTCTCTTTATTTAATTCATACAACGTTTTCGGTTTTGTATGATATATGAAAGCCAGTGAGATAGCATTTTCAAAGTACTATTTAAGGTTAAATAAAATATATATCTAAAGAATAACACGATCTATGAACTTTTATATATATTATACATAATTTCTCACATTAGTTATTTTCGAAAAATGAGTTCCAAATATTTTTCGGCCTGCCAACATAAAATCCGATGAAACTTCCTTATGTTTCCGAATATAAGCTTTTTTAAATTTGGCAGTTGAAAACGATAATTTAGAAACGTACAGCGAAAAAATAATTATATATTTTTTGAATACATTTTTTCTATAAATATTTTTATAATCCCCTATATATCAATCAATATTTATTGTATTTGTTTATCAGTATCTATGAACTAATCTCACCCTGCTCTTCTCATTTCGTCCAGTCTTACACTGAAACTTTCTGAACAATAAATTTAAAATGTAAGACAGTTGGAATTCGTTTAAACAGTCATGGCATCCTTTCAGTCTGAAGAGACAATGAATACACCCTGTAATGGTAGCTGCACGTGTAATTGTCAAGCAAGTGGTGCGCAATCCTCAACTACACCTTTCCTGAATCGACATTGCCTGATTCCAGTGGTAAGGCGAAGTCCAGGACGACTGGAAACAATACCAAGATTGACGTAGAGCACATACAGCACCTGGCGAAGAGCACATACAGCACCTGGTATTCACAAATGGTCACCCATTTTAGTACTGACTAGGCTCAACGTCGCTTAACTTAGGTGAACCTGTGTGTTAACGTGATTATCCTTGAACACTATCAGCTTGAAAATCACCCAAAGACAATTGTTTTAAATTTTAGCCGTTTTCTGTTTAATTTTTCTCATAATTGTTTTTTGGGGAGAGTTGGGTTTATGGATAGTAATGTTCACAGAAAATGCTAATAGTATTGGCACCAGCAGGCTGTGCAAGTTACAAGTGACCTCTTGAACTGATTTAAGGACATAGAACATAATTGTGAGTCACAGTCAATTTGGATTAAGAAACAATGTTTACCAATGATTAACTGGGGTAAAAATGTCACGGGCTGTTTTATAAAGTTCCGGGGACTTCAAAGATGTGACCTTTTCATCACAGGTTGGAATTAAGTTAGAATAAAATTTGAAACAGAATATGAGTATGAGTATGCAAGCTAATTTTAAATAACGTTTTTTTTTTTTGTTCGGCTTTACTGAGAAATGTTAAAGTATGGAGCTGTCCGACATAGTTAGAGGTTAAATAAGACGAACGTGGGGAAAAGATAGCAAATGAGAAATCGATGGAGAATTATGTCATCAGACAAGAAAGAAGGGGTCAGTTGAATGATAATTCAGTTGGTAGCAAGAAACAAAGCCGAAAACATAAATTAATATGGGTTAGTAGATAAGAACAAATAAGGGTACTCATCTTCTCTCTTCTCAGTGACCTCAAATAAAATATCATCTGTTTAAATACTAAAAGTATGGCCGTTGATCTTATTCATTTCAAGCGCGGCTGAATTTTATTCAGTTAAGAAAAAAAAATTATAATAGAATTTAATTTGAACTCCTTCCGCAGTCCTCCTCACTATTAGACGATCAACAACGCCATCACAATCTAGCCGAGAAGAAAGTCAGATATGAAAGTCTGAATCGATAAAGACCACACATCAAGTATGCAATACTACTTCTTAGAGTGAAACATGAACGTCTCTGTGTAGCTTGCTTGCCATCAGTCTATATAGACTTACACACATTGAAAAAAAGCATCAATCCAAAAACACGTTCACACACACTAAAGTTAATAAATACACACGCACAGAATAAACATATGTACACACACACTTCACTGGAGGAAAATATGTCTCCAAAAAGAGAATGCTATAAAAACCAATGACTTTACAATCCATACAGGCAAAACCACAAAAATGTCATATGTTTAAATATTAAAAGCACTGTTTATCATATTTATATCGAGCACAATGAGATTTTATTCAGTAAAAAAAAAGAACCTTTCTTAATTAGTTTTATTTCAGCTCCACTAGCAGTCCACCCCAACCATCACCATTAAACGATCAACATGGACGGCTACCATGACCTTGACAAGTAGAAATCTATGTATGAAGTCCCAAATGATGAATGAATAAATGAAGATCACACCCAGTATTCAACATATCATTTAGATTGAATACTGTATAAAGAGTAACCTTAGTACTATATTGGTAAATCTTCATATCTACAATGTGCCTTGTGACCTCATCTTTACGCCAGCTTTACAGAGAGGGCTTCGTCGAAACTCAGAAGCTTCACCTGAGACCACTTCGGCTAAATCGTTGGAAGGCGTCTTTTTCGGTTCGGGTCACTGCACTGTGGAACAGGTTGCCAGAAGTTGTAATTAGCCTACAGACGACCAAACAGTTCAAGGCAGTGCTGAGTACATTATAGCCGCTGAACGTTGGATAATTACCCATTACTTGAGCCGTGGAGGATGTGTGGGGATGTATTTCTGGCACAAACTTTAAACCAGAATTTAAATATACCTTTTGAGAAGTTTTTCACTTCAGCTCCAAGTCATTGACTCCACGAGACCTAGTAAAAGATGTACCATAGTCGTTTTCGTCTCATTAGAAAAAAGGCAGCATTTTCTGTCCATGATTCTGCTTCATGGAACAGTCTACCAGAGGCAGTGACGATGTTTATCATATCCAGGATTACAGTTGTCTTGGACAAAACATTCAGGCGGTATATAGATGTACACATCTTTTAACTGTCCTTTTACATGGCTTGTTACACTTTGCTATTTTATTTGATTTTATTTGATTTTTTGATTTTCTATGAAGTTATATATACTGTTGTATTAGTTGCTATATTAATAAGGAAGAGTGCTCAATATCGGTGATTGAACTTATGCAGATCTACGTCTAAGTGTATGGTTGACTCGATTGAAGATATCATATCTGTAATTTGGTTGGCCCTACCCTTTCTTCTTTTCTGCACCCTTTCTCTCTCACAGACGCGATATTGCTAGTCTCAGTCTTTTCTATAAATACTATTATGGCATGTGTTCTTCAGAAATGTCTGATTTATTCCCTGCTTCCTTTTTTTCCAGTTCGTTTGACTTGTTGGTCTAGTGGTCTTCATCAATTCGTTGTTTTGATACCTTGTTATAATACAGCTTTTTATTCCAGTAACTTCTTCCCAAGAACTGCAGGCATTTTGAACTCTCTTCCTGTAGACTGTTTTACTCCTACCTATTACCTTGGTCTTTTCAAGACTGAGATGAATAAGCATCTCATGTCTTTGCGATAATCATCTTTCGTTCTTTTTAGCTCCTTACATCAAGTGGCTTCATACCCTGTCTGGAACGATTTCTATTTTTAAAAAAGATGTTATGCTCATGGCTCGAGTAGAGAAACACTTGGGTCAGTTTGAGTGGGAAAACAAGTTTTCAAAATGGTTGGAGAATAGCGTGTGTCTGCTGGAATTGTGTATCTGGCACAAACGCGGCAGACAGCTGTGGAGGTTAGGAAGCGTTCTTTACATGAACGTTTATTGGGCATCTCCATATGTGCATATTGTTTCGTGTGGTTTGCAGAGTGATGAAGAGCAAATTCAGTCACAGAATGCTGGAAAGATGAGGTAAATGACACTCTCCTCCAGCATATGTTTATTGAAGGTGTAGATGCAGTGAAGCAAGATGATCTGGTACATGAAGTTTGGTGTGTTGATGGTCGCGAATTAAAAATGTGTATTGACGGCAGTTACCTAGCAATCACAGTTGTTTGGGAGAGCTATGCGACCGTACTGGAAGACACATGTTGATTGCGACGTGAAAACAATCCTTAACATATAAATTTGGCTGATCTTAATACCATGTTGAAAGGTATCAACTTGGCGCTCCAGTGACCAGATAAGGTGCAGCATATTAAATCAAATTCTTTGTCCGTGTACAACTGGGTGTCATACGAAGGAAGGCATAAGTATGTGTAAGGTATCAAGCAAACTCCTCAGTAGAAGGTGATGATTATGTTCAGGGAATTGGGGAGAGAATATCAGCTGTCAGTAATCACGCCATCTCATAACGTAGCTAACAGATTGATGTGGGTGCCACAGAGGCGGTCCGACATAATGAAGAAAGCGACTGCATCTGAATTATTGAGTGATACTGTCCACATTGACGAGCTGAGTGCTAGTTAGGTCATGTTGATCCATCGATGCAGTGGGCATCCGGGGTTGCAGCACATGACCTACTTTTTCAAAAGTGTCTGCTCATTGACAACCAAGTCAGCTGTCAAGTCAGTATATAGGAGAGCAACCAGGTTGGAGATTTTGTGTCGATTAAGGCCTTACATAACTAGTGTTCGACCAAATTTGGTAGAGGCACAATGATTAAGAAAGTTAGTTCTCACTACATAATCGTTGACAGAGTGCCCCGTCATGTGAAGGATTCAAGCTCATTCTATGGATCAGACTCTGAAAGAAACAAAATGAAAATACCCGCAGTGTTTCTTTCAGAGGATATTGAACTGACAATCATGCAAACCCTTTTTGATCAGATATCAAAAGCTGGGTCAAGCTTGTTTATGAAACCCTAGTTTCCACCGTGCCCTAAAGTCTGTATATTTACATTAATAATTATCATGCTATTTCTATTGTAATTGAGTATTGTTTTTTTCCACACATAACTGACTCACTATATATATACATATATATATATATATATATATATATATATATATATATATATATATATATATATATATATATATATATATATATATATAATAATCCAGGTAAAACATCCACAGGGTAGTAATCCAAAGAATTTAAACCGGGTTTATAAAAAGTGCTCAACATCAAATAGAGCTTTTATATGATTATTTTTATTTACATAGACATGTACAAAATCGGCGACACTGGCATGTCGATGTTATCGATCAACAGTTATTATAAACTGAGATCACATCAGGTAGAGTTAGAATCCGATCTTAACCTTAGATCATATTTGGAAAGGTTCTTTCCAAATATGATCTACGGTTAAGATCGGATTCTAACTCTACCTGATGAGATCTCAGTTTATAATAACTGTTGATCGATAACATCGACATGCCAGTGTCGCAGATTTTGTACATGTCTGCGTAAATAAAAATAATCATATCATATATATATATATATATATATATATATATATATATATATATAGAGAGAGAGAGAGAGAGAGAGAGAGAGAGAGAGAAAGAGAGTTTATGGATGACTACATATGCCTCCCCCAATCTGAGGACTTTTGTAAGTGAAATTGTCCCAGTGCGATCAGCATAAATGCAAGGCTCTTTGTCTAAACAAATATAGCATTCTCGGCAATTGACAGTGTTTATATGAACACTGAAGTTTCGCTTACTCACTGACGAATGACTGACATCCGAATGGATAGGAGCACTAACTGTCTACTTTATGGTCGCGTTTTGATCTCAACAACGAGGCACTTGCCAGTCTAGCCACACTGAAGAACTGTTATACAGCGAAACAGTATATCTGTAGATGATTATATATATATATATATATATATATATATATATATATATATATATATATATATATATATGTGTGTGCGTGTGTGTGTGTGTGTGTGTGTGTGTGGGTGTGTGGGTGTGTGTGTGAATATACATAATACAGTTTGAACTTTGGTACTTTAGATATGAAATTCTGATTGGCCTACATTCCAATATTGAAAGCATTTTCATTGCATAAAAGGCCAATGAAAACAAAAGACAATGCATCTTTTCAATAGGATAATTACATCATGTATTCTGCTTTTAAGTCATTCCTCGCTTGTTGGGCAACTTCTGAATGATGGAGATATTATTCCAATTATTGGCCTTTTAAAAGTTTTTAATCTCATTACAAACTGTCAGATCTGGTCCAGTCACCTCAACAGATCTTCCAACAAATTGTCTATGCATTTTCATTAATCCAACTAATTTGAAATTAATTAGTTCAAAAAAAAAAAAAAGAAAATTGAAGTACTTGACAAATTTATTTTCCTTTGGGAGTCGATGGCTAAATCAAATGTCACTCATTCAATTAGAAACACTGGTCTCAAAGGACAGAATTCATTGAAATGGAATGTGAACTCTGATTTAAAAATTTATCAAAGCTTTGATTTGAAACGTTGTATAAAAGACAACATTTATACAATTATGGAAGGCCATAACATGCACGTTTATCCAAACTAATAAACAATTCCAATTATTATACCATATTAAACTTCACTGTAATATAATAAAGTCTCCAGTTATGCAATGGATTTCTAATAATATTCCATGAAAAATTGCCAGTATACTGAAATCATATGCCCTTAATAGGGTTATGATGAAAATTCATATACACTAAATGTACAAAAGCAAGGAAACCCCCAAATGTTTACACTTTTATTGTCATTAAGGGTATGACTACATATCAAACAAACCATTTCATTATCACATCACTACAGTATAAATCTCTATGCATGAGTGGATGAAGTGTGTGAGGTGCGCTGAAGAAAAATTCCTACCAGTAAAATACATAGCCCTGTTGTGCTCGCATACTCTTAATGACAATAAAAATGTAAAAATTTAGGGATTTCCTTGCTTGTGTACATTTAGTGTATATGAATTTTCATCTTAACCCTATTAAGGGCATATGATTTCAGTATACTGGCAATTTTTCATGGAATGTCGCTACTTTTGTAAAGGCTATGCCTCAATACAATGCCTTCTCATAACTGATATAGTTGGTAGTTGAGTATATGATAAACTGAAATTAAAATGCCATCAACTAGACACTAGAACCTCTATCTTTGCCAAAAATCAGCTGAACCTATCAACTGGGCGATAAGTAAGATATAGAATAAAGTGTATGAATACTGGTCATTTTTAAGGTTTTGGGGAATTTTCTTGAAAACTAAGGTACATGGTAAACTGAAATTAAAATGCCATCAACTAGACCCTAGAACCTCTATCTCTGTCAAAAATCAGCTGAATTCATCAAAATAGTTGATTAGATACAGGGTGGCACATACGTACGTACACACAGATAACATGATTTCATGATTGAACTTTCTGGATCTCTGGGTTGTCTTGACTAATGATGCTGAAATTCTACACACTTATAGAAGCTATCAAATACAAATTTTGTGCAAAGTTTTAACTAATTTGGTTTATTGGTTTTTGAGTTATGATTGATCAAAGAAATGAGATTTCCAGCATAGGCCATTCGTGTAGTCTATTAAGGGATAGAGCGCTCTCGCGCTTCCCTTGATTTATACAATTACTAGCGGGGCTACCCGGCGTTGCTCGGGGTCATAAAAACATATAATTGAAGAAAAATCGTGTGTGTAACATCTTTATATACAAACTTCTATTTCTCCCCCCCCCCTTTCTCTATAGCCGTCTCTTTATCTTTCTACCTTTCTCTTCCCTGGTCGCCCCATTTCATAATTTTTCCTTTTGCGAAAGCTGTTTCTTACCCACCATTTCTCCTACGTTGGCCAGGGCAATAGTATGACATATTTCTATAAAAAGTAACACCTCTATCTTCGCCTTCTATATAGGTACTTATCTCCGCCCCAGTGTTCATACTATATACGTATCTATCATCACCCCGGTGCGCATACTATATACGTACCTATCGCCGCCCCAGTGCACATACTATATATGTACTCATCGCCGCCCCAGTGCAGATACTATTTAAGTACCTATCGCCGCCTCGGTGCGAATGCTAAATAGTACCTATCGCTGCCCCGGTGTGCATGCTACATAAGTACCTATCGCTGCCCTAGTGCGAATAATTAATATGTACATATTGCCGCTTTGGTGCGAATGCTAAATACGTACCTATAGCCGCCCCGGTGCGAATGCGAAATACATACCTTTCGCCGTTCCAGTGCATGTGCTATATACGTACCTATCGCCGCCCCGGTGCGCGTGCTATATATGTACTGATCGCCGCCGCAGAGCGCATGCTATGTACGTACTTATTGCTGCCCATGTGTACATGCTATATACGTAGCTATCGCCACCCCTGAATTCTGAATACGTACCTATAGCCGCCCCGGTGTGGAAGCTAAATAGGTACTAATCGCTGCCCTGGTGCGAATGCTAAATACATACCTATCGCCGCCCCGGTGTGAATTCTAAATACGTACCTATCGCCGACCCAGTGGTAATTCTAAATACGTACCTATCGCCGCCCCGGGTCGGAAGCTAAATATGTACATATCGCCACCCTGGTGCGAATGCTAAATACATACCTATCACTGCCCCAGTGTGAATACTAAATATGTACATATCGCCGCCCCGGTGCGAATGCTGAATACGTACCTATCGCAACCCCAGGGCGAATGCTAAATACGTAACTATCGCCACCCCTATACACTACTATATACATACCTATGTCACCCCAGTGCACATACTATATATAAACCTATCGCCGGCCTGGTGCGCATAATATATTCGTACCTATCGCGGCTCTGGTGTGCATACTACATACTTACCTATCTCTGCAAGGGTGCACATACTATATATGTACCTATCTCCAGCCCAGTTCGCATACGTAAGAACTCATATTAGTGCACCCCTGTCGTGTTAGAAAAACAAAATAGTGTTCATTCATGTATTGTCACTATCATAAATATAAATAATTTTAGTTAAAAACAGAAAAAAAGAAATTTTTTTGCCTCCCCCCAAGAAAATTTTTTTTCAATCCTCACACATACTTAGAAATATTTTTAATTTAAAAGAAATAAAAAGAAAAGAAAATTTTTTGACCCGCCCCCAAAATTTTATGTTCGGGGAGAAATATTTTTAGTTTAAAAAAAGAAAAAAAAAAAAATTTTTTAGCCCCCGCCCCGAAAATTTTTTTTTTCATCCTGCTTCATACATATAAATATTTTCAATGAAAAAGATAAAAGAAAAAGAAATAAATGTTGCCCCCCCCCCAATTTTTTTTTTACACTCCCGGTGCGCATGATATATTCGTACTTATGGCATCCCATGTGCACATGCTATATACGTTCCTATCGCCACCGCTGAATGCTAAATACGTACCTATTGCCGCCATGGTGCGAATGCTAAATAGGTACCTATTGCCGCCCAGGTGCGAATGGTAAATATGTTTATATCGCCGCTAAAAATTTCCACGACCCCCCAATCTCTCCAGGCCGCCCAACTTTTTTTTACTCTTGCCCAACCCTGAGTAATATTTTTAGTTCCAAAAATAAAAAAATAAAAAAATTTGGCCCGACCCCTAAAACGTTTGTCCTGACCTCTAAACATTTCCCCGAGCTCCCAATCTCTCCAGAACCCCCCCAACTTTTTTTTATTCTCTCCCAACCCTGAGAAATATTTTTAGTTAAAAAAATAAAAAAACAAAAAAAATTTAGCCCGACCTATAAAAAGTTTGTCCTGACCCCTAAAAATTTCCCCGACCCCCCAATCTCTCCAGGCCCCCCCCCAACAGTTTTTTTTACTCTCGCCCACCCCGAGTAATATTTTTAGTTCAAAAAATAAAAAAATAAAAAAATTTGGACCGACCACTTAAAAGTTTGACCTGACCCCTGAAAATTTCTCCGACCCCCCCCAATCTCTCCAGGCCCCCACAATTTCTTTTACTCTCCCAAACATGAGAAATATTTTGAGATCAAAAAAAAAAAAAAAAAAATTGGCCTGACCCCTAAAAAGTTCGGCCTGACCCCTAAAATTTTCCACGACCCCCTAATCCTTCCAGCACCCCCCTCCCCCACTTTTTTTCATTCTCCCACAACCCTGAGAAATATTTTAAGTTAAGAAAAAAGAAAAAAATAATTTGGCCTGACCCCTAAAATTTTGGCCTGACCCCTAAATTTTTCCCGACCCCCTAATCTCTCCAGCCCCCCCCCCTCCAACTTTTTTTTCACTCTCCCACAACTCTGAGGAATATTTTAAGTTCAAAAAAAAAAAAAAAAAAAATTGGACAGACCCCTAAAAAATTTGGCCTGACCCTTAAATTTTCCCCGACCCCCTAATCTCTCGAGCCCCCCCCCCCCCAAATTTTTTCAGTGTCCCACAACCCTGAGAAATATTTTAAGTTCAAAAAAAAAAAAAAAATTTGGCCTGACCCCTAAAAAATTTGTTCTGACCCCTACAATTTAATTGTGTTTTTAAACGTGAGTTAACGCACTTCCTTAGCTATCCTCTAAAAAATAAATTTCATAAAAAAACATTAATTGGTTTATGAACTTGAGGTATTACGTAATTAAATTACAATATGACTCAGCAATTTCAAATTACTATAAAATATAATGAAAAATAAATGAAAAGCCCCCCCCCCCCCCGGATGAAATATTCCCCATGGACCCCTAAAGGCTGGGTTAATAGATTCGGCAATACTCTCATCATCTTACTCTGTGAATTTTACATAAGAATACACTTTTATATGTTATGTATATATTCTCTAACCTTGTTTTAAACACTTTAATTGTGTTTTTAAACGTGAGTTAACGCACTTCCTTAGCTATCCTCTAAAAAATAAATTTCATTAAAAAACATTAATTGGTTTATGAACTTGAGGTATTACGTAATTAAATTACAATATGACTCAGCAATTTCAAATTACTATAAAATATAATGAAAAATAAATGAAAAGCCCTCCCCCCAGATGAACTATTCCCCATGGACCCCAAAGGGCTGGGTTAATAGATTCAGCAATACTCTCATCATCTTACTCTGTGAATTTTACATAAGAATACATTTTTACATGTTATGTATATATTCTCTAACCTTGTTTTAAACGCCTTAATTGTGTTTTTAAACGTGATTTAACGACCTTCCTTAGCTATCCTCTAAAAAATAAATTTCATTAAAAAACATTAATTGGTTTATGAACTTGAGGTATTACGTAATTAAGTTACAATATGACTCAGCAATTTCAAATTACTATAAAATATAATGAAAAATAAATGAATAGCCCCCCCCCCCCCGATGAAATATTCCCCATGGACCCTTAAGGGCTGGGTTAATAGATTCGGGAATACTCTCATCATCTTACTCTGTGAATTTTACATAAGAATACATTTTATATGTTATGTATATATTCTCTAACCTTGTTTTAAAAACCTTAATTGTGTTTTTAAACGTGAGTTAACGCACTTCCTTAGCTATCCTCTAAAAAATAAATTTCATTAAAAAACATTAATTGGTTTATGAACTTGAGGTATTACGTAATTAAATTACAATATGACTCAGCAATTTCAAATTACTATAAAATATAATGAAAAATAAATGAAAAGCCCTCCCCCCAGATAGACTATTCCCCATGGACCCCAAAGGGCTGGGTTAATAGATTCAGCAATACTCTCATCATCTTACTCTGTGAATTTTACATAAGAATACATTTTTATATGTTATGTATATATTCTCTAACCTTGTTTTAAACGCCTTAATTGTGTTTTTAAACGTGAGTTAACGACCTTCCTTAGCTATCCTCTAAAAAATAAATTTCATTAAAAACATTAATTGGTTTATGAACTTGAGGTATTACGTAATTAAGTTACAATATGACTCAGCAATTTCAAATTACTATAAAATATAATGAAAAATAAATGAATAGCCCCCCCCCCCCCCGATGAAATATTCCCCATGGACCCCTAAGGGCTGGGTTAATAGATTCGGGAATACTCTCATCATCTTACTCTGTGAATTTTACATAAGAATACATTTTATATGTTATGTATATATTCTCTAACCTTGTTTTAAAAACCTTAATTGTGTTTTTAAACGTGAGTTAACGCACTTCCTTAGCTATCCTCTAAAAAATAAATTTCATTAAAAAACATTAATTGGTTTATGAACTTGAGGTATTACGTAATTAAATTACAATATGACTCAGCAATTTCAAATTACTATAAAATATAATGAAAAATAAATGAAAAGCCCTCCCCCCAGATGAACTATTCCCCATGGACCCCAAAGGGCTGGGTTAATAGATTCAGCAATACTCTCATCATCTTACTCTGTGAATTTTACATAAGAA
This sequence comes from Sepiola atlantica, assembly GCA_963556195.1. Taxonomy (NCBI): domain Eukaryota; kingdom Metazoa; phylum Mollusca; class Cephalopoda; order Sepiida; family Sepiolidae; genus Sepiola; species Sepiola atlantica. Next base: position 43,066,752 of record OY744530.1, on the reverse strand, counting down.
TACATTTTTATATGTTATGTATATATTCTCTAACCTTGTTTTAAACGCCTTAATTGTGTTTTTAAACGTGAGTTAACGACCTTCCTTAGCTATCCTCTAAAAAATAAATTTCATTAAAAAACATTAATTGGTTTATGAACTTGAGGTATTACGTAATTAAGTTACAATATGACTCAGCAATTTCAAATTACTATAAAATATAATGAAAAATAAATGAATAGCCCCCCCCCCCCGATGAAATATTCCCCATGGACCCCTAAGGGCTGGGTTAATAGATTCGGGAATACTCTCATCATCTTACTCTGTGAATTTTACATAAGAATACATTTTATATGTTATGTATATATTCTCTAACCTTGTTTTAAAAACCTTAATTGTGTTTTTAAACGTGAGTTAACGCACTTCCTTAGCTATCCTCTAAAAAATAAATTTCATTAAAAAACATTAATTGGTTTATGAACTTGAGGTATTACGTAATTAAGTTACAATATGACTCAGCAATTTCAAATTACTATAAAATATAATGAAAAATAAATGAATAGCCCCCCCCCCCCGATGAAATATTCCCCATGGACCCCTAAGGGCTGGGTTAATAGATTCGGGAATACTCTCATCATCTTACTCTGTGAATTTTACATAAGAATACATTTTATATGTTATGTATATATTCTCTAACCTTGTTTTAAAAACCTTAATTGTGTTTTTAAACGTGAGTTAACGCACTTCCTTAGCTATCCTCTAAAAAATAAATTTCATAAAAAAACATTAATTGGTTTATGAACTTGAGGTATTACGTAATTAAATTACAATATGACTCAGCAATTTCAAATTACTATAAAATATAATGAAAAATAAATGAAAAGCCCCCCCCCCCGGATGAAATATTCCCCATGGACCCCTAAAGGCTGGGTTAATAGATTCGGCAATACTCTCATCATCTTACTCTGTGAATTTTACATAAGAATACATTTTTATATGTTATGTATATATTCTCTAACCTTGTTTTAAACGCCTTAATTGTGTTTTTAAACGTGAGTTAACGACCTTCCTTAGCTATCCTCTAAAAAATAAATTTCATTAAAAAACATTAATTGGTTTATGAACTTGAGGTATTACGTAATTAAATTACAATATTACTCAGCAATTTCAAATTACTATAAAATATAATGAAAAATAAATGAAAAGCCCCCCCCCCCCGATTAAATATTCCCCATGGACCCCTAAAGGCTGGGTTAATAGATTCGAGAATACTCTCATTATCTTACTCTCTGAATTTTACATGAGAATACACTTTTATATGTTATGTATATATTCTCTAACTTTGTTTTAAACACTTTAATTGTGTTTTTAAACGTGAGTTAACGCACTTCCTTAGCTATCCTCTAAAAAATAAATTTCATTAAAAAACATTAATTGGTTTATGAACTTGAGGTATTACGTAATTAAATTACAATATGACTCAGCAATTTCAAATTACTATAAAATATAATGAAAAATAACTGAAAAGCCCCCCCCCCCCGATGAAATATTCCCCATGGACCCCTAAGGGCTGGGTTAATAGATTCGGGAATACTCTCATCATCTTACTCTGTGAAGTTTACATGAGAATACACTTTTATATGTTATGTATATATTCTCTAACCTTGTTTTAAACGCCTTAATTGTGTTTTTAAACGTGAATTAACGCACTTCCTTAGCTATCCTCTAAAAAATAAATTTCATTAAAAAACATTAATTGGTTTATGAACTTGAGGTATTACGTAATTAAGTTACAATATGACTCAGCAATTTCAAATTACAATAAAATATAATGAAAAATAAATGAAAAGCCCCCCCCCCACCCGATGAAATATTCCCCATAGACCCCTAAGAGCTGGGTTAATAGATACGGGAATACTCTCATCATCTTACTCTGTGAATTTTACATAAGAATACACTTTTATATGTTATGTATATATTCTCTTACCTTGTTTTACACACCTTAATTAACACTTTAAACATGAGTTAACGCACTTCCTTAGCTATCCTTTAAAAAATAAACGGAGCCGATACTACCCTACCTCTACACTTCTCAAAAAAGGAGGAGGTAATTCATGGGATGAGCACATCATGACAACTGAACCGATACTATTCTACATCTACACTTCTCAAAAAAGGAGGAGGTAATGCATGGGATCAGTGCATCATGACAACGGAGCCGATACTACCCTACCTCAACACTTCTCAAAAAAGGAGGAGATAGTGCATGGGGTGAGGGCATTATGACAACGGAACCGATACGACCCTACCTCAACACTTCTCAAAGAAGGAGGAGGTAATTCATGGGATGAGGGCATCATGACAACGGAACCGATACTACCCTACCTCTACACTTCTCAAAAAAGGAAGAGATAATGCATGGGATGAGTGCATCATGACAACGGAGCCGATACTACCCTACCTCTACACTTCTCAAAAAAGGAGGAGATAATGCATGGGATGAGGGCATCATGACAACGGAACCGATACGACCCTACCTCAACACTTCTCAAAAAAGGAGGAGGTAATTCATGGGATGAGCACATAATGACAACTGAACCGATACTATTCTACATCTACACTTCTCAAAAAAGGAGGAGGTAATGCATGGGATCAGTGCATCATGACAACGGAGCCGATACTACCCTACCTCAACACTTCTCAAAAAAGGAGGAGGTAATGCATGGGATGAGGGCATCATGACAATGGAACCGATACTGCCCTACCTCAACACTTCTCAGAAAAGGAGGAGATAATGCATGGGATGCGTGCATCATGACAACGAAACCTATACGACCTTACCTCAACACTTCTCAAAAAAAGAGGAGATAATGCATGGGATGAGGGCATCATGACAACGGAACCGATACTACCCTACCTCTACACTTCTCAAAAAAGGAGGAGATAATGCATGGGATGAGGGCATCATGACAACGGAACCGATACGACCCTACCTCAACACTTCTAAAAAAAGGAGGAGATAATGCATGGGATGAGCACATCATGACAACGGAACCGATACGAACCTACCTCAACACTTCTCAAAAAAGGAGGAGGTAATTCATGGGATGAGCACATCATGACAACGGAACCGATACTATTCTACATCTACACTTCTCAAAAAAGGAGGAGGTAATGCATGGGATCAGTGCATCATGACAACGGAACCGATACTACCCTACCTCAACACTTCTCAAAAAAGGAGGAGGTAATGCTCACACCGGCGAATACCGTAACCCCCCCTCCCTGATTTGGCCTGAAAGGAGGAGGTAATTCCTATCATGATAACAGAACGGCCACAGGGAGGGATGGGGGGGGGGATATTAGCGTCTATTAATAATTAAGAAAGAAAGTGTGAGAGGGAAAAATGACAGAAAGGAAAACTGCCACTCTCTGACGTCATGATGATCTGATATAACCGGACACAATTTAGGTCAAGACCGGGTACATCCGGCAAGGGATTATGGGACAGGTGCGGATGTGATTGAGCAACCCTTGTTTCACTACACACTCTTAACGTAGGATTCCTATGTTGTTATTGATGCATCCGAACAGAGGTTATTGGATGATCTGATAGAACCGGACACAATTTAGGGCAAGACCGGGTACATCCGGCAAGGGATTATGGGATGTTTACAGTGACTCTGCATTTTTATCGGATTAGTACATAAATACATTAGATTATTACGAATTCACTACATATTAACGTTGAAAAAGTCGTGGAAAATACGAAAAAACTGCTACCTTTTGTCGGAAAGTGGTCCGGTTGACTGTCAGCGAGTGAATCATTTGTCGTGATTTTGAGATATTATGATCCCAGGATATGTACGGTGCTAAAAATATAAACTTTTTTACATGTCGCCGCATAGTTTTTGAGGAAAAGCTTCACATACAAACAGACATACATACATACATACATACATACATATAGACAACTGCCCTTTATATAAGAGACTAGCGGGGCTACCCGGCGTTGCTCGGGGTCATAAAAACATATATTTGAAGAAAGATCGTGTGTGTAACATCTTTATATTCAAACTTCTATGTCCGCCCCCTCTCTCTATAGCCGTCTTTTTATCTGCTACCTTTCTCTTCCCTGGTCGCCCCTATTTCACAGCTACTTTCTAATTTTGCCTTTTGCAAAAGCTGTTTGTTCCCCACCATTTCTCCTATTGCCCAGGGTAATAGTATGACATATTTCTATAAAAAGTAACACCTCTATCTGCGCCTTCTATATAGGTACTTATCGCCACCCCGGTGTTCATACTATATACGTATCTATCATCACCCCGGTGCGCATACTATATACGTACCTATCGCCGCCCCAGTGCACATACTATATACGTACCTATCGCCGCCCCGGTGCAGATACTATTTAAGTACCTATCGCCGCCCCGTTGCATATGCTAAATAGTACCTATCGTTGCCCCGGTGTGAATGCTAAATACATACCTATTGCGCCCCGGTGTGCATGCTACATAAGTACCTATCGCTGCCCTAGTGCGAATAATTAATATGTACATATTGCCGCTTTGGTGTGAATGCTAAATACGTACCTATCGCCGGCCCAGAGGGAATGCTAAATACGTACCTATAGCCACCCTGGTGCGAATGCTAAATACGTACCTATAGCCGCTCCAGTGCGAATGCTAAATACGTACCTATCACCACCACGGTGCGAATGCGAAATACATACCTTTCGCCGCCCCAGGGCGCGTGCTATATATGTACTGATCGCCGCCGCAGAGCGCATGCTATGTACGTACTTATTGCTGCCCATGTGTACATGCTATATACGTAGCTATCGCCACCCCTGAATTCTGAATACGTACCTATCGCCGCCCTAGTGTGGAAGCTAAATACGTACATATCGCTGCCCCGGTGCAAATGCTAAATACATACCTATCGCCGCCCCGGTGTGAATTCTAAATACGTACCTATCGCCACCCCGGTGTGAATTCTAAATACGTACCTATCGCCGCCCCAGTGCGGAAGCGAAATTCGTACATATCGCCACCCCGGTGCGAATGCTAAATACATACCTATCGCTGCCCCGGTGTGAATGCTAAATACATACCTATCGCCGCCCCGGTGTGAATGCTAAATACGTACCTATCGCCGCCCCGGTGTGAATTTTAAATATGTACCTTTCACCGCCCCGGTGTGAATTTTAAATATGTACCTTTCGCGGCCCCTGTGCGTGTGCTATATACGTACCTATCGCCGCCCCGGTACGCGTGCTATATATGAACCGATCGCTGCCTCAGTGCGCATGCTAAATACATACCTATCACTGCCCCGGTGCGCATACTATATGTGCACATGCTATATAAGTACCTATCACCACCGCTGAATGCTAAATAAGTACCTATCGCCGCCCCGGTGTGGAAGCTAAATACGTACATATCGCCGCCCCTAAATTTGGGCGGACCCTAAAAAATTTGGCCTGACACCTAAAATTTTCCCCGACCCCTAAATCTCTCTAGACCCCTAATTTTTCACTCCCCCCCAACCATGAGAAATATTTTTACTTCAAAACAAAAAAAAGAAAAAAATTTGGCCTGACCCCTAAAAAGTTCCGCATTACCCCTAAAATTTTCCCCGACCCCTAAATCTCTCCAGCCACCTAATTTTTCACTCTCCCCCAACCATGAGAAATATTTTGAGTTCAAAACAAAAAAAAAGAAAAAAATTTGGCTTGACCCCTAAAAAGTTCCGCCTGACCCCTAAAATTTTCCCCGACTCCTCAATCTCTCCAGCCCCCTAATTGTTCACTCTCCCCCAACCCTGAGAAATATTTTGACTTCAAAACCAGAAAAAAGAAAAAATTTGGCCTGAACCCTAAAAAGTTCGTCCTGACCCCTAAAATTTTCCCCGACCCCTAAATCTCTCTAGCCCCCTAATTTTTCACTCTCCCCCAACGATGAGAAATATTTTCAGTTCAAAACCAAAAAAACCAAAAAAAATTGGCCTGACCCCTAAAAAGTTCGTCCTGACCCCTAAAATTTTCCCCGACCCCCTAATCTCTCCAGCCCCCCCCCCAACTTTTTTGTCAGTGTCCCACAACCCTGAGAAATATTTTAAGTTCAAAAAAAAAAAAAAAAAAAATTTGGCGTGACCCCTAAAAAATTTGGCCTGACCCCTAAAATTTTCTCCGACCCCCTAATCTCTCCAGCCCCCCCAACTTTTTTTTTCAGTGTCCCACAACCCTGAGAATTATTTTAAGTTCAAAAAAAGAAAGAAAAAAAAATTTGGCCTGACCCCTAAAATTTTCCCCGACCCCCTAATCTCTCCAGCCCCCCCCCCCCCTGAACTTTTTTTTTCAGTGTCCCACAACCCTGAGAAATATTTTAAGTTCAAAAAAAAAAAAAAAAATTTGGCCTGACCCCTAAAAAATTTTGCCTGACCCCTAAAATTTCCCCCGACCCCCTAATCTCTCCAGCCCCCCCCCCCGAACTTTTTTTTTCAGTGTTCCATAACCCTGAGAAATATTTTAAGTTCAAAGAAAAAAAAAAAAATTTGGCCTGACCCCTAAAAAATTTGGCCTGACCCCTAAAATTTCCCCCGACCCCCTAATCTCTCCAGCCCCCACCCCCCCAAACTTTTTTTTTCAGTGTCCCATAACCCTGAGAAATATTTTAAGTTCAAAAAAAAAAAAAAAATTTGGCCTGACCCCTAAAATTTTCCCCGACCCCCTAATCTCTTTATTATAGATACAAATAAATGCACATTGGCCTGTATTATAGATGCAAATAAATGCACATTGGTCTTTATTATAGATACAAATAAATGCACATTGGTCTTTATTATAAATGCAAATAAATGCACATTGGTCTTTATTATAGATACAAATGAATGCACATTGGTCTTTATTATAGATTTGCTTAATATCCCCCCCCCCAAGAAAAAATTTGGCCTGAGGCGCTCACACCGGCGAATGCTGACACTCTCTCCGCGCAACAGATACTACACTATCTCCACCCTCTCAAAAAGGTGTGAGCGTCGGCGAATGCCGACACTCCCCCTCCCCCAAATTTGGCCTGAGGCGCCCATCCGGCGAATACCGAAACCCCCTCCCCCAAATCTATAACCGCTGCTTTATCTTTCTACTTTTCTCTTCCCTGGTCGCCCCAATTCACTGCTACTTTTTAATTTTGCGAAAGCTGTTTCTTTCCCACCATTTCATCCTACGTTTCCCAGGGCAATAGTATGACTTATTTCTATAAAAAGTACCACCTCTGTCTGCGCCTTCTATATAAGTACTTATCTCCGCCCCGGTGTCCATACTATATACGTATCTATCCCCACCCCGGTGTGCATACTATATACATACCTATCGCCGCCCCAGTGCACATAATATATACATACCTATCGCAAAGCCGGTGCAGATACTATATAAGTACTTATCGTGGCCTGGGTGCAGATACTATATAAGTACCTATCGCTTCCCCAATGCAAATACTAAATATGTACATATCGCCACCCCGGTGTGAATGCTAAATATGTACCTATCACCGCCCCGGTGCGAATGCTAAATACGTACCTTTCTGCCGCCCCGGTGCCTGTTATATATACGTACCTATCGCCGCCCCGGTGCGCGTGCTGTATACGTACTGATCACCGCCCCGGAGAACATGCTAAATACATACCTATAACCGGCCCGGTGCACATGCTATATACGTACCTATCGCCGCCCCTGAATGCTAAATACGTACCTATCGCCGCCTCAGTGCGAATGCTAAATGCATACCTATCGCCGACCCGGTGCAAATGCTGAATATGTACCTTTCGCCGCCCCAGTGCGCGTGCTATATACGTACCTATCGCCGCCCCACTGTGCGTGCTATATACATACCCATCGCCGCCCCGAAGCGCATGCTAAATACATACCTATCAGTGGCCCGGTGCACATGCTGTATACGTACTTATTGCTGCCCATGTGCACATGCAATATAGTACCTATCGACGACCCAGTGTGCATACTACATATGTACATATCGCTGCCTCAGTGTGAATACTAAATATGTACCTATCGCCACCCTGGTGTGAATGCTAAATACGTACTTATCACCACCCCTATGCACTACTATATATGTACCTATTTCCACCCCAGTGCACATACTGTATATACCTATCGCCGGCCCGGTGTGCATACTATATTTGTACCTATCGTCGCCCTGGTGCACATACCATATACTTACCTATCTCTGCAAGGGTTCACATAGATATGTATCATGGATATGTATCATGAATATGTATAATGTATCTTGGATATGTATCATGTATGATGGATATGTAACATGTATCATGTATGATGGATATGTAACATGTATCATGGATATGTATGATGTATCATGGATACGTATCATGGATATGCATAACTGATGTGTATAATGTATCATGGATATGTATCATGTATATGTATAATTCCTCATGTATCATGGATATGTATAATGTATCATGGATACGTATCATGTATCATGGATATGTATCATGTATATGTACCATGTATCATGGATATGTATCATGTATATGTACTATGTATCATAGATATGTATCATGTATATGTATCATGTATCATACATATGTATTATGTATCATGTATCATGGATATGTATCATGTATCATGGATATGTATCATGTATGATGTATATGTATCATGTATATGTATCATGGATATGTATCATGTATCATGGATATGTATCATGGATATGTATCATGTATATGTATCATGTATACGTATCATATATATGTGTTAAGTATCATAAATATGTATCATGGATATGTATCATGGATGTGTATCATGCTATTCTTCATAATATTCAATCCCCTCATGATATTGTTCATCGTTTTTAATCCTCTCATGATATTCTTCATCATTTTCAATTCTCATAGTATTCTACATCATTTTCAATCCCCTCATGATATTCTTCATGATTTTCAATCCTCTCATGCTATTAATTCATGATTTTCAATCCTCTCATGATATTATTCATCATTTTCAATCCTCTCATGATATTATTCATCGTTTTCAATCCTCTCCTGCTATTCTTAATCATGTTCAATCCTCTCATGCAATTCTTCATCATTTTGAATACTCTCATGATATTCTTCATCATTTTAAATCCTGTAATGCTATTCTTCATTATTGTCAATCCTGTCATGCTATTCTTGATCATTTTCAATCCTCTCATGCAATTCTTAATCATTTTCAATCCTCTCATGATATTCTTCATAATTTTCAATCCTCTTATGATATTATTCATGAATTTCAACCCTCTCGTGCTATTCTTCATCATTTTCAATCCTCTCATGCTATTCTTGATCATTTTCAATCTTCTCATGATATTCTTCATCATTTTCAATCCCCTCATGATATTCTTCATCATTTTCAATCCTCTCATGATATTCTTCATCATTGTCAATCCTGTTATGCTATCCTTCCTCATTTTCAATCCCATGATGACGTTTTACATCATTTTCAATCCCCTGATGATGTTTTTCATCATTTTCAATCCTCTCATGACATTCTTCATCATTTTCAATCCCATGATGACGTTTTTCATCATTTTCAATCCCCTGATGATGGTTTTCATCATGTTCAATCCTCTAATGACATTATTCATCATTTTCAATCCTCTCGTGATATTATTCATCATTTTCAATCCTCTCATGCTATTCTTCATCATTTTCAATCCACTCATGATATTCTTCACCATTTTCAATCCTCTCATGATATTCTTCATCATTTTCAATTACTTATTTAGTTTACTTCTATTTTACAGCTCGTGGTAGTATTTAATCGTCACCCATTTAGTATTCGCTAGGCTATGCATTGCTTAACATCTCCATTTGACTGATAATAATGACAATAGATGTTCTTAACATTGTATTGTCCTATTCCAGGACAACGCCAAATACAAGGAGGCCTCCAGAGCTCTACTAAAATAACTCTCGCTTATCCCTTCCCTTTTATCAGGACAACAGTCCGAAGAAAAATGCAAAAATAAACAATAATAACGTGACGATAGCATAAAATAATATCCGAACCTATCACTATGACATCATGTACCTATCTATGTGACGTCATGTGCACAAGATAACATTAAAAATCGTGATCACATTAAACGAAAAAATGGCTATTTGACCCCTTTAAAATGAATCTTTTTTTTTAATGTTTGGATATTATTTTCTCGAGGTTATGCTGGTTAAAATAATACCTAATTCGGAGGTGTTTGTTTAGTATTTTAAAAGCCTTAGCGTTACATACATATCACAGATTTTTGCCTTATATATATTGAGATTGAGATTACTCGTTTAGTAGCGCTTAATTTATTACTTTTGTTCATCCCAAACAAGGCATATTGCCACTGAAGTGTAAGAGCCTACTGTGATAGGGGCTAGATTTATAGGAGTGTCAATCTGGATGGGGAGTTTGGCAACAAGGTTGTTGTTCACATTAAATTTAAATTTCTGCATGTTGGTACGTTGGGGAAGCAGGATGCAGGAAGGAAATTTCAAAAGGCAAGTAGTTCGAGAAAAGAAGCGATTAGAATAGACAATCTTCCGGCGTCTGGAGACATTTAAAGTGAATGGGTGGAATTTTGTTGTGAGTCGGGTGGTTCAGAGGTAGTTGCGTTGAGGGGGTCCAAGTGCAATAAGTTCTTATAAAACCACAGGAATGCAACACTACAACGATGATACAGGGACTGGAGCTTGGCAGACAGTGCAGAATCTATTAAGTGAGAGACTCTTTTTGGACGATGTCCAAGAGGGAGAAGCTAGTGGTTGGTGCACTAGTCTAGTCTTCATTGGAAGGAGGTTCAGTTATGTTTAAGAGATGAATTATAATTGCCCTGCTCCAAAGGGTGCCCCAGTAATAACTCAAAATTCCACTATGTGTTGTTTGTCCCAACAAGAGTTTTATAGGCTTATATTTATGTGTGGCTCGAATAACCTATACTTTTTCTCCATCTCTTCTAGACACTAGTCCAGTTTAATAATACTCATGTTTATCTTAAAATATTTCCTTGTCTATGCCACTTCTTCAAAATCTTGTGTCTTGGTGTAAGAGGAAGCATGTTCAGTATAACTTTTAAGAAAACTATGTTTGTCATTGCGGCTTACCTTCATGCTGTGTGCACCCGGGTTTCGTCTTTGTTGTTTGGTGTATATCGGGCTTCGTCCCTGTTGTTAAATTCACCGTTAATAGAGAGACCACGCGGATGCTGGTCTGGTTTTAAAAAGTGTTTTATTTCAAACAAGACACGACAGAAGTAGAAACGTTTGTATGAGAGAGAGAACAGAGGAATTACTTGGGGAGAGAGATTTATCATGCAACAGCGAGGCCATTTTGGGGATACTGCCCCCCCCCCATCCGGCCCCTGCCTAGTAGGTAGCGGACTGACCGTTTCTCACGTTCGCCTCCGTTGGTGGTCAGGAACAAAAGACAGAATCAACCCCGAACGAACGTGACGTCATTTCCGACTTCTACTCTCCCTCCTCCGAGCACCCCCTCACTGTCTAACATATGGTCTTAAGAATGACATTCCTTTTGAATTTCGGTTCGTCAAGACGACTAAATGCGGTGAAATGGACTTGCTTAATTGTATGACCAATATTTTCCCGAATCCTTATCAGTGACAGTTTTGAAATCCCAGCATCTGATCGCTTCCTCTTTGGTGACAGGTCGTTCTAGAATATTTTCACAGCTGTGTTTCTAATTTCATAACGATGTGTTAATTAGTTTAGGAGTGAATACATACAAATATATAAACATATATACAGACTTAACTTTATATAAATAGTAATATATGAATGAGAAATCTTAAATGAAAAATCATATAAAGTTTCTGTAAAATTGGTACCATTTTGTGTAATTCAAAAGAGAAAAAGATGTTATTACAACAAAGAAAACATTGTAAAAGAATAAGGAAATGTAGAGAAAAGGCCCCCAAAGAAGAAACGAAAAGAGAAGAGGAAAACAAAATACAGAAATTGATTTCATGACCTTTTCAACAGACAAACACTTTTTCAAAACTATTTCAACTTCTCAAAATTGGAAATTTAAATTTGCCAGCAAATATTCAGTCACAACTCTCCCATTTCACAAATTGAGATTTCATTTTCGTGTTAAGTTTTCTGTCCAGATTTTCTTTGTTTGTAGACAAGTAATTTCGCATTTCTTTCTGAGGTGAACAAATATTGTGTGCATTGTTTTTGTTTTTTTACTGTATTCTCTAACGGTTGCAATTTCGATTTCATTATCAGGTGTGATACAATATTAGTAAAAAAAAACAGAAATGCATTAGATTGATGTGATATGATTTAAAACATTGTAAAAAACCTCTCATATCGGGTTTGGTTATTGGTAGGTAGATGAGATCGAATTATCAACACTTTTTGAACAGATAATCACTGGCTGCAAGTCGATGCCGAGTTAATTTCGCTATTTTCATTTAATATTTATTGAAAATTGTTAAATTACATATTAATAAATTGAACTTTGGAGAGAAAAGTGATTGAAAGTAAGTTTATGAGAAACGGTCATCCTAATCATGCTTACATATGGATTATTTTAAGAATCTGTCCTTAAAAACCGCTATCTGGTTCGAAATTGATCATTACCGCCTAGTGGTCCGTATGTTGATCATCATTTTATATTAAATGTATATGCGAAAGTGAGCTAGACTCTAAAGTCTAAAATATCTGTTTATTATTTGTAGATTTCCTTTTACCACCTTCTTTTAAAAGTAGAATCTTATTTTTTTTATTTTTTGGTAAATGAACACAGGATGCATGTCTACAGTTTTACCCAAAACACACTTTCGCTTACCAAGCTCTTAAATAAATCGTCCATCTTTAGTGAAAGCAACGGCTTTTGATCACAGAGGAAATTTTCTGAATGAACATGTCAGTCAGAGTGGAAGAGAAATGACATAGTTCTTCTGATATTGAAAGTGTCAAGTTTGGTTAACATTTTTTCCTTCGGCAGAGTATACACAAAACATGAACTCTTTTTAATGTAGGTGATTTTCGCTCCACTTGCTTCGAAAATACAGAGTGCCCCAAAAGCAAAATGCTAAGCTTACGAAGCTGTAAAACAAAATCGTAAAGAAATTAGAATATTTCTTCTGCTACTGAAAGTGGCAGGTTTTTCTAAACAATTTTTTGTTTTCTTTTGACAGAGCAAACACAAAACAAGGTTTTAATGTAGGTGATTTTCACTGCACTTGCTTAGACATACAAAAGCCCAATGCTAAAGTTAGCTAGCTAGAAAACAAAATCGTAAAAGAAATTAGCACAATTCTTCTGATACTGAAAGTGGCAGGGTTTGGTTAAAAAAACTTTTTTTCCTTCTGCAGACCATGCACAAAACATGAACTCTTTTTCCAGATAGGTGATTTTTATTACAGCATAGAACTTCCTATTTCGATTCCTCAGATCATCAAGTAACAATTATTTATTCCTCTTTAGAGTGCAATAAATAAAAACTGACTAATACCTTACATTTACACAGCTATTATACCATAATTGGCTGCTACACTGAGTCAAGTGGAGAAGTGAGATAGATAGATACAGACTATCACTTATATAGCAGAATATAACTTTATAACCAATAAATTTAAACCGAAGACGAACTTCATCTTTATTTCCATCAACCGATTTTACATCCATGGCCTCTTCTTTCATTTTAAGAATGGTCAATTAAAGCCTTTAATCATTGCATCAAGTTCATACAAATTAATGTGCCTAGCATTATTGGTCGGACACAACTAACAGGCATCTTCCATGATGTTTCCATTCACATCTAATGTCACTCCTGTAGCCATGGAATTTACGTCCACCTATTGCAATTCACGCACCAGTCTCCCTCGACAGGATCTAATTCTCATACTCTTGTAATTGTTTCCACCAGTATTTGACAAAGAGAGGCATCCCTGGTCTCATCGTTCCATCCCTTAGTTAGCGCACTTGCTTGGCGCTTGATGAATGCAGAAGCAACCTTAAGCCAGCCGAACACAGGGAAATGACCCACCAATTTCCTACACAAGGAAAATATATGGGTACAGGGAATTTCCGGAATCTGATCACCCTGTTTCTATCAGAGAAAATCACCCTCTCCCCAAACCTGCAGACCCAGGACCTTAGTCCCTGTCTCTCAGTTGTTCCGGATATTTACAGACAAATCCATAGTCTAAAAGTGCTGATGAAGATGTCATAAATGTATGTTGACATGGCACTCTTGATTTCCTTATCTTGAGACGTTATCACAGAAATAACAGATTGCATAGCAAGCAGCACCATATTTAGGCTGAACCCCAGTCGAGTAAGGCAAAACCGCTTGCCTTGATAATCACTGTTTGAAAAGACCACAATGACTTGTCAACGTGAATTTGTAGGTATGAATTCCTTAAATCTAAAAGCGACACACTGGCCCCTTGTCACCGCACACTTCTGCATTAGCAGTAAACGCATTCACTTTTCAATTCCAGATTGTCTAGTACTATTCGAACCTTCTGCTTGTGCCATTGTACGACTGCCATCAAAGGGGAGTCGCCCCTTGGGAGGGGCAAGTTCTTTCTCAGGATATGGTAATAGCCATCCGTTGTGCTGCCACAGTGAGAGTTCTTCTTCATACGCTTCCCACACTATCTCTTTGCTGCACTCTATTTGTCAGTTCGCTGGGAGAATGATCATTCGCCCATTTCCACAATGCAGTCCATGCTTCTGTGCTTCAGTCGAACGTTACACTCAAGTCTGGCTCATCGATCGAAATAGCGGCACACTTTTTCAGGTTTCAGTAGCGCATGTCATCCGATTTAATCAGGTGCATGCCTCTAAGCTCCTTAATCGCATCAATTCCAAGAAGGAGATCAAATCCTAGAAACCGCCCGTCCACAACCAAAGCCTCAATATTTACAGGCTAAACCTGTTCGAAAATAAACTTGATTTTTCCGTACCCTAAACACTTCAGGGTCCTTCCAGCAGCGACACACGGCCCTGATAACCAGTGTCTGTGAGAATCCAGAATCCACCAAAGCCAGAAACTATCAGAGCCGTGCATTCTCGTCCGTCTATGAACACTTTTACAGCAGGCAATTTGCAGTTTTTTTTTACTTGGTCGGGAAGAAGGCTGGCGATGACGTCTCCTCCCCTTAAGCGTTTCCCTTGCACTTTGAGAAAATGTGCCCAAGTTAATTTAATCGAAAACGCCATTTTCTGCACCAAAACTTCCACACTCTACTGTCTGACTCTTTCGGGGGTCTTTGTGTAAAATTTCTGGCCATATAGTTTAGCCCAGAGCACTTGTAACAAATGATTTCTCTGTTGTATGGTATAGCGGGGCAAAGTTCTGTGTCCAAATTCGGTCGTCCTGCCGATGTGACGGCTGATACATGACATCCTTCGTTATTTGTCATGATAGCTCTTGCCTGAGTCAGAAGTTGTTCTATACTCAAGACGCCCTGCCACAAATTAGTCGAATGCGTCGAACCTATTAATCGCATATGCAGTCATAAGGGCTGGTTTAATTTGTTCTGCATCTGCTCTCTTTTCTTTATTCAGCTGTCTGTATTTTGCAAGAGCACCACCTCGTAGGCATAATGGTAGAACACGCTCGATTTTGTCCATGGCGCAGAGTTCACAAATCAACTCTACATTTTTATATCAATTCAACAATGTGCATGTCAGTTGTAGCACCGCTGAATTCTGAAATTAGCTAGATGTCTAAAGCCTTGACATCCATACTGAAGTATATACATCAAAATAGCTTAAAAGAGAGGATTTAGAAGTTAGTTTCTTTTTTTTATTTTCTATCTCAGTTCACCCCAAACAAAGCAATTTGCCACTGTAGACGTAAGGAGCTACTTAGAATTAGGATGAAAGTTTTGGGGTCATCCTTAATTGGGAGCTGTGCAGTAAGATGCATGTTCATATTAGTTTTAAATTTCTGCATGTCGATACAGTCGGAGAAATAAGGAGGGAGTTCTAAAGGTCGGCAGCTTGAGGAAAGAAGCTATTGAAGTAGAAGGGTCTCCATCATCTGGGGGCCTCCACAATGAATGGATGGGATTTAGCTGATTGCTAGGTTGGTCGAGTGTATTTACGTCAAGGGGGCACAAGAGCAGCAAGTTCATTGGAGCACATTCCATTGAAGTATTTGTAAAACAAGCACAAGGATGCAACATTGCGGCGATGAGACAGGAGCTGGAGCTTGGTGGATAGTGGATTAGCAACTCTTTTTGGGGCCTTGTCTAAGAGGAAGGGACTAGTGGACGGTGCACCATCCCAGATGTAGCAACAATATCCTATGCATGGGCAGATGGTGGCTATGTAGAGATATACAGGGTGATTCATAAGTCACTTAGCTATTTATTTTTGAATTTCTAAAGTTAAAAAATACGGTAATACAAAACAGAAAGTTTATTCAACAAATTCATTTATGGGAGTTTAAAATTACAGCAAATTTTCAAAATTTCCACCATCGTTCTGCATGCATAGCTCCATTCTTTTTTGCAAGGAATTTACGACTCTTTGTAGAATATTTGATTGATTATGGTGTTGTGCGAAGGAGGCTTTCTGTTCACATCATGTTTCCATTGCCTTTCAACAAGTGTGGGAGATTCATCAAATTTGGCCATATGAATAACAATAAAAATTCGCTCTTCAATTGTAAATGACATTTTAAATAGGGAAGTTAAGTGACTTATGAATCACCCTGTAGGATACTATCAGGTGTGAGAAATTTTCTAGCTCGGTAGAGGGAGCCCACTATCTTTGCAGCAGCATTGGCAATGTCTTCTATGTATTTGTTCTATTTGGGAAAAGTTTTCACTCTGACTGCAAAGGGGCCGTTTAAAGTAAATGTCATGGTATCAAATAAAATTAATTCCACTTGTTGCCTCAGTCAAAAAAAAACTGGCTCACTGCTTGCTTGCTGTTTCCTCTCCTTTCTCCATTCTGCTCTTCACAACAGCAAGTTTAAAAATGAATTCACCTGACTAACAATTCAAACATTCCTTTAACCTTTAAATTGCATGCCAGGCCCTACAAGAACTGCTAATAGTGAATAGTCTAAAAAGAAGCAGTAACAAGAACATGTCAGGAATTACTAGTCATAAAGAAAAATAGCAACAAGAAATGGATTTCAGTGAAAACTATGAAAAAGATGGAAGAGCAAAAAGATAGAACAGTGGATCACTTAGAGGAGGTTTCGAATGAACCAACCCAACACAATTCAGTAAATAACCAGCCAGATAACAATGGCCTGCCTACGAACACAATGTGACCATATTTATCCCAGCATGTCGCCTATGCAACTTATGTAGCCACATCTTCCTCTAGATGTGTATTGTTTAGTTAGCAAACGGATGTTTTTATTTATTTTATGCAAGTGGTCTCCTTTTTGTTCTTGCTGTTGTAGTCACCAGATGTAATTTGTCTGCTTAAATAGCTGACATGCTCGTTTCGCTGTAGCCACCGGTTGTTATTCTTCCACTCACACAGGTTGTATCTCTGTCATAGTGCAATCATTAAAGTCATTCTGGTTACAGATAACCAACATTCTCCCAAACTAACTGGACCGTGGTTCAACTACTAGAAAGAAAATCTATGAGGCTATTAAACAACAGAGGAATTTGATGGCTGCAGGACCAAACAAAATTCTGATAAAAGCGCTGAAAACTGCTGTACTGACAAATAAAGAAATCTTACATGCCTTCTTCCAAAAAATTTGGGGAAAAGGAAATACCATCAAAATCTAATTAGAATACTGTTATGGTAATCTATCCTATACCATCGTTACATGGACACTTCCCGACACTATGATTAGTGATAATGGTAGAAACAGAGAGAATCGCTATGACCAAGCCAAGCTACCCAATCAAGCTTTTTTGATCACCAACACATTAATTTTGTACTTTCTGCAAATATACACTCTTGGTAACTCTACCTTCTTGTTGTCTTATTTTATTTCGGCCCTTTAAATTATTATTCTTGACTCGGTTTATCATTCTTTCCTCAAAATTCTTCTTTTCTTTAATTCTATTGATGAGATGGATAATGCATATACACAGATATGATGGAAATAAATAGACATGCTCACTGTCATTAATAACGAAGACTACTGGATCGACCTTGGCGAAATGATAATGATTATTTTCCCTCTCTCTGATGAATTGGATAATCACTCGGTCAATAGAAGAAAGTTGAATCCTGAGGTTTGCATCGATGTGATGCTAAATAAGTCCACTTTTAGACTGACCTATAATATAGCTCCTCTGAAATACTGACAATTCTAATGCTTCTTTGCCCCGTGTCATACTTAAATATATATAAAAGATATATTGATATCTAAAACACAAGACAAATGTCAAGTAGTATAAACTATCGATGTTTCAAACTTTTACTGCTGCTGTCGATGAAGGAAGCAGAAAGGAAACTATTAGTCATGGGGATAAAAGTGTTGCACTGAAGTTCCGGTCAGACCAGACTCAGGAATGTTTGAAGTTATGCCGATTACAGGCAAGGAAAATTGGCTGCCCTACTACAGATATGTAATGCACCTAAACAACGACACCATCGAAACCCCTGGGAAACTTCCGAGAAGATGGCTGAAACAAAGATGGTTGAATACTGTACAATAAGATCTTAACCTTTAAATGCTTCTTTTTTATGTTAGTTTGAAAAAAATGTTTCATAGGGGTAATATAAAGTAGTATGAATGATTTTTGGAAAAAAATATATATTTATTGAACAAAAATAAATTATGTTGCAAATGTGCAACAAATGGCATAAAAAAAACATGTATAACAAAACACTACACTATATGCATCTAAATAATCAGAATACACTAGAGACACATACAATATGTTTTAATTACCATTACAATGACCAGATCTTAAAGTTTAGGCTCTTGAATTAGGCAGATGATACATCGTTGCCACTCACCCGTGACATCAAAGATACTGATTACCTATTAAACGAGTGTGCTGTTGCAACATCATACTAATACATACTAACACTTGCCAACAGGCTCGTTGCAGATGTGAAACAACTTGCAGTTTGACACATTTTCGTTGAATATTAATATAATATATATTAAACAGTCATTTTGTTGGAATGTGTCATTTTTGAAACAAAAAGGATGTAAGGGTTAAGTCGGCCACACTTCATCCTGATCGAGCCTTTGGCCATGTATGGTGGAGGGAGAAATCCAGTGCCGTCCACACTTCATGGAATAAACATGGAAGAAAATGACGATCAATATTTCAAACTTGAAACAAGTATGCAGAGATGACCAGAGGTCAACGGATCCTCATGTCAACTTCTCCTGGATTTTCACCAGAATCATGTTCACCGGGCAGTCCTAACACTACTACGTTGCCATATCCCCTACGACGGTGAGGAAGGGTTGGACTTTAAAGTTTCGATGCTGCTGGCTGAAGACGATCTTTCTATTTACATAAGCAGATATAACAGAAGAAAATGGACACCCTTATTATCATCAACAATGAAGACTGCTGTCAGAGGGTCTTCATCGCCCTAGGCAAGATAATATTGATTATTTTCCCTCTCTGATCAATTGGGCAATCACTTATTTAATAGTGGAAAGTGGAATCATGAGATTTGCGTCAATTTGACGCTGATTAAGTTTACCTTCAGATTTACCTATAAGATTGCTCCTCTGAAACTCTGAGAATTATAATTCTTCTTTGGCCCGTATCATACTTAAAAAAAACGATATACAGGGTGACCAAAAAAAAGAGCTCCAACTCTAATTAGGCCCCGTGTCTTAGTGTTTCGTCTTAATGAAATTAATTTTTGGTCATAACTAGTTTATTATATTAAAAACATCACATCAAAACACTAGGGTCTTTGGCCTTTTTTTCTCCGTTCTGCAGCATGTGTTCTAGATGGTCTCCATTAAGCTCCGTGCATTTCTTGAGGCGCAGAACGAAGTTGTCCATGATGTTCTTACAGACTGAATTGGGAATGGCTCTCATCTCCTCCCTGATGGCTTCCTTGAGTTCCGTGATGGTTCTGGGTTTCCCTGCGTACACTCTGTCCTTTAGATAGCCCCAAAGAAAAAAATCTGGGGGGGCTTAGGTCCGGGCTATGGGGTGGCCACTCAAAATTAGTCTTGAGACTGATCACTCGGCCTCCGAAATTCTCTTTCAGCCAATCTCGGGACAGGTTTGAGGTGTGAGAACTTGCTCTGTCTTGCTGGAACCAGAACTTGCTCATGAGCGACGGGTAGAGGGTCTGGAGCTCACTCTTGAAGGTTTTTAGGACCTCCACATACCGCTCCTTGGTGACTGTCACTGCTGCGCCAGATTCTTCGATGAAGATTGGTCCAATGATGCCTCTGACCGAGATTGCAGCCCACACCGTGCACTTAGGAGAGTTCAGGGGCTTGGTGGCTACTTCATTGGGTCTGGAGAACCCCCAGAAGACATTTGTAATTGAGTTCGCCTTTCCGTCAAGATGAAAGTGGGCTTCATCTGAGGTCCAAAGGAGGTTAAGGAAACCTGGTGTCTCCTCGATCTTATCGAGCATCTTGACTGCCATAGCGCTCCTCTGCTTCTTGTCTGAGGCTGTAAGAGTCTGCAGCGTCTGTATTCTGTATGGGTAAGCCCTGATATCGTTCACCAGCACTCTCCTGCAAGTCTCACGGGAGATACCGAGAGACTGACTTCGCTTACGCACAGAGCGTTTCGGACTCTCCTGGAGAGACTCTCTCACATTTTCGACCAGCTCGCCTGTCCGCTTCTTGGGACGTCCTGAGTGGCTTGGACGGTTCTCATTGGCAACGTTGAGGTTCTCCACGGTCCCATACTTCTCGAAGTGGTCCACCCAGTTCTGAATTCTGCTTTTGGATGGAGCCTTTTCACATTTGAACTGATGCATGAAACTGTCCTGGGTTTTCTTAAACGAGCCTGTCTTGTAGTAAAATTTAACACAATGTATTCTTTGTCCCAGCTCCCACTGAGGTCTTGGTGTACTCACGGTCGTTGATTCGGCCATGTCCTGTAAAATAAGGGCAATCGGTGAATAAATAAAGGAGATATCACATAAAGTGTACAGATATATTTTCCATCTGAAATAAGAAATATATCAATTAGTATACAATATCGATGTTTCAAACTTTTACTGCTGCTTTGTACGGCTTCGAGTGCTGACTGTCGATGAAGGAAGCAGAAACTTTAAACACCTATGAATTATTATTTTGTTGGCTGTCTATTTACTTTTGTCGTGCTTGTATGAATCTTGATCTTTTAGAATTCCTTTTTTTGATTACTTAACATGTAATACCCCAAATTTAGATGTCCCATTTTTATGAATTCTTACCTTGAATTTCCGTCTCAATTCTGTGTTGCTATTTGCATCATGCCAAAAAATACTGCATCATCATAAACACTCATTTATAAGAACTGAACTTATTTTAAAATACATACTATCAGCATTTTTTTAAGTATATAAAAATCTCCGAAAATATGTTTGGATTCAAAACAACCGATTCAGCTTTTATCATTGCTTACTCCAATTTTATATAAATTTTAAAGTCTAAAATTCTTTATCTTATTGATTTTTTTTTAATACAGTGGTTCCACAATTCTAAAGTGTTTTTTATTTATTTTTCTATTACTAATGAGTGACCACTTATGAAGGATAAAAGCCACCCGAGGATAAGGCTTAAGGAGATAGATTATCACTTGAATGATGAAGAATATTATGAAAGGGCTGAAAATGATGAGTAGATTGAACAAAATTTTCTTACTTATGAGAACAGTTCATGACAAGTATTTTGGGGATTTGATTCGAAGACAACCATGTTGTAGCCTTCAGGGAAGTAGTCCCATGGTGATTTGTTCCACAGATAGAAAGTTTTTTTGAGAAAAACTCTGTTCAAGGAAATTCCAAATAATCAAGCTTTGTTAATGTTAAGATACAAGAACATTTCCGTAATACCTGGTGTGGTATTTTCCCTGAGTTCGCATTCGGCTTCACCTGAAGAGGAAGTTTCTAGGGAATATCAAATTCACATGCAGTCTCCAGCTGCATGTATATCCTGGTTAGAGGAGACGACATACAGCACTTAGTTTCCCAAATGGTCACCCATCTGGTACTGACCACACTCAACATCGTTTAATATTTACATACATGATTTTTATTGATGCAAACAAATTACATATATTTTCACTTCCAATAAATGTTTCATATAAATAATTTAGTTTATATAAATAGAGAGATAAACACAAACTTCAGTCTTTTAAAATGAGATACGGAAAGACAGTTTCTGTGCGTTGGAGCCAAATTGGTGGTCGCTGCAGACAGCAATTCCTCTGTGGGTGTCATCCGTGGTCTGTACGTGTCCTGTTTGATCTGGTTTTACTCTTGTGTGTCGTATGTCATCTATTATCTTTTATGCTTTTTTTACACGCACGCAAAATCACATGGTTTCCAATGATCGCATCACGCCATCTTTCCTGGTCGGTCGTACTTTCTATTTTGATTCCTCTGTTTATTCCTCTTTAGGTCGCACATTACACATAAACACTGAATTATGGTTCAAATAATAGAATCTGTAAGCCTCATTTGGTGTGGTAGGATTTTAAAGCAATGTTAGATACGATAAACTGCAAGCATTTATTCTAATTCTTATTGGTGTTTAACTATTTTATATATATCCGTACAATATTTTTAGAATTTTTGAAATAAGGATTACTATTCTAATCTTGGTTGTTATTTTTCCAGCATTTCCTTCAATGTAACCTCCGACCTTCTTCAGATGCATTTTTTCTAACTAGGGAAACGTTCGAAATTCTCTATTGGTTTCCGAGTTCGATATAAAGAATCCCAGGTTCGAAAAGATGCACCTGAAAAAGTTCAGAGATTACATTGTGAAAATAACAACCAAGATGAGAATAATAGACCGAATAATACAAATAATGCAAAATCTCTGTACAATACGGTTCAAATAAGCTTTATTTGGTGTGGTGGGATTTGAAAACAATGTTAGTACTGTAAGATAAGATGCACTACAATTTGGGGGATTTTTTAGATGAAGATTGATAATTTATATCATATGGATTATTCAGACTACTATTCTCATCTTGATTGTTATTTTCACAACGTTTCCCCCAATGTAACCTTCTTCAGATTTATAATTTCGAACTTGTGGATCTTTATGTTGAACTCCGGTACCTATACGGAATTTCGAACTAAACTTTTTTATATAACTGTTGGAACGAGAACGATATACCCTGTCCATTAAAGTAAGTGCTCAGTTGGAAATTCCGTATAGGTTCCTGAGTTCGACATAAAGATCCCCTAGTTCGACAAGAAGCACCTAAAGAAGGCCAAAGGTTGAATAGACCGAAACGTTGTGAAATAACAACCAAGATAAGAATAATAGTCCGAATAGTCTAAATGATACAAAATCTTTGTACAATATAGATTTTAACAGACATTTTTGCACATGTTTATGACTAAAACATACACGCATAATATTACAAAAATATACCTTCGATGTATTTATTCAAAAAACAGATTCTTTTTAAATAAATATTATCTGAGAAAGGAGAAATTACTATTTGGGGTGGATTTAGAAGCAAGACATCGAGACTTAGTTAATGTTTTTTGTTTATTTTTTTACACCAATATTTAAAAACAATGTAAGAAATAGATGTTTGGTAAATTGAAAGAAGAAAAAAGGATACAATGATTTGATTGAGAAAGAACCAACAAATTACAGACATGTTTATTGTTTAATTTATTCTTACTTTCATGTTTGTTTTACTTTAACACTTGTGGATTTCTGCACGGTAAATATATAATCTTGAAGAACTTCATTAATTGTTTTAAATTTTATAACAAAATAACAAAAAACAATTAACACAATTTTACATGTTGTTTAAAGAAGCTAAAACTAAATGAGAATGAGGCCCTTTTTACAAAATATCAGGACATTAATGTGTTTTTTAATGGTTTTTATCTTGGACCAATATTTCAAAATATGTAATAAATAGACAGTAGGACCAACTGAATTGTTAAATCACTGAAAAACGATTTGTTTAAAAAACAACAAAATACAAACATGTTTAATGTTTTTTGTTTAGGTTTGGCTTTCTGCACAATAAATAAATAATTATGAATAAATAAATATGATGTTACCGTAAAAAGCACAAGTCTCAGCGTATTCAATTGAATTGGATTAATATACTAAAGTTTATAATTAATAACATTAGGATTAGATTAGCTTTATTGTTTTACATTTGAACATGTTGCTTTTTTTAAAAAGGGCCACTTTTTGTTTAGTTTCACTTTCTTTAAACAAAATGTATAAGTTGTGTTGTATTAATTGTTATTTGTTGTAAAATTTACAACAACGTATAAATAAAGTTCTTCAAGAAAAACTCAAAAGAAATAAGAAGACTATCTTGGTTCTATTATAGACCGTTGGATTTTCTCCCTCATTTCGTTTGATATTCGCCCACATTTTGGATAAAATCGATTCTTGGTCCGAAACAATACTTTTTGTCCTGAAATAAGATTCATATTTACTTGTTAAAGTGTTGAGAATGTAACTTTAATTCAATGTTTTAATCGCTAGTGGTCATATTTTTCTTGGACCACAAATATAACCAATTTAAAAGCAAAAATGAGGAAGTTTAAAACTAAAACATACAAGTCAATAAAAAAAATGTAAAAAAAAAAAGACGGTGGGTCGGGTAAGAATTTGACATAAAAGTTAAATTTTATATACGTTAACAAATAAAAGTACCATTTTACACCAAATATCGATTTTATCCAATATTTGAGTGAATATCAAGCGAAATGAGGGTAAAAACTTATCTCATGTGCGCGTTTGTGAGCGCAAAAATTAAAAGTGAAAATGAAGATTAATGAATTAAATTTGTAAATAACAGAAATAAAGACACTTTAGAAGAAGTTATACAGAGGAAGATAATGCCGGGAACAAAAATTATAAGTGATGGCTGGAGTGCCTACAGTGGATTAAGTGATTTGGGATATCATCATGATTATACATAAAGACAATTTTGTTGATCCTAGTATCCATACACAAAATATCGAAAAATTTGTGGTTACACCTAAAAAATACTTTTGAGAGAAAAGGACGCTCATAGAAGTCCTCATCAATTTGTAAATATTTACTAAGAAAAGAACACAAAGATGTTTTTACTGCATTAGTAAATAAAATTAACAATTTGTATCCACTATAAATGTATGTGTTTGGTTTTCATTGTTACCGATAGAAGACATTGCTTGTAGAGTCATCGGTTTCATTTTTAATTTTTGCGCTCACAAACGCGCGCATGCACATAGCAGGGGACCCTTACGATACGTTTTTACCGAAATGATCAAGAAATTCCAACGATCCCCCATCTGCAATTGAACCTAGTTTTTGCTTCTTTATAACTAAAACTTAATTTATTTACTACTTTTTTGATTTTACTTAAACTACACTATATTTTCATTTCGTTTATTTTCAAATTACCAGTATGGACAATCGTGAAGTCGACAGGTGCAGGAATCGTACAAGAACTTGAAAGTCCGTGGCTTCTAAATGACGTAAAGTGACAAAAAAGCAGCAATAAAATCAGCAGATGAATTGCCAAAGGTAAGAAAATTGGACCAGTTCTTCACTGTTCAACCAAGACAAATGTCAGAAAGGAGTGATGAATTTGCAGAAGCAGATCAACCTGAAAATGCTCCAGTAGAAATGGCTGATGATTCTGAGAAAGAAAATGCAGAAGTAGTAATGGGTCCAACTGAAGAACATACAAAAATGCCGGCTGAGAGTGGCCCATCTTGTGTAGAAGCTGACTTTGATGGTCCACCAGATGGCAATGACACTGGATTTTGGCCATCCATTATTTCGGATCAGATGCGGGAATACTAGTTGAAAATGGGTGTATTAACAGTTCAGCATTGTGAAGAAAGTTTGTTTTCTGCACACTCGGTGCAGCAACCAAGAAAGGACCACAATATTCCAAGAATGTGCACACTTGGACTCTTCAGTCGTCAAAATCATAATGGGGAAGTCATAACTAGGAACTGGTTATGCTTTTCTCCCCATAATGGATGTGTTTACTGCTTTGCATGCAAATTGATGTGTTTAAATACAGCAAAATATGAGTCTTCTCAGCTTTTGTCTAATGGATTCTGTGATTGGAAACATTCACAAGAACGTCTACATAGTCATGAGCTGTCAACGGAACATCTGAAGACTATGATTGCTTTTAATCGGAGGTTAAAAGCAATTGAGCGAATTGATACAGAGCTGACACAACAGGTCGAGTATCTAGAGCAGTACTGGAAATCAGTATTGAAACGAGTAGTTAGTAGTATTAATTTTATTGCCGAGCGTGGCTTAGCATTTAGAGGAGACAGCGAATTGATTGGATCACCTAGAAATGGACATTTTCTTGGTATACTTGAACTCATCGCCCAGTATGATGACTTTCTTGCACAGCATATCGAAACTCAATCCAACCGCGGAAAGGGACACACAAATTATCTGTCATCTATAATAATGGAAGAGCTTATCAGTGTAATGGGTAAACAAGTCCTTGGAGAAATCATTTGTCGAGTTAAAAAATCAAAATACTACTCTATTTCTACACCAGGTGCAGCGCACATTGACCAACTGACCATTGTATTGAGGTACATGGAGAAAGATGACCCAGTGGAACGCTTTGTAACATTCATGGCAAACAAAGGCCATGGGGCTCAAGAGATCTTCAATGCCTTGATGGAATTCTTAGAGATACGTGACCTAGACCTGGCAAACTGCCATGGGTAAAGCTACGACAATGCATCTACAATAGGTGACAAGTACAATGGTCTACAAGCCAAAGTGAGAGAGAGTCTTGCATCTGGATTCCTGGTACAGCACATTCTCTAAACCTGGTTGTGAAAAATGCTGTAGAATGCTGCTTGAGTGCTGTTTGTCTTCACAATTTCAACACATCGGCATCAACTTTTGACCGAGCTTTTGAAACATAATGATTCATCACTGATTCTCAAACATGTCACAACAACACATTGATTCTGCAGAGCTGACGTAACGCAGGCACTTAAGCATGACTATCGTAGATTAAGGATGTATTGAAACAAATTGCTTATGACATTGAAGAAAAATGGTGTGTACTCTGTAAAGCAGAAGGACTGTTAAGACAGATAAATCACTTTGAAACAGATATTTATGCCATCTTCTGGAATGATATCTTGCAAAGAACAGATGCAACTAATAACACTATACAACACACAAAACTCGATCTAAATACTGCTGTGGCGTCACTGACCAGCTTGAAAAACTATGTTGCATCAAAACGTGGCTCATTCGACACTTATGAGAAGCAAGGCAAAGAGCTGTCTGGTTCAACAGACTATGATGTGCAGACAAAAACTCAACACAACCGCCACAATGTGCGTTTAAACCCATTAGATAATGGTCATGCGGAAGTACAACCCAGCCCTTCTGACAAATACAGAACAGAAAGTCTGTTGCCTGTTATTGATCAGTTTATCGCTTCTCTCGATCAACGCTTGCAAGCATATAAAGATGTATCAAGACAATCTAGCTTTTTTGACCATCTGAAAGAACTGTCTTCAGACGAGATTCGGGCTGCAGCACAGCAACTCGTCAGATCTTATCCAGATTACTTGGACATTACATTTTTTGATGAACTGTGTCAGTTTGTAACATTTGCCAATATCTTAACAGACGAGGAGCCAGAAGGTATTAGCACTGATATTTTCCTGTACAGACTTATCATAGACTAAGGTGTGCATGACATTTTCCCAAACATTGAGATAGCTCTATGAATATACCTTATTTTGATGGTATCAAACTGCAGTGGTGAGCGCTTCTTCTCAAAACTCAAATTAATTTAGAACCGATTACGAACATTCATGAAGCAGAAACGACTTGTAAATCTGGCTATCAGGAACATCAGATCAGATATACTGTGTGAATTGGACTTTAGCGACTTTGCCGCACGAAAATTGAGAAAAGTATCTGGATTGTAATGATTATAACTCCATCCGTCCATACTCTGGATTTTACCATGTTTACTTATTACTTATTGTTATGGCGACCTACTCTATTAGACGATATAAACTCTTTCTCTAAATAATAAATACCAGAGCGCATGGCTCTCGGTGTAAATGATTAACCCAGGCTAACACTTTGCAGTTAAACAGACGTTCTACACTTGTTCATATATTGTATTTATCTTTCTTTCTAATATATTTGTTTCACTTACTCCCGTGTTCGTGTCTTCTTTCTGACCCCTAATCGGGCTACAACAGTTATACTATACATATTCATGAAAATTAAATAATCTTAACTGAATTACTCTGTGTAAATAAATTTGTAAGTACAACTTGTGTTCATGCTATTTTGTGTTTATGCATTGCATATTATAGCATTGGAAGAATAGTGCCTGTTCAGTATTTCCTAAATAAAAGTGTCCTTTTAATATACTAAGTTAGTATTCTATGGTGTATGCAATAGAGGAGTTTGAAAGGACGGGCTTCTTTATAATCGGGCCAAAGCCTCCCACCGGCTTAATCCGGCCCTGGACTAGTGTGGATACCTAGCATGGTCTAGAAATAAATAAGAACCCTTGTGTATTCCTTCTTTCAGCCTAGTTATCCATATTATCCTTTTTAGTCTTTATATTTTTAATTTCTATAATTTAAATTGTTTTGAAGAAATAACTTTTAAAATTTTTGTAGAGTTATTTCCCTTTATTTCTTGAATGAAAGAACATAATTCTTTTTTTAATCCACAGGCATTATCTTGATCACTGGTGAGACCAAATGAATTAATATTACAGCCATTTTTTGTCATAACTTGCTCGAGGTAAGACTAAATCAAAATATGTAAGGTTTGTAACTGTATCTTTGGTAATCTCTGAGTTCTAACCGGACAAACAGACGGACAGAAAATTCAGTTTTCATAATTGATAAATTCAACATTGGAAGGTTCTGCTTCTTTTATATCAAAATGCTTTATTTAGGCTTCATGAATTTAATTATCATTTTTCCTAATATCCAATTCAACACGTATATATATCAGAATAATTATATCAGAATAATTATGGCAATTTGATGAGAATATTAGCGAGATTGCACCCTGAAAGACTTCTCTTACATTTCGGGATAATTATAAAATTGAATTTATAAGTAATATTTTATATATATATGCATACAATCACAAGTGATTCTATGAATAGTTGAATATACAATCATTATCAAAATACCATTCTGCTAGAATAAGGTTATTTTCGTTCTTTGAAAGTTATGGAATTATATGCTTTTGCATGAGTCATTCACCGGTCATAGATCTCTATAAAACAGTTTTATCATTTTCATACTAATATCACAACAGTTGACATCAGCTCTGCAGAGTTTCAAAAGTTGTCAAAATCACCAACACAACCATCACCACTACCACCCTAAAGTCCAACCCTTCCTCACTGTGATAGACGTGGTGGCAAAGTAGTAGTGTCACAGCTACTCAGTGAAAACCCAGGAGGAGTTAGCATCAGGGTCCGTCGTCTTTTGGTCGTGTCTGTCTGCGTCTTTTTTTCCTCTTTCTCTCAAATCAATCTTTATCACTTTCTCACATGTGTTCCTTGGCCTTCCCCTGCTAACTAACCCTGCTACCGTAACTCTTCTACATCTACTAAACCAAGAACTCTCATCCATTCTTTCAATGTGAACAAACCATCGACGTCTCCTGTCTTGCACTCATCTTCCTTTCCAGATCTAATCTCAGTCTAAGACCATCTGATCTAAGCCTATCTTTAAGACTCACTTCACATATCATTCATATCATTCTCATATCATTTCTCTCTTTGCAACGCATGTCCTCAACCCTCACTGGCAAGGTTTTACTTTCATGCATCATCACACTGATAGATTCTTCCCTTGGTCAACAGTGGTAATGTTAGAAAAATAACTTGATATTTGTTTTAATCAGTCCGTAAATATATTTTTATTGTCTTATTAAATCCGAATAAGAAATACAGCGTTAAGATTTATTTTCTCTTCTATCGTTTCTCTATATGTCATTTGACATTTAAAATTCCATTAGTAGAATTTTGTTTATGTCTCATCTTGCACCTACCTCAATTAGTCTGACACAAGGTCCTCGACTCAGAGCACTTGCTTATTTCATAACACCTTTCCCAGTGGTATTATTGTGTATTTGAACGTAATAAATCTAACTGGATTTTAACTCGATTCAGCCAGTTTCATAGTTCGGGTCGGTATCATTTGTATCAATCGTGTCCCTCATCCTTAATATAATATATTCAAAAATATCTAAATTTAGAAAGCCGTGTATGTACATGCAATAATATATAATATTTCTACAAAGCCAACATCCGGGTGTTATGCATAGAGTATCGTTGGCACATCTGAGCAGGTGAACGAACTACGAGCCTATCCCTGTTGGGCAAGGTGCAAAAAAGAATTTCTAGCCTAATAGATCTTGCACTATCTGCCAAGCTCCAGCTATTGTCACATTGCCAAATTGTTGCATCACTGTGTTTGTTTCACAAGTACTTCTACAGAAGATGTCTCAATAAACTTACTGTACTCCCTCAACGAAAATACCTCCGCCCCATCCAACTAGCAGCAAAATCGCACCCCTTCACTGTAGATATTCCTAGATGCCCAAAATTTTTCTACTCTGATAACTTCTTTCCTCAGATCCTTTGCCTTTGGAATTTCCATCCTCCTCTCTGTTTCCTGACCGTACCAACATGCAGAAATTTAAATATATACTGATCAAACGTCTTACTGCCCAACTCTCCATCCAGGTGGCCCTTATTAAACAGTCCCCTATCACAGTAGCACCTTACACATCAGTGGTAATATGCATTGTTATGATTGAATAAAAGTTGTAATAGTCAGCATGCATGTATTTATATTTATATTTATATTAATATACATATATATATGAAATATGTTTGTCAGTATGTATTCATTCAATTTCTGTTTTATAAAAGTTAGTAAAGCTACAAAGTTCCTAATTCTTATAACAATATAGAACATAAACAAAAGAATAAAGGAAAGCAAGTATCGTGAGAACGGAAGTCTATGGTACTAGCAGTCGGAAGTGACGTTATATATACAAGGTCAAGAGAATTCTGGGAAAAGGATCTTGCTGAGTCTTGATAGAAGCAATCAAGAGATAAGACATCCAATATGGTCTGACAAGCTTGTAAGCTGAAAAGTGTATGCTTAATAGACTCTCTCTCTCTCTCTCTCTCTCTCTTTCTATCGATGAAGACTATTTTACGACTATTATAACTTGACATAATTAACCAACTATGATATTAAAATGTATACCATTACGACAATCAAGTAATTATACGAAATAAATATGCTAATATTTATGTCAAAAATAATGTACGTGTTTTTCTGATAGTGAAAATAAATTAGAAAATGGTGCAATGTGGTTTTATTAATGACATAAGCTGTTTTTTTATGGAATTAGTGAATAAGGTCTCCATTTTGTCAATCTTCCAGACCGGAATAATACATTTTCTCAACAAACCAAAACGAAATATTTTAGGCCAAACAACAATAAAACTAAACAATTTGTTAATCAGAATCATATATGTATCTGTCAGATGCATGGCCTATATAAGTCTAAGTTGGAAAATCAAACCGATATATATATATATATATATATATATATATATATATATATATATATATATATATATATATATATAAATTATTTATTTAATAACTATACGTTACATACTTCAAATCATCAGCGACTCACAAAATAAAAACAAACCAAAGAATGGAGTTCAAAGATCACCATAGCATGTTCTGTACCGAGTCAATAGAGGTGGACTGTATGTTTATATGGGTTTTAATCATAACTAAGTATTATTTAGAATAAATTAATTGTTGATAATGGATATTGTATGTTTCTCTGTTTCGATGGTAGTGTGTGTTGTAGTTTATTTGTCAGTGAGTGGGTTAAATTTTGTGTGGGGTTGTATTCCTGTTTTTAAAGGGTTTAAGTGTTATATTTGTATTACTTCTTATAATCTTAGGATAGTGCTTATATTTGATTATAAAACTATTGTTATAATTCCAATTTATTAGCTATGTGGAGATTGGTGTTAATGGACGGGGTATCTTTATCAGTAAAAAATAGTTTCCTAAGAGATATCAAAATAAGTGAATTGGTCAATATAAGCTTGCTATTATCATGTGTGGTGCCTGTATTGGTTCGTGTGGGATACTTGTGTTTAATTAACTCTGTTAGCTTATATCAAATAACATTTATGAGCCTATTAGAGGGTCTGTGTGAATCGGTAAGGTTTAGATCTCAGTCACATATATTCGTTTCCTTGTATTTAAGGGTATTCGATGAATATATTTTTTAGTATAACTTAATATATCTTAATGTTTAAAACGTTTTGAATATGATGAGGTATCTCATAATTTATGTTATTTGCGATAGGTAGGGATTAGGAGGGTGCGAATGTAGGTTGTATTTGGGTTGGCAGAGAAAATGTGGATGTGATAAGTATAATATAATATATCCTGGATAGGAGAGGTATATATTGTATAAAGGAATTAATTTGATAATAATTGGAGGGTCTTGAAGTGGGGTGGGGGTAATAGGCCTTATATTTTACATATGTTGTGGATTTTTAAGACTTAGACTTATGTATGGAAGGGACTATCGGTGAGTTATGTATTTTCGTTGTTAGTCCATTTGGCTAGTAAATTTTTTTTCTATGGGGACATTATTTGAAGACCCCAGTCTTGATGTTCATACAGATTATCGAAGGGTTATTGATTGCCTGTAAGATCCTGAATTTTTCAGTGGTGCATAGTAGGCAATTCATCGAGGCATGGCTATAAGGCATTGTTTATCAATGATCTTCCATTTAATTTCATAGGGGGTACTGTACTTCTTGAGCACCCATATGGTGGTTGCTAGGGAGGTGCTATGTTTTTTGAGGGGATATTACTTTTTTCTTGGAGTTTACACCGGATATGACTTTGGCTTTGTACACTATAGATATGATTATGTAGCCCCCTCCTAGGGGACAGATCTCTTCTCTTCTGCATGAGCAGAGGGGTTGGAGGGATTGATTTGAGTCGTGGGTTTAGAGGCTAGAAGGGATCATACAACAAGAATAACTCGTTTTGACTGTATTTCTATTATAGAGTTTATGAAACTTATTAGGATGTGAGAAGTGTTAATCTATTAATTGGAGGAATTGTTTGCTTATGTTATATTTTACACTGAGGGAATAGGAAGGAGTGAACCAGATAATATTTCTTTTTCTATTGTGTTTACGATGTCTAGTAGGTTAGGTAGGTTCGTAAGATATTTCTTCTCTATAATCGCTTTTGCAGAGGGCTTTGTTGTAATATCGGCAGGTTGTTGGAAAACCTCGGAGCTGGATGAAAGGTGGGAGATTCTTTTGCTTATGTTGAGTATAAGGTTCAAAGGGGGTGTCAGGATTGGGTGTTGACATACCTGAGCTGTTCATTGGGTTTGTGGTATGGTCTAGTTGAATTGTTAGTTAGGTCCAGGGTTGCATCAAAGAAGTCTACGCTAGTGAGATTGGTATTAATGGTGATATTGAATCTTAACTCTTTGTTGTTTTCTAAATCTGTTGAATTCTTGACCGTTGTTGTTGTTGTGGAGAGACATAGTCCGGCGTTTAGGTTAGGAAACTTGGTTTGTAGAGAGTATTCGATGAAATGCCTGATCAGATCGCACATATGCACTGTCATAGGCTCCCATCGGTGCATCAAAGGGGTCCTCAGGGTTGGATTTTTTAACCCATGTTTTATTGTCAAAGAAGAGGAGGAAGTTTCTTGCATGGAGAATGGTTTCTATTTCTAGATCGCTGATTTCTGTGAAAGGTTTTGGCTTTCATAGAAAAGCCAAATATATATTGGCCCAAAAGGAAATATATATATATATAATTAACAATTCATGGACGGCGGCACAGGGGGGGGGGGGGCTCAAGCCCCCCCACTTTTTGACTTGGCCTTCCCACTTTACGGTCATCAATAATGAAGTTATATATGCATGTGTTTAACCGGCCCCCCCCACTTTTTAGGAGAGCCTCCCCCCACACTTTTATAACTGTCCCGCCGGTCCTGCAATTAGAGTAATAATAGTATAGATAACAAAGTAGATAAATATGTAAAGGTAACTGGACACTTAAAGAGTGTAATACAAATATCAATTTAGACTATATATAGAAATATGTAATGGGCATTTTTCATCTTGTCTAAACAGTAGAAATTGAAATGAAAATAAAATTAAATGTATCGGAAATTATGATTCTAAATATAAAGATTAACATGATAGAAGAAGGAAAATTGCTTGAACCAATAAATATAAACTTATGTAAACGAAAAAAAAAATTTAATTTAAAAAATGGATACTGTTTGTATTATTATCTTAATGAATGGAAGCTTGGTTAGAAGGTCTTGACTTTAAGTGTTTAATCCATTAGGTGTTTCCCTTGAAACCTTAAGAATTAAATAAATTTAGATAATAGAATCGTATATATCTAAGTATCATAACAGCTGTTGGCTCGAGTTCGAGCGTTGATGAAAGACAATGTTGAAGTGGGGGAATCAGTCGTGGCGGTCGGCAGGTCTGCCTAAATCAGCAAACCACCCGTGGGCATGGGCTGATCTGATTATAAGTGCTATAAATGCAATAGCCCTAATCATTTCATGAAAGACTGCGTACGGAGGAGACAGATCACCTGTCAATGCTCTTATCTGTGCAACAAAATCGGTCATCTGGTTGGAGATTGTCCTGAAGACGAGACATCAGCACCAGTTTATTACCAAGTCAGAATGTGAACTCGGCGATCCCTACCTATGTATTCACTGGCGATGCAAATTTCTTTGCAGAAAAAATGCGAGAATGGAGACAGCAAGGAACGAATGTATCCATTCCGGACCTTAGGAAAGCATACCTACAGATCCATGTAAATAAATCTCTCTGGTCATACCAGACAGTGACATTTAAAGGATAAAAGATAGTGTCTAACGAGGTTAAGGTTCGATTTGAATGTGCCTCCTCAGGTAATGTGCTCGAGGCTGTGTTGCCCAGGATGAGAAAATAAGAAGAGGAACTTGGGCATATATCAATGACATATATATATCAATGACATATATATATCAATGAAATATATATATCAATGACATATATATATCAATGAAGATGTGATATCGGCAGAATCCGTGAGAAATCATCTTGACCTATACTGATTCACTGATAAGGATTCGGAGAAGCTGCAAAATGGTGCAAGAGTGCCAGGGTTAGAAGTTCGGGAGGAGCATGCCCAGGTACGATGGCAATGCGGAAGCAGTGTTGTGGATGGTCCTATAACCATGACACGAAGATGTTTCTTCTCCATGTGTAGCAACCTGGTGGAACACTTTCCCATGTGTGGATGCCTTTGAGTGGGAATAGGCGTTATTAAACGTTGAACTACAACTGTCAGATAGGACTGGGATGACAAGGTTAGCGATGCTCCTCTGGGGTGTATGATAACAGACTCACTTACCCGGGTACAGCAATCAGATCCTGTCAAAGGATAGTGGTACATGCGTACGAACGAGCTGGATGTTTGAATGGATGCAAGCTTGCTGGCTATGGACGCGGCTCTTGATGCTGATGAAGCTATCACTGAGGATGCATGCTGGTTGTGACTGATAAAGGATACCCAACATATAAACGTTGCAAAGCTGGATGCTGTAGTAAAAGGATTAAACCTTGCACTTAAATAGAAGGCCAATGTGTTACACATAAAAAAGACTCCCTTTTTGTGTACCACTGGGTGACCAATGCCCTCACGGGAAAGTCTTGGTTGAGCATCAATGTCGCAAGTAAGACGCTTATTAGGTGAGAACTGGGCATGTGAAGGAGTATTACAAATGTTCCCCAGCAGTGGCTCAATGATGTGTAGAGAGAGATTGAACCCACAAAGTCGGTGTGTGCTTTTGCCACAGGGAACCTAAATCAAACACAGCTGAACAAAGTTCATCGATATAGTGAACAACCTGGAGTCAGGCGAATATTATATTTTGTTTGCAGAATCAACCCGTTCGTGTCTAAGCAGTTGTTCGGAATTGTGAGGAATATCAGACAATAGACTCAGCTCCAGTGCGATGGCAAAAGGGATACCTCAGTGTGCATGAAGCATGGAACCGGCTAGGCATAAACATTATGCATTACAATGGTTGCCATTTCTTGACACTGATTGATTGTGGTCGTACACAGTTTTTAATCTGGCAGCCGCTATAACAGCAAGATATTGCACGTGATCCGGCAATTAGAATCAGTGTTTTTTCTAACGTACCCCCCCCCCTCCAGCCGCTGTCCTGGCTGATAATGACACTGCTTTCTGCAGTCAACAATTCAGGGAATTCATGAATAAATGGGGTATCAAATTTCAGCCTTGCTGCACATATAGGGCATCAGTAAATGAAATGTGTCATCGTTCAGTAAAGCGGATTGTTGCACAAAAGAACTGCCTTATTATGGAGGCTGTATATTGGTACAACGATAATGTGTCCACCTTGTCAGCACCCACCAATTTGCTACACTTATAGCAGATTCACGTGAAAGAGGTCAGTGGTGTGCCCTAACAGATCACCAAGGAATCTCTACACATTATAAAGAGGGGAACACAGTTTGAGTAGAAAAATCCACAGGGACATTGCACGTCGTAATTTGGATCAGGTTGCATCATCGAAGTGATAAGACCACAGTCGGTGGGCTTAATGGCATGCCTCGGCACGTGGGAGACATGGTGTCTCAGTTCAGTGCCAGTAGTGGACAACAGCGGTGACATATCATCAGAGAGTGCTGGATGGAGAGAACCAGATTCCGATGCAAACAGTAGTTGCTCCATATCTGAGAGTTAGGAAGAAGTCGGAATTACTTTGGGTGAGCCGCTTTATTTCATTATAAAATCAAATTCTGGTACATCTGACGGTTTTGTCAGAGAGGAAGCAATATTTGCCCCACTACGAAGAAGCAATCAGTTAGGTAAAACGATCAATCACTCACTGTTATTTGTGTGATCATATGATCAGGTGGGGGGGGGGGGGAGCATGAAAACGAAAACTTACTAGTGGAAAAGTGAATGAAATGTTTTGCATGTCGTGTGTGCCCATCAACCAGAGGAAAAAAGAAAAGATTCTATTCCCAATAGTATATTTCTTTATTTACGACTGAGTTGCACACATGAATAACTAATTTGCATGTCTGGAGACCAACTTATTGAAAAATGGATGACAGATTGAAAAGCAAGAAGGCATGTATCTTGGAGAGCAGAGAGTAAATAAAGTTTTTGAGGAAAAGGAATTCTGCTTGAAGTTTGAATTGCGACTGTGAACTTTTTTCTTAGAGTCATATTATAAAGATTTAAAACAGGAAAAAAAGATGAGGTAAAAACGAAAATAGAATAGTGGTTTCTACGGATGAAATGAAGTCTTGGACAAAATATACTACCCTAAGTAGAAGAAAGATAGATGAAAATGAATATGATGACATAGGCCTTTTTTTATTCTTTATTATGTAAACTAA
>OY744530.1:42794083-43026583 GCA_963556195.1 Sepiola atlantica | reverse complement strand
TATATATATATATATATATATATATATATATATATATATATATATATATATATATATATCGGTTAGCGACGTTGGATTTGGGTTGAAAAATACTTGTAATCCAGGGTTTCGAATCGTGTGACCGGTAGTGAATAGTCATACTTCTATGCTGATGAGTCTCGATTGAAAAGAAACGAAACGTATACGTCCATAGATAATAAACAATAATATATATATATATATATATATATATATATATATATATATATATATATATATATATATATATATTCCTTGCTAATCAAAATATGTACTCTGTTAAAATAATTAATAAATTTCGCATAAAGTGTTGTCAAACATCATATAAGAAAATAATAAATAGATTACATATTTGTTTTCTCTTAATGTATTTCTCATGAACATACCTAATATGTATCCAGAAAATTAATTATATTAATTTGATCAGATCGTATTCATATGTACAAGATCTGCAAGACTTGCTTAAATAAAGATTCACAGGCAAATATTTTATTGAGTTGATTTCATTAGAAACTTCACGGAAGAATACAGGAACTTAATGAAAGCGTATAGTTATAGAAAACGACCATTATTTCATTTGGTACTTTTTACTTAATTGCTGATGAAACTTTGTCTCTTTTTTTTCTCCAAACTTCAACCACAAGACGTTAACAGCGTAATTGCGATATACTCGTTTTGTTCGTAAGTATTTTATCTTAACCGAGCGTCGGACTCCGAAATATTTATCAATTTAAAACCATACCTTGTTTCATGCCTTCCTCGCCGAGAACATCTTCAATACGTGGTCTGTCCGAATTTTTTGCTGAAACGAAGCGTTGAAAATCAATGATCGTTCGACATTCTTTTCTTAGCGATTAGTAATTCCACAAAACAGGTGAATAAACGTTAGCTTTCTTGAGTCGCACACTGCTTTCACGTTACGGTTAATTACGTGATAGTTGATTAATTATGTCAATATAGAAAAAGAGAAAGTATTAAGCCTAAAGCTTTTTAGATTAACGAAGATTGCACGTCTTGATCGCTTCTACCGAGACTAAAGATTCCCTTTAGATTCCAGAATTCCTTCGTCTTTGTATATATGACGTCACTTCCGCCTACTCGTATCATAGACTTCTGTTCTCACAATACTGTCTTCTCAGTCATTATTAACCTATGTGTGTCTAGAACATATCTTGTCTCCGAACCCTCAATATATGTACTAATATACATGCACTAGATAACTCACCCACACGAATATAGAAAACTGTCCACTTACTTCTTTTTTGTTAAGAGTGATGTTTAACCGTGTTTGAAAAGTTCGTATTTTGAGACTTTAAAGTGTTCAGTTTTCAACAGCTTATTGAAAATATTGCACAGAAAATAAATGGTAATCAGACATTTCTTATTAAACCCAGGGATTAATAATTAGACAAAATCCATGCTTATATTACACGTCTTCTCTCTGGATTTCTTTTACCGAGAATTCCCTCACCTTTGTATATATCACGTCACTTCCGCCTCACGTATTATTGACATCCATTCTCATAATACTGGCCTCTCAGTCATAACTAATCTATGTTGACCTCAATCTCTTGTTTAGAACAGTTCTTGTCTCCTAATCTAACCGTCAATACATGTACTAGCTTATATATGCACTAGCTAATTCTGCCCACTCAAATATCTAAGACTTACTTATGTCAAGCTGTGATCGTTTCATAATGGTTTGCATCGATGGAAAAAGAGATAGAGCGAGAGTGTGTGTATTAGCGTAGGATTACAAGCTTGTTAGCCCATATTACACATCTTCATTACTTCTATAAAGACGAAAGAAGATGCTTATTCAATAATTCCTTCGCCTTTGTATTGTAACGTCCTGTATCAATATCGATAGGATGTGTCTTATACTCAAGACATAACACCACAATATTTATTTTTGACCTGTTAATTCGGCTCGTTATGTGTTATATTTAAAAGGATAAAACAGTTGGAAAGAGAAAAAAACATACCGACAAATAGGCAATGCTCAAGCAATAAATGAACATTGTTGTGCCATGTCCTGAGTATAAGACACATCCTATCGATCTTGATACAGGACGTTACAATACATAAATGGGGTTAATGTCCGGTGATTTAACAATCAATGAGCACGCATAGGATAGTTCGTAAGGAAGAAAAAAAAAACGAAAAAAAACCTCATATATGACGCAATGGATCAGATCGCGCAATTTATGGAAAATCCTTGCTGGGAGAAACTGATCAACTTTAAAAAAGGTGCATTCTTGGTCGGGCAAAAAATTGATTTGGGCGTGAGGAAAGCTATGAAGAAGAAAAATATAATAAAAATCATAGCCGAGCACTTCATTGATAACAATATTGTTGAGGAAGAAGTCTTGAACAAGTTGGAAGTTGACAATCAAGATCTAACGCTCGCTTAAGTGGAATTGGAAAAAGCCAGAAACGTCGCCAACGCCAAAGTCGAGAAAGGCAAATTACAAGAGACGCGACTAAGTAAAATTGAGCTGAGTGCGCACATCAATCAAACCAGGTCCCGGGAGTTTGATTTGAGAAAACACATACGGCTAGTGCCAAAATTCCGGGAGCAGGAGATAGATGATTTTTTCTATTATTTTAAAAAAAACAGCCATAAATCTAGAGTGGCCTGGAAAGGCATGGACGAACTTATTACAAACGGTGTTGACGGGCAAGGCTCAGAAAGCCTATGCAGCACTTTCTGTGGAAGGTTGCACAGATTACGACAGGTTGAAGAAGACTATTCTGGAAGCCTACGAATTGGTATAAGTAGGCTTCCGGCAGAAATTCCGAAGCTGCAAAAAGCTCAAGTCTCAGTCCTATAGGGAATTCTTGAGATAAAAAGAGACACACCTGGATAGGTGGTGTGCGACAAAAATGATTGATAGCAATTACGATCGGCTGAGGCAGCTCATACTGTCTGAAAAGTTTAAGAACATCTTAAAGAAAGATTTAAAGCTGTACATGGAAGAGAGAAAAAGTCGGAGAGTGCTTACGAATTGGTTAGTAGAATTTGGTATAATCGGACTACTATTAAATCCACGGGGTAGCATGCTCTCGTTTCATCTGCTAAGGACCCGTGGCGCAGTACTAAGTAAAATTCAGTTCTAAGTGACAGTCATCTGAAGGTTGCGAATTACTGAAGATTTCTTCCCAGTCATGGCAGATGGAACGAGAGCATGCTACTCCTGTGGATTTAATAAAGGGTTCCGTTCGAAATTCCGTCCAGATTCCAGAGTTCGACAGAAATATTCCTGAGTTCGACAAAGTACACCTGAAGAAGGTCGGAGGTTACATCGGCCGAAACGTTGTGATAAAAGCACCTAAGATGAGAACAGTAGTCCGATTATAACAAATTTCTACAAATTATCAACTCTCATCTAAAAAATTCTGAAACGAATTGGTTACTCTGGTGGACGAGTACGTCTTAACCCACCAAACACCACTAGCGGTGCGAGGACATCCAATATCTGACAGATCGAGAAACAAAAAAGAGGTTATAGTGCACCAACTCAGCGTATAGACTTCATAAATAACCCAGCGACAAAATGGATGGATAGATCAGCGATAACATGTTTTCGATGCGGAAATCAAAGTCCCTACCATGTCACAAGGGTCAGTCTCAGGGTAAGGACTGCAAAACAGCTACGAACCCTTTGTGTCGACGGAGCGGCTATCGAAGGTAAATGATAGCGGAGCGTCGGGGAACATCAGAATACTGAGCGATACCGGAGCATCTCTATCATTCGTACTAAAGAGATTACTTCCAAGGGGGGCCGACTTGACAGAACACAAATGTATGTACGCCAAAGGTATAGGCGGTAATCCTGTACGAGTACCCATTAATTGGGTTAACATAACATCCAAATTGATCTCTGAAACAGTTGACGTAGGAGTGGTGGACCAACTATACATGGACAGTATTAACACTGCTATTGGGAAATAATCTTGCGGGATCTAAAATAAGTAGAGCAGATCCACCCAGACGAAAGGCGACAATATGGGAGCCCGGAAAAATAGCAGCAGCTACAACACTCATACAAAACAGAAAGGACTTAGAAGCCTGAAGCTAGGAAACGCTTCAACCCAGTCAATCGCGATCATTCAAGGTTGTGCACATCCCAAAGATCGCGCCACATCGAAAAAATACCTACGATAAAAGTATTTGTGGGCAATTTGTCAGAGACTTGCCGAAAATATGATTTCCAGAGAATGTTTGAGAATGTGGAAAAATTGTAGAATGTGATATCATGAGAAATTAAGTAATTTGTACACTTTTAAAAAGAGGCAGAGGCAAGATTTGCCGTTGAAAATCTGAATAATTCCGAGTTTGAAGGCTATGGGATCAACGTGAAATTCTCCTATAGCAAAATCCGTAGAAAACCTGGACTGGTATATGATAGGTACGTGCTTAATCAATGGTCGATTCCTTAAATGGTAAAACATTTTGACTCCCTCTTCACTTAAAAATTCACCAAACTTCAGGAAATCAACAAATTTTAATGAGATTTTCAGTATTTATTAATCAACGGTCACGGAATATAATGAAACCATTATTTTTCTTAAAGTCTTAGTGAAAATGTATTATTTGTTGAAAACAAAATACACCGTTACTAAAGTTATATTTTTATGTATTAATAAACAATGCATGAATTTTTTAAAGTTTTAATGAAAATAAAGCATTGTAAGTGTTAAAAATTAAACATTAA
The DNA here is from genome assembly GCA_963556195.1 of Sepiola atlantica. NCBI lineage: Eukaryota > Metazoa > Mollusca > Cephalopoda > Sepiida > Sepiolidae > Sepiola > Sepiola atlantica. Next base: position 43,021,847 of record OY744530.1, on the reverse strand, counting down.
AAAAAATTCATATATATTACGAAAAGGGCTCCTAAATTCCGTGTTAATAAAATCACTATACCTCGAAGAAAAATTAATTTCTTGAATCAGCGATGTCATCATTGAATAAAGCATTGTTTAATCAATATTTTCACTACAAAAATAATATAATTGCAAAAAATATTTTATGTGATTTTAATGATTAGAGTTTCTGGGAAAATTAAAAATGCAATATGATTATATTTCTCTTTCGCACATGAACGTGTCATCAGCAACGTAAGAAATTATTTTTATAATCTTGAAAATAAACAAAAATTTCCGACCACCACTCACTTTTATACCGCCCTCAAAATTTTATTTTTAGAGATTCAACAATTTCATTAATTTCACAATTAATCGTCAATTATTTGGAAAGTTTCTATTTGTTTAGTCATTTTTTCATTAATAAATATTTAAAAAGTTAAAAACAATTATTATTAATAAATAAAGAGAATTCAAACATGACATTTTCTTTCAAAATTGAATTCTATTTATATATTAATAAATAATTGTTTTAACAAGTTTTATTTCAAATTCTAAGAAAAAACATTGGTAAACAGACATCATCAATAATTTCAGAGTATTACTGAATTAAAAACTAATACCAAGTTTTTAGTTAAAAATAAATAAAATCTTAATTGCGTACATTCACAAATATTTTAATTAAATAAGCATTTCCTATTTTATTACAACAAAATAAGGGTACTTAAATTAATTAAATTTCTTTATAACCTTAAAAAGAATAAAGAAATTAATGAATAATAATTTTTCAACTTCTATAAACTATTACAAAACCATTTTTATATATAAAGTTAAAACTCATAAACAGAAATATTATGACATTTTTGTCTTCCATATATTCTACATAGCGATAGCCAATCGGTAAACAAGTCGTTTACCGATTGAGTGAATGCCGGATTTTACTAAACTATGACTTTTGGGGGGATAATTTTGCTAATTTTTAGTAAAACGTAGGATTTTTTTAAATTCAGTATCTTATGACATTAATTTAATAATTACCTTTGAAATAGTTCCCAAAAACTTATATGTATGTTTCCATGGATTTTTACAAGTAATTTCTTCAAAGTTCAAAATTCACTGAATTTTTGGATTTTTTAGCCGTCGTGATAACATTTTCACTTATAATTTCTTTTTCACACGTAAATATACAGTTTTTTCCTTTTAGAGATTAAGTTTAGGTTTTTACCTTTCAAACACAATCACAGTTTACACAGAAACTAATTAAATAATTAATGATAAGCGCTTTTTAATAAGCATAGTCCGTACAATAGACGGCCATTGTTGCACGTACCTAGTATATGAAAATAAATGCTACAACTGTGGGTGGAAAGGGCATTGGTTCAGAAGTTGTCTGCATGATCTATTCTGAAATCAAGAAATCTAGGAAAACCTTCCAAAAACGATGCTAAATAGTATTACGAAAACTATTTATAACTCCTTTGTATGCGAGTTATTCAGAATGTGAGGGCAAACGTACAAGGAAATAAGAAAAGGATAACAAAGTTTTTAAAAAATAAATAGATTAAAATAATAATAATAATAATAATAATAATAATAATAATAATAATAATAATAATAATAATAATAATAATAATAATAAAGAGAAGAACAAATGTTTTTATTTTTATTATAAATAATTGGGTGCTTGTGGACTGTAGGTCCGAAAAAAAAACATTTTTATCTTTAATTTGAGGAGAGTCGAATACGGGGGAGAGAACTCTAGGTTCAAGTTTCAACCACGATGTATCTTAAAATGGATTTTACTATTGTAATTATTCTAAAATAAAGTTTAACAAAATGTATACGTAAAAAGAACTGTTTGCGAACAAATTGCCGAATTTTAGCCAGTGTAAAACTGTCATTGTTTTCAAAAACTTTGTTTCCCTTGTTTCATGTTTTCCCCCTTCTATTTACGTATTTTTTCTATTTTTTCCCTTCTTCTGTGATAATTTATTTTAATAAATCATTTGTTTTTCATTGGTGCCGAATGCGTTGTGATTGTTTTATTCCTAAATTATCCTTTTCATTACAACGTTTTTCTTCGTGTCTTAAATCATTGAACCAATTCATTTTTTTCATTTTCTTTTATCTCGATATTCGCGCTCGAATTCAAATGTCCTACGAACATCATTTCTACGATTCCATCTCTCGTGGAACGATTCACCGCTCACCACTCCATTCTGAACGTTCTCTCGCATACTACCTTTCAAATTCAGTGCTCTTTTATTCAAAACGTCTTCAAAAACTTCATCCAGTCACTCTGTCTCTTGCTTTCCTTCTTTTTCACAATGAAGAGAAGGTAAAGAAAGAGCCACTCCCTCTATTCCATCTCTTCTCTTCTGTCCTCTTCTTTGAACTGATAAGATCATTCATTCAATCTCTCCTACCTACTCCTTTTTAGTCATTATGAGTGCGAGGGGAGGAGGTGTGTGGCTGTTTGCTGTTAATTTCAACGTATTTTTCTCGTCTTAAACGAAATATTATTCTTTTCTTTTAAGTCCTTGTTCACAAAACGCCATCCGACCTGCATGTCACTTCCGCCTACTCGTATCATAAACTTCTGTTCTCAGGACTACTGGCTTCTCAGTCATCACTACCCTATGTTGAACTCTTAATCTCTTGTCCAGAACACTTTTTGTCTTCTAACCTAACCATAAACATATGTCCTAGCAAATATATGCACTAGCTTACTCGATCACTCAAATATCTAACACCTAATCTTTCTGCCTCGTTTTCTTTTTCGAACGACAGCAAGGATCTGACCTCTATTTATTTTATGCATTATTTTCACTCATTTTAAGCATTGGATACAAAGAAATGTAGTGTAATTACAGGTAGTTGGAGAGATGATAACTAGTTTGTGTGCAAGAAGTGTAAGACAATGGACACGGATGAAATCTCACATGTGGAGAAAGTATTTTTGGATGATAAAGCTATTGAGATTGTCAGAAGTCTTGTTATCTTGATACTATTGGAGCACAGGGTGGAGCAGGTGCTAATGAGATTGCAAGAATTGCCCTTACTAATTAGCAGAGTCTATTAAGCAAGTATAGGCAGTGTGATGATGTATAGAAGGTAAACCTAGCCAGTAAGTGTCAATGACATGCGTTGCATGCAAAGAAATGAAAGAAAACAAGCCGCGCGTGCGTGGTCCCCCTCTGTATGTGACTCGATGTGGCGAGTGTAAAATGCAATAAATCTGGGCAATTTGGGGCATTTTTGACCCCCCTTTGACCCCCTGGGGGCGCCAACCAGAATTTTTCTGAGGTCAAGGATGCTCATTTTATATCCAGAACAATTGCTTTACATTTTGGCCAAGTTTCAGAAAAATTGAATGGATGGATCAAACGTTATGGGAGAAAAGGGTCATTTTTTACCATTTTGGGGGCGCAAACCAGATTATTTCCAAGGTCAGCGATACTTATTTTCTATTAGGAACAATTGCCTCCAGATTTTGGCCAAGTTTCAGAGAAATTGAATGGATGGATGAAAAGTTATGGGGCAAAAAATGTCATTTTTTGCCATTTCGGAGCGTTTTGACCCCCTGGGGGGCTAACCAGATTTTTTTTTCAAAAATCGGAGAATGTCACTTTCTAACCTGACAAAAGTTACAACTTCATGCAAAATTTCAGAGAAATTCAATGGATAGTTGCAGAGAAAAATCTGGACGGACGGACTGACATGCCTCAAAACCTAAGTCCCAAGATTTTATAAATCGGGGGACTAATGAAACGATGAGTGTGTAATGTGAGTTTTAAATCGATTCTTCACTAAGATATTCTTTATTTTATTTAATTTTTGTTTTCTAAAACGAAGAAAAAATTTTTTTTAAATTAACTTCGTTTCTTTACATTCTAATATATTTCAGCTATTTTATGAACCTAACTGATAATTGCCTATCGTGATCACAGATGGAATCGAAGAAAAATTTCGATGATGTCTAGATTCTGTGAAAAGTGAAATCCTTATTGAAAGTTCTAACTGTTTACATATCGTTTCTTTAACACACGAACAAACATCGACTCTTATATATATATATATATATAGAAGACAAGGAAACAGCTTAGATAAATAATCAAAAGAAAAGAAAATCAATAGTGAGATGTTCTTTCTCTTGGTTTAAGATTTGTTTAGCATCACATGTTAGGTTAGTTGTAATTGTTAGTTCTGATTTAGTTTGTGTAAGACGAGTGGCGAATAACATACATAATTAAAAGAGAGAGAGGGGAAAGAGGAGAGATAGAGGAGAATTTGAGAGAGAGAGATGGAAAGAAAGAGGGAAGAGAGAGTGTGTAGAAAGACAGGTGGTAGAAAAAGAGGAAGTGAGTGGGGAGATATATATAGAGAAAGATGGGGTTATTGATGATATAACATTAGAATTGCATAAATATCTGTGGATGTTTCTTTGAAAGCAACGGCAGCAGCCGTAATAAGAATTTTTTAAGCAGCAGGAGCAGCCGTAACTATTGGCTGATCCATGTGGATATTTATATTGAAGTGCAACAGATACTACACTTTGCTCCTAGACACACATACACAAGGAGATTCATTGTCAACATGAAGAAAAAACAAACATTTGTAATCAACTAATGGGGCTTTAGTCTTGATTAATTGCAGTCTTTCGTGACGTCATTTTAAGCCACACCTCCCCATTTCATCGTTGTATCAGCCGAAAGAAACTTTTGGCTATGTTTTGAAAATCAATCAAGCCCTGATATCGAATACCTTTGTCTAGCTTTAAGCAATTCAACAATGACCACAGCTTGAGTTAGCGAAAGTTACTGAGCAAAGTTCAAAAGTAAAGAAACTTTGTGAGACTTCATTGTGTCTTTTAGCCGATAGCAACGGACATGATGATTGGTCAGCATGGACAATTTAGTGACCCCCGCACTATATAGCCATGATAAGTCAGGTTCAGCCCTCCGGGGGGGAAATGAGAAAAGAAAATTGATATTTGATCATTGCTTTTGTCTACCTGGCAAAATTGATTACTCTGGCTCACATCTCGGCACTGATGGCTTTCATCTGCAGATAATATCACTGCTACTTCACAAATTTATTTTCCATATCTCCTTTCACTTCGGCAGTAATTTTAAATTTGTATTTCCTTTTTAGGGGGCTGTGCCCGGTGAAAAACCGGAACTACTTACGATACTCGCACCCTACCCAAATTATCAAAGGTAAAAATCGAATTTGATTTATTTATGCTGATTCAAATAATGAAAACAATCTTACATTTCTGGCAGTGAATATATTTAAACAGGACATTTGTTCATCATATTCAGTTTAACGTCTGTTTTACATACTGGCATGTGTTGGACGGCTTTTATAAAATTTACTTTCAAACAAACCTATCTTTGATCAGGGATCTATCTCTCTTTCTTTCAAATTCATCGTTATCACTTCCTCACTGTTTTCCTTGACTTTCCTCTGCCAATTGACCGTGCTACTTCAACTATTCTACATCTACTAATCCACACACTCTCATTCAATTTTTCCATACCAAACTAATGAAGTCTCTTGTTCTGCACACATCTCCCTATACTGTCCACAGGTAATCTTTATATGTGGTCATCAGATCTAAGCCTGTCTTTAAGACTCACAATACACATCAATCATATAATTCTCATATCATTTCTTTTCATGCAACACATATTCACAACACTCAGTGACCAGGTGTCATGTTCACATAATCACATATGTCTGACAGACTGTGTTAACGCTCTGCTAGTTAGTAATGACAGAAGTTCCATAAACTTACTTCATCCACTCTCAACTCTTGCTATCACACCAGTACCAGCTCATCTCTATGCTCTAATTATATCACCAAGGTAAGAAAAAATCCTGGACAATAAATAGCCTCACCATTCAAATATACTTTTCTCCACGTCGGAACTCTCATCCGTCTTCATTGTCTTACACTTCATGCACACAAACTGCTTATCATCTCTCAATCTTCTTGTGTACACAATGTTTACAAGTACCATGGAAAATTGAGTTGAATCCAGCTCTTTTTCCACAAACTGAGCAGGGGAATTTTCCTCTTTCTGAAAGCTTTCCTACGCTACAATCATTGATCATCACTTTGGTCTTGGTAACATTCACTCCTAGGTCTTTATTTTCTATAGCATTCATTCAAGTCTGTAGACCTTTCATTGTTCTACAGGCAAGCACTAAATAATAAATATGAAGCATCTCTTTCAGATAACACATGCAAAACTCTCAGGACAGCAGTAATGCTCTGCTGGTTATCAGTGACAATCAGAAGGTGGGTAATTAACCTAATGGATACCATTGCAAACTATGAAAGCGGCAATGTTCAGTTCAAATCCAATCGGATCTATTGCCTATGAATACTGTTTGGAAAGGTATGAACCTCTAATTTCCCCCTTGTTATGAGTAAAATAGCAACCTGTGTTAAAATAATCGTTTACAATAAATTATTTTGGATATTGTTTTAACATTAAATACCCAAACTATGGTTGATTTTCTATTAAAAAGACAAACTAAAGCACACACATCAGATGACAATCGATATGAATGGTAGGCAAATTTATACGGAAACAAGAATTATGTTTTGTATCCGAATGGCTTGTAGATTGATTTGTCTTGTATGTGTATCTTTGTTTAATAAACTAGCAAAAATAGGTTCCTTCTGTTTGCATGTTTTTCTAGTATATATGACAAACGAACAGATACTACACTACTTTACCAAAGAAAAAGCACGAGGTAATGATTGGGAGGATGTTACTATGACAACAGAACAGATACTACACTCCCCTATTAAATTGAGCATTGAAAGATAGTACATTAGTCTGAAATAATATAGTAAACTGAATTGAGCATTAAAACATAGTATAATAGTACAATTAATCGAAGTAATTGTATAGTTTCGGCTTTAGACCGACATATACTAGATCTCTATTATTAATAGATGTTTTATATACTATAGATTAATTTAACCTATAGATGGAACCTTGACAAGTACTGTAGCAATATTGAACATAAGAAATGACATAAGAATAGAAAATTCCTACTAGAAATTTACTAAACGTGTTTAACGTAACAGGAAGTCGGGAGTGATAGGTAGAAAACAGGCCAGTCAAATGTCTCTCTTTCGCTTATGTTTCAAATAAATAATCTCCGTACTATAGATTCTATTTAAACCACAGATGAAACCTTGAAAAGTACCGTAGCGATATTAAACGTGTGATGACATAGAAAAGGAAATTTCTATTAGAAATTAAACTAATATGTTTAAATAAATCACGTCACAGGAAGTCAAGAGTGATCAGTGGAGAATAAGCCAGTAAAATCTATCTCTTTGGCTTGTTTCTGTAAAAAGAAAGAGACATATTGCAGAGTTCTTCTCTCACTCCCCAACAAGGGGCTGAAGGTCATATGTAATACTATTGTAAGTTAAGAACAATTTTAAAGAAAAATAAATTTTAAAAATACAAAAAAATATTAAACTACAGTTTGTGTATTGTTTTATTTTGTCCAACCACATACGACGTCTATTACTACAATTACTATTGAGTAAAAGAAACAAATCAACTATTACAACCATCTATTACAATCACTGAAGAAGAAGAAGAAGAAGAAGAAGAAGAAGAAGAAGAAGAAGAAGAAGAAGAAGAAGAAGAAAGGAATCAAATCAATATGCACCACAATTATGACGATGACAGTTGTAAAGAAGAGAAAGAGACAGAAAGAGGCAGACGACCTCTATACCATCGTCACTTCTTACGACTATGGTCACGATGAATTACTACTATGAAGACAAAACGTGTCTGCTTTAGAGATTCCCATTACACATACATCGTATCATTCTCATATTATTTCTCTCCATGCAACACATATCCTCAACCCTCACCAGCCAGGTTTCACTTCTATAGGTCATTACATTGAGTACACATGTCTACATGTGCCGGGCCATTTGTTGTGATTGAAAAATTCTCTACGTAATGCTACAGTACTATTACTTCCGGTCATTGTGGATCTGTGAGTAATGGAAACTTGTTATTGTTTTCACATGCTCTAAAGCTTCGAAATTGTGGCTTTACCTCCGGATACAGTGTAATGTCATACCCAGAAGAGATTATATTTAACCCATAGATGGGATGTTGACAAGTACTACCACTCCATGCCAGAGTGAACTTCGGAGTAATGGTAACTAATGGATGATTCCACACTTCTGAATGTTCCCAAATTATGACACCACTGGATTTATATGAATGATAGGCATATACTGGGTGTCCATGAAGTTCGTGTTCACTTTAAATACTTTATAACTTTATTTGTATTTGCGATAGAAATAATCTGTAAAAATGTTATAAAGTTTCATGTACCTAGTTTTAAGTATTATTATTGAGTAATTCTTCACCACAAAATTTGCAGCAATTTTCAGATAAGTAAAAAAATTATTTTTCAGAATCAATTTGATCCATGGTTTGAACTGAGGAAAAAGTAAACTGTGTCCTTTGGTCGGCTGAACTGATTTTTTATGGGGTCATATGAAAACAATTGTGTGTGCAACCAAACCTAGTTCATTAGAAGATTTGGAAACTAAAATGACTAATGTGATTTCAGGCATTACTGCAAAATCGCATTACCCTTTGTATTGCTCATGATGGAAGACATGTGGAAACTTTAATAAAATTTCAATGAAATCTTAAAATATATACATTTACTTCATTCTAATTCTTTTTACAAATTATTTCTATTACAAATACAAATAAAGTTATAATTTGTTTAAAGTGTATTTTGTAATTAACTATTGGATGGGCCACTTCTTCTTCTTTCGTGTGAATCAGATGATTCTGGTGTTGGCATTAGTTTCCCCGATGTTTTTCTAGTTAGAAATCTTTCTGGAAAGACATCGGGTACTTACGGGAAGGACCACGAGAAGGTTGCCAACATCCCTAAGTGAAAGTGATACTGTGGAACCGACTGGATTCGAACTTGGAACACCCAGGTCTTCAGTCCGTGTCGATATCCACTTAACCACCGTCACCTCCCGATGGGGCACTGATAAATACGATCAGTTGGAGTCAGAGCAGTCCTGGTAGGTATGGTCAATAAAAAATGACTCACTACTCTCAAAGCTCCCAAAATGGAACCTCACCGACGGATGTAATTCCATGCCCTTATTTACTTTCTTCCCCACACGGGCAGAGTTAGACATAAGGTCGGTTTTTAACGCTGGTAAAATCCAGCTCCTCACAAAAAGGGGCACTGGATTGATTCAGTCTAGAAGGACTTCTCCTTTACTGACTGATTCTTTTTAACCCATAGATAGAACTTGTACAGGCACTCACAATGTGGGTATGAATTAACCTGAGAGTAATGACAACAAAGAGATGAGACCAGACTCCCAAAAGCTCCTAACCGAGGGCCTCACTACTGGATGCAGTCTTATTTAATTCTCAGGACAGATTTTATTCAATTTTTAGATACTGGTACTACTACTTCGGATCAGAGTGGGCCTGGCAGTAATGGCGATAAAACCGAAATTATTTATGTTGTAACATATTTAAAATAAAGGAAGAAGAAAAAGTTCTTCAAAATTAAATTTTCTAAGGAAAATGGTAGATAAGGCAAGACCATAGAACAGAATAGTAAGAATAAAAAATTTGTTGAACAGAAATAACATAGATTCAATAGATATAACTACACCTACCGGAACTATCAAATGATGAGAATGTTATTTGTAGACCATTTTTTGTTCAATTAAGAGCATATATATATATATATATATATATATATATATATATATATATATATATATATATTTACCCCAGGACATAAGTTTCTGTAAATTTAAACTCAGCTAAAATGTTATCAATTTATGTAAATTGATTATCATCTAACATCAGAATAAGACCACTGAAGATGAGAATCTAAAAAAAAATTAAAGATATTACATAATATATTTACAGAAAGCATTACATAGAAACTAAATGATTTATGTAATTTAATTATCCCATATGTAAAAAAAAACTTAAGATGTAAATCTAAGAAAAAAAAATTACTATACTAACATTGAGTTAATCAACGTTTGTTTCCCTTAGGCTTTTTTCCGATATATTTTAATCACACAAAATACATACTAAAATATTCCCCAATTTTGGGATTAACTTGTATTTACAAAACAATCCATTTTAATTATTCTAATTAGCCATAATTTACAAATTACTGACCAAGTGACCCATTTCTTACTAATTTTGGTATCTATCACCCTCGCCCTCTCTTCTCTTGTTGTGTGTTGTTTGAACTACCTACCCTCCTCTATCTACCACTCTCGCTTCCGTCTTTCTCTCTTTCCCTGTTTATTAACAGTCAAAAGTAAAAAGGGAAGATTGGCGCAGTCAAAAAAGAATATCACTACGGCAGTAATACTTATAAAGGAAAATAGAGAAAGAAAGAAAGAAAGAGATATAGTGAGGAGAAATAGACTTTTTAGATTTTTGTTTTATTTTTGATATTTGACTTGCTTTGCAAACTCACTTTTTCCTGATTCAAAATGTCTAGCCCGAATGCAATGAGTGACCCAACGGGTCATATTTGTTTTTAGTACGATATTATATTTACCAAAATTATTGTAATCAAGATATATAAATGATGATGGTGATTATTTGAGAAATATTGATATACTAGTTTGTTTCACCAGCTTGCTATCACTTCGCAATTTAATTCCTATTCACTAATTGAAATCATTGAAACAAAACTAATCGTTAAGAAAAGACAAAATTAGTGATATTGCTACCTCTCTCTCTCTCTCTCTCTCTCTATATATATATATATATATATATATATATAGAGAGAGAGAGAGAGAGAGAGAGAGAGAGAAAGAGAAGGGGGTTGTGTAGCATCGGTGCAGTTCCAACGAGAGAAAAAAAAATGTATTTAAAGAATTGTAGTTACCAACGCTAGTAAAAAAACTTTTTCAATAATTATTTATTATCTTATCATTTTAACATTTTAAGATTTTTTTAAATATAATTTCATAACGCGTTTCGAGCATTTATCGTTTATCCATTATGCTCTCTTCAGATGTATATTCCATTTGATAAAAGGGTTTAATTTGAGAAAACATTTCATTTTTCTTTCATTTAAAAGTGTCTGCTCTTCTATAATTAAGGAGGTTATCTAGTGTCTGGTTTTCTTTAGATGTTAGGTTACTGGTAGGTTCAGTTTTTCTCTGGGTGTTGAAAAACTGAACCTACCAGTAACCTAACATCTCAAGAAAACCAGACACTAGATAACCTCCTTAATAACAATAACATAATCATAAAAGAAGCAGACAAAGGCAGCGCTGTAGTCATCATGGACAAAAACTACTATAAATCGAAAATTATAGAAGCACTAGGGAACAAAGATTACTATGAACAAATTAGCACCAACATTGACAACAACACCATTTCAAGAATCACAAAACTTTGCACAACATACAATAACATTCTTACAAAGAAAGAAAGAGATTTCCTAACCAACTTCATGACAAAAACAAACTACTTCTACGGACTACCCAAAATACATAAATCAAATGAGATTAAAAATGCCATCAACACACAAAAATCAGAATACATTATTATCCCAAATCCAAGTGACCTTACATTAGATCCATAGTAGCAGGACCAACATGCCCAACAAGCAGACTTAGCAACCTAATCGACATTTTACTACAACCTTTCACCGAACAAGTAAGAAGCTACATAAGAGACAACATACACTTTCTAAGCTCCTTACCACAAACAGTAAACCCAGGAACTGAACTAGTGACATTTGACGTTAGCAGCCTGTATAGCAACATACCACATGACCTAGGTAAAGAAGCAATCTCATACTGGATTAACAAACATCCACAAATTTTACACCCAAGGTTTACTAAACAATTTATTATCGATAGTATAAACATTATTCTCAACAATAACTCCTTCGAATTCAACAACGAGAACTTCATCCAGACCTTAGGCACGGCAATGGGAACCAAAATGGCACCGACATATGCTACCCTGACACTAGCCTACCTAGAAGAAATATTATACACAAAGATAGAATCAATTTATGGAACAAATACAAAATCCCTATTTATAAAATCTTGGAAAAGATATCTGGATGACTGTTTCATTCTTTGGGATCCCACATGGGGAGACATCAACGAATTACACAACACACTACAAAATCTACACCCCAAAATCAAATTCACACTAGAACACAATCAAACAGAGCTACCCTTCCTAGATATACTAGTTAAAATTAAGAACAATCATATTATCACAGACATCTACTACAAACCCACGGACACCCAACAATACCTCCACTTTAAAAGCCATCACCCCAAAAGCTGCCTAAAATCTATACCCTATTCTCTAGCACGCAGAATATGCACTATAGTCAGTGACAAAGACCTCAGGATTGTCCGACTGGAGGAACTACCTAATACATTAGCAAAAAGAGGATACCCCGCACAAATAATACACAAAGGTATAGAATTAGCAGAGCAAATACCATTAGAACAACTACGAATTCCCAAAAAACGGAACAAAGAACACATATTAGCATACGTATCTACACATAACAAAAACAACCCAGAATTATTCACAGAGATAACAAGAAACCTAACCTTACTCAATCAAAATAGCAAACTAAGAAACATACTTAAAACAATGAAGATAATCAAAAGCAAACGCCAACCGAAAAACCTCAAACAAATTCTAACCTCATCAAAATTCAACCAACACGTATCACAACGGGTTCACAAAATGCAACAAAGAAAGATGTGGAGTTTGCGACATAATAATAGAGGGTAACACATACACATTCAAAAATCCAACACAAACCTTCAAAATAAAGAAGGATCTAAAATGCACCTCTAAAAATGTCATATATGTACTTGAATGCATAACATGTAAAAAATACTATATAGGTGCCACAAAAACATTCAATAATAGAGTGGCCCTCCATAAGAGCAATATTAAAATTCAAGAAAATAGAAAATTGCCTGTCTCCAAACATTTACACTCATGCAGCAGTGGAAAATTCCAGATAATGCCCATTTTCCAAACTCAAGACTATTCATACCTCCTAACACAAGAAAAAATCTTCATATCCAAATTCGACCCACCATTAAATAAATCATAAGACAAATCACACCACAGACATATAAAAACAAGTACGAACACATGTATAAACAGGAACCCATCTGCACTCGGACACGTGTGCATTTGCACACCCTCACACATGGAACGAATATATACCCCATGCGAGTGTATTCATGCATACATGCAGAAAAAAATATGAATGCATGTGTACATACACCCCTCTCCCTACCACTCTTTCCACCCACCTATCTCTCCACCCACCCGCACATTTCACCTATCTTTGCATGTATTTACATCCCTCTTTCTACCCTTATATGCACAAAACACCTATTCCCATCTTCCGATCGATCGTTCCACATACCAAACTTTTTATTTTACCTATTTCCATCTTTCGATCGATCCACATTCTATACCTTTATTTTATTTTATTTTATTTTATTTTATTTCATTTTATTTTACTTATTTTATTCTACCTTTCTTTCTATCTATCTTTCTATCAGTCTACCTTTCCATATTTCTATCTATCTATCTCTCTATCTATCTATATCTCTTTCTATAATTCTATCTATATTTCTATCTACCCTCAATCTTCCTTCCCCCCTTTCTTCCTTTTTCTCCCTCCCTACCTATCTATCTACTCACCCATCTTCTTTTCTACTCATCTTTTTCTCTCTCTCTCTATCTATCTCTCCAACCCCAAGCAAACATCCTCACCCCCAACCACCCACACATCCACATTCATGTGTGAACCCACCAGGGACACCGTCATGGATGACCGGGAATGACCACACACACACATACCATACAGATTCGACCGGCACCATAAAAGTAATTAAATAATAAAACTTAATACACAAATGTACTCAAATGACCAAACACTTGCCAAACGGAATATATTTTTATCTCAACAATGTAACATTTTTTCTGTCAAATGGAACAAACATTTTTTCTGTCAAATGGAACAGATACGTTTAAATGAAATAAAAATGAAATGTTTTCTCAAATGAAACACTTTTATCAAATGGAATATACATCTGAAGAGAGCATAATGGATAAACGATAAATGCTCGAAACGCGTTATGAAATTATATTTAAAAAAAACTTAAAATGTTAAAATGATAACATAATAAATAATTATTTAAAAAGTTTTTTTACTAGCGTTGGTAACCACTATTCTTTAAATATATATATATATATATATATATATATATATATATATATATATATATATATATATATATATAGTCTAAAGACGCTTTGAGTCATTTAAACAAAAGAAAGAAAATACAGTTTAAATTCCAAGGGATACTAACTAAATCCCAAATATCGCAGATTTAGCGCTTGCATAAGCTGACTTAATTGTGAAATATTAAACGGGGATCATCAGCTGTTTACCATGTAACTGTTTCAGAGATTTAAAAACAAAAAAGTTATAAAATTCATGGCAATCCAGTGGTACTGATTAAATGACCACTTCTGCAAATATATATATATATATATATATATATATATATATATATATATCAATACTGCTAAACAAGCAGGGCACATGTACATTCACTTTTATTATGTAGATTATCAGTTATTAAGATTAAGCCTCCTCTTCTTTGCTCATAAAAATCAAATTCACATGCATGATTACTCTTTCTTTTCTTTTTCATTATCGTCAGTTATCATTAAGATCAAGCCGCTTCTTCTTTAATTTGCATGTGTGATTATACAAGCTAGCCAGACACATAGGTTAACTTTTATTATATTGACAAGAAAGCGTAACTTACTAACTCGAATATTCTGAGGGTTTTGCTGGATATTTACTCAATACAATATTTATGAATAATTGAATATTCATTAACTCGAAATAACCTACTCACACGCCAATTTCCAAAAAGCCACTTGGCATTTGGATGAACTTAATATCATGCTTAATTACATAATAATGTTTTTTTATATATTTATCAGATTCTCAAATATAATTTTTTTTTTAGATATTCTTCTAATGGAAAATTTGAAATTAGACGGAAACATCTCAAAACTTGTTAAATATTCATTATCGAATTATCAAATCTATTAGGTATATGTGCATGTTTATCTTATGGCGATGATTACTTTATTTTCATGTCTACAATTTCCTGGCTGTGTATTATCGACCTAATGGATATGCTTGCACACTATGGAATCACCATGATCTGATTCAAATCTTATTGGATCTATTTCTGTTTATTGTTTGTTTATTCTATGGCATACTAGTTGCCCCTACCCGGCGTTGAAATAAGTGTAATATCTTTCTTTTAAAATTTATCTCTCTATTCTCTGATGTATGCGATGATGATGATCATCTAGTAATTAACTGCCTCGCAGTCTGCCATCTTAAATTCAAAGTTTGCTGCTCGTTCTGAAATAAACTACTCTCAAAGAAACAACGAGCACAGAGTCACGAGTTTAACTCAATACAATTAACAGCAAGAAGTACATCATCATCATCATCATCATCATCATCATCACCACCATCATCATCATGTTAACGTCTGTTTTACATGCTGGCATGCATTGGACGGCTTTAGGAAATTGACTTTCAAAGTAACCTATCTCTGGACAGGTCTTTATTTATCCCTCTTTCCCTTAGGTCCATTTTATCACTTCCTCCCATGTTTTCCTTGACCTTACCCTGTAAACTGAACCTTCCACATCTACTGTTCTACATCTACTAACACAAGAACTCTCATCCATTCTTTCAACATGGCCATACACGAACGAAGTCTATTCTTCCGAACACATCTACCTATACTGTCCAGATTTAATCTTCCTCTGAGGTCATCAGAACTAAGTCTGTTGTTAATACTCATATTACACACCCATCATATCATTTTCATATCATTTCTCTCTGCGCAGTCCTCAACCCTCATGCCCAGGTTTCATTCTCATATCATTTTTTTTTCATGTAATGCATGTCCTCAACCCTCACTGACTAGGTTTCACTTCCATACATCACAACACCGAGTAAACATGGATGATAGACTCTTCCCTTCCTTGGTCGACAGTGGTAATGCTCTGATTTTGTTAGATAGGGAAGGGTGCTGGAAGGAGAGCGCCCCCAAAAGGTAAGAAGTCTCCCTAAAAGGTGGGGGGGTGGGTAAAATCGGAAGTCAGAAATAACGTCACTTCCGTTCGGGGTTGAATCTATCTTTCGCCACGAACCAGCTGATCGATCAGACGTGAACAACTCAAGGTCCTCGCCAGCCCAAGAGGTGGAAGAGGTGCAGGGATGGTGGGCACAGGTGGCTAAAAGTAAAAGGGTATCTCGCTAAGTAATTCATTTGTCCTATCTCTCTCTCTCTCTCTCTCTCTCTAAATAAAACTGTTAAAATCAGATCAGTATCCGTATGGTGTTTCTATCAATGGCGAGTTTAATAACAGTGACGAAACCCGAGATATACCAGCCAGCAGAGACGAAACCTGGGTGCGCACAGCACGAAGGTAAGCAGTATCAAATGCTGGTTTGTAATCACTACTCTTCTCTGTACTACAATGGTATCACCAAAGTAACAAAACATCTGAACAACATTAATAACTTCCCTTGGTCGATAGTGGTAATGCTCTGCTAGTTAGTAACGGCTAGTAATGTTCAATACTACTATATTGTGCAAAAAGTAACTTTAATTTTTCACTTCTCCTTTATCCTTGATGGCCTTTAATTTATATAGTTGGAATAATCTTAACTAAGACATTCATGTCAGTATTTTTTCTGGATAAACGATTTTGATAAATCTCTTGAAATAACCGGAAATTACTAACGACTTTATAAGAATTAGTTTAGATTCTTTGTTTAGAAAATGCAGATTTAAAAGAAAAGTTTTCAATAACATTAATATATCCAACCCCAATTGAATAACTTCAAGAAGTATATAATATAATATCTATTTATAGAATAGGAAAATAAATTAACCGTAGTTACTTATAATTTGATTATCTGAATGGTTTATTTAAATTTAAACTTCGGGGCAACTTTTCAACCTTTCTACATATATAAATTCGAACAACTGCCCTTTTCAGGGCAACTTTTTCTACAAACTACAAATGCATTTAACCTTCACTCTTAGCCGCTGCCTGCTTAATGGGTGTAAATAATGTCGTATTTTTAGGAATCCACATCAGGTGACTAGTAGAGACCCCATGAAACCTTCATAACGTTTAGGTTATTATCACAGTTATTATCTCCTGAATATTCATTACAATGTAAATACCATCCGATCTAAAAATAGCTAATTTTCCTTTGTAAATAAAATTAATTTGATATTTATCTACAACTTGCATTTAATGGATGGGAACGATGTCTCCGATAGTTAGACGGAGTTATTGTGTCTCTGGGAAAAAAAGTTTGCGGAAACAATTCCCAAACTGTAGCTTTGATTATTTTTCTTCTATAAGAACAAAGCCCGATTGGATATTTATGTCAGAAGTCCAGCCTATAATTTGCTTAAATACGATTGAATTAAATGCATAGTTGGAAACAAAAGAAGCCATAAAGATGTCTCTTGGAGAAGTTCTGATTAATGGTTGAAGACAGACGAAAATTCTGATTAGTAACGATTGTCTTCACTGATTGAAGACAATTGACTCAATAATAATAATAATAATAATAATAATAATAATAATAATAATCTATTATAAATGCAGATTTTGTATCTGTCTATCTGAAGCCGAAACTATACTATTAATTCTATTAATTGTACTAGTGTACTATCTTTTAATGCTCAATTCAGTTTACTATACTATTTCAGACGAATAGCATCAATAGTTAATTCAGGAGGTAGTGTAGTATCTGTTCTGTTGTCATCAGACCATCCTCCTAGGCATTATATATTCTTTTTTTTTTTGGGGGGGGGGGTAGTATATGATAAGTGAATGCAGCAAACTAGCCCAAAAAGAACAAACATGACTGCGTGGGAAAAGCAGTAAACTGGGAATTTTGCAAACGATTGAAACTGGAATATGCAGATAAATGGTACAAGGATAAACCAGAAACAGTACTGGAAAACGAA
Source organism: Sepiola atlantica (assembly GCA_963556195.1). Taxonomy (NCBI): domain Eukaryota; kingdom Metazoa; phylum Mollusca; class Cephalopoda; order Sepiida; family Sepiolidae; genus Sepiola; species Sepiola atlantica. Next base: position 43,003,663 of record OY744530.1, on the reverse strand, counting down.
AAACACAAAATCCTCTAGGATATGGATGTACAAGCAGACAAACTCATACAAGCAAGGAGACCGGATTTTATAATAATCGACGAGAAGAAAGATCTTGCAAAATCATAGACTTCGCCATTCCCGCAGCCCACAGAGTGAAGATCAAAGAGACGGAAAAACAGAAGCAAATACACGGAACTAGCCAGAGAACTGTAAGGAATATGGAGCATGAAGTCAGTATAATACCAATAATCGTAGGAGCACTAGGAACAGCCCCTAAAAGCCTGTAGAAAAGACTGGGAGAAATTGAAATCAAAGGGATCACTGAGACCATACAAAAGAATGGCAACGATCAAAACAGCTGCGATCTTAAAGAAAATCCTCGAATGCGGAAACCAACCCACATAAGCTACAAAGGGTAAACCGTCACATGGAATTTACAACAGGAAGAAAAACAAACACATGAAGAATAACACATCACAAACTAAGGAACAGAAACTGCAAGAAACATCACACCATAAGCTTTCCTCCCCTCAAAAAAAAAATGGTGCCGGCTTAGGCTGACACCACACAAAAGATTTGTAACGGGTCAAGGAGGATGAAAAGACCGAGGAGAGGCAGCATAAACCAGACCTCCACTGGAAGAGTGTGGAAAGTGCTGGGACTTTGGGGAGGCTTATCAACGGTAAGCAGCTGTTGCGATACCACAAGTTTATTTGCGATGGTTATCAGAAAAAGGTGGAGAGTACTGGAAATCTTGAGAGGCTTGTGTCAACAGACTTCAGAGAACACCATCGGTTGTTGTCAGTAATAAATCACTGACGATGACCAATGTGATGACTCCTAGTAAGTAATAATAATAATAAATCAACAGAAATGAAAGAAAAGATTAGAAAAGAGTACTCGAAAAGAACAAGAAAAGTCTTAGAAACCAAATTATATAGTAGAAACCTGATAAAAGGAATAAATACCTGGGCAGTATCCTTAGTAAGATATTCTGGATATAAAATGTACAAACGTAGACCTCATGCACCTCGACAAGAAGACTAGGAAATTAATGACCATGCACAATGTACAACGCCGAAAGATGATAGTGACTGACTCTACCTAAAAAGGAGAAAAGGGGGAAGAGGATTGGTAAGTATGGAAGACTGTGTTGAGGACAGAAAAAAAAAACTAGAAAAATTTGTTATCCAAAACGCAGAAAAGCTGAACAATATAGGTAACAGTGAAGCTGGAAACAAAAAGCAAAAACAGAAAAATGGGAAGAGAAGCAGCTACATAGACGATTTATAAGACTGACTAGAGAAGAAACAGACGAAAACATCTGGATATGGCTACGAAAAAAGAAAACTTGAATAGAGAAACGGAATCCTTGCTGAAAACCACAAAGAGCAACACAATCAGAACAGATAAAATCTAAAAATAGAGAAAATCCACGAAAACAGTAAATGTAGACTCGGTGGACAATGAGACTAAACTGTAAATCACATAATAAGTGAATGCAGCAAATTAGTCCAAAAAATACAAAAGCAGACACGGCTGTGTGGGAAAGGCAGTCCACTGGGAACTATACAGACAAGTAGTACAAACAATACTGGAAAATGAAAAGCATAAAATCCTTTAGGGTATGGAGTTACAAACAAGCTTATTAAAGTAAGGAAACCGGACGTGATAATAGTTAAAATAATAGTAATAATAACAATACTAATAGTAGTAATAATAGTTACAATAATAGTAATACTACTACTACTATTTGGGTGAAAATACTCTCACCCTAGGCAGAGTGTACTGTGCCCTATTACCCACCATAGAATGAACTTGATTCTTAGCCATGGATTTTTTCCAGGTACTACACTTACATAAAAGAAGAGTGCAAAGAATCTTCACTCTAACCCAACTCAGAACTCATAGAGTCTTTACTGTCATCCAAGGAATACTGCCTAACTCTTACCCTAACTGTCTAAGTACTACATTCACGCCTAAGGCAGAAATTATTTACTCTCACCCAGGTTAAAGTGAATGGCCACTTTACTCTCACACAAGGAATAGTTCACAGATACTCCACTCTCATTGTGGGCAAAATAAACAAACATTGGTGTACTTAAAACAATCATGGTTTACTACCTCCAGTTTTTCAAAGAGCTTTAATAAACTAGTGAACCGTATCAATATGGTCTTGTTGTTTCTTTGAGAGCAGTTTCATTTAGAACAGCAGCACACTTTGAATTCAAGATAGCAGACTGTAAAGGCAGTTTACTACTAAACAATCATCACCATCACAGACATCAGACAAGAACCAGGTCAACTAGAGGCATAGGGCCAGTTAGATTGACACATTCCTCTGATGTAACGCAATTGGTGTGCTGTTAATGACTTTGAGGACACCACACATTGGCATCTCTATTGTTCGTCTGATCGTCAATGAATTGATCCTTGTTATCACTGGCCGGTCGTATTATTTTACATTCGATTATTGGTGAGCATCCGCTATGTTTGAGGTCCCAATAATAGTTTGTTAGTGCTGTTTTTAAATGTGCTGTTGTAATATCTGGTTTTAAAATCAAGGGAGGTTATACCCACGTAGTACTTCTTGTTATTAGGTCTTTCTTTGGCAAATATTGTGGCTTGGTAAACAATACTTTTGGTTAGGCATTTATTTTGTAGTGGCCAGTACATGTAGAACTTTAGACGACCCATGTAGATTATGTCTGAATAAGAAATTTGAAATCCTAAACTTTAAAGACCCTCAAAACCTATTCAACTGTAGAAGTGAAATAGCAAACAACTGCTTACACAGAATAAAATTCACCTCAGGTTAACAGAACATAATAAATAAATAAATAAATGAATAAATAAAAAACTAAACTTAAAACCTTAAATAGAAATACAAGCAAGCACGTGTTAAAATAAAGTCACCCATTATTTCAACACAACAAAGAAATGGGGATGGGCCACCCTATAGAAAACAGAACAATAGAATAGGAAATATGAAGTAAAATCAATGGAACCTTTGTTGGTGAGAAGCCAAGAGAATAACAAAGACTCTGATTGATTAACTAGCTAGACTAAACACCACGTGTATATATAAAAACACCCGGCAACACAAACTCCATGCATTTTAGTCTAACGATTTCCTACGGGGATGAAACGCTGAAGCCTCTGTGTAGCTTAATTGCCATAAATATATTTTCATAACTTACTATATATATAAATATATATATATATATAATTTATATCATTTTAATATTATTATTATTAATATTATTTTTACTTCACAAAAAAAATTATGTAGTAGCTCAATAGTGTACAATACAACTAGAGCTCATAATGTAATATAATAATAATTATTGAGAAAATATTCCAGATTTAATGTGAAAACACTTTATTAATTTTGTTTCTGGCCATTCCGAAAATATATATTTTCATGATATACAAAATATCATAAACACTTACGAAAAGGCTTCATCAGTGTACATTTACCACAATCAGGCTGAAGAAAAAATCTATACAATGATGTCCTATTCTGCTATTTATTATTATTGGTTTTCATATTGTATTTAATTCTATGCTAGGTCCATTTAGGAGGTCATTGTCATTCAACATATGTACTGCGTCTTTGTGAGGTCTTATTCCTTATCATTCTTCTCTGCCTATAATTTTTACTTCGTCCTAATTTCCCTTTTCCTTCCATATGTGGTCAGCCTTAGCCGATTTTTCAATATCTCCACGTATTATGTATTTCCAAGGTTATTTTAGCGTTACTTTTGGTGGGTGGCATGTGTCACCTTCGTATATTTTTCTACATTTACATGAGTTGGCATACACATTCTTCGTCCTTGAAAATTATTTTCAAATGTACAAATCATTTAAAAAAGAAAATTAAATATCATTTTATACACTTAAGAAATAACTTTTAACAAAACACTAAAACACAAAACTTATGAGGGTGGTTGTGTTTACTTGAAGCATTCTGTGTAATGTATAAAGTATTGTTCAAGAAAGCTATGACGATGCGTCGTAAACTGTGAATAGAAAATAGAAAAACATGCACAATAACAAAAGACAACGAAAATAATGGTGTGCAACTTTTGAATTATTACCTCAGTCAAGGCGGAGGTTATGTTTTCAGTTGAGTTTGTTTGTATACATCACACCGCTTGACAAATCGTCACCAAACTAGGTTAAAATATGGCTCATGGTCTAACTTATAACTCATTTAATTTTGGGATATCAAAGTCAAAGGTCATGGACAAGGTCACAAAATAGGTGAAAGTCACACTTTTGGCGATAACGTCGGTTCTGTTCATTGTAGAGACTCGCTACTTGACTCCTATTGTAACCAGCAAAGTCCAGCATCTTATATAAACTTGCCCATTGATATTGACCATGAAAGATTAGCTCAAGGTCGACATTTTAACGGAATTTCAACTTCCGATTTTGGGAAATTTGATGTATTGATCTAATGCTCTTTGATAAAAATAACCACTATGCAAAATTTTAACCTGACCATATAAATAGTTTTTGAGTTATCAAAGTTTCCATGGCCAAAGTCCTGGAATGCTTCATACAATATGGAGAAGTAAAGCCCATAAAACTTTGGCCCATCGTTACGTTGTCAAGCGGAGATATACAGTCTCACGTTCTGGTTTTATATTTAATTATGTCTGTTCTATTTAATACCAATATCAAATATTCTAAAAAAAAGTTTTTTTTTATAAATTAAAACAAATAAATAGAATAAAACTTTCAAAATACTATTAAAGAATCTATTTTCCAATCTAAAAAATATTTTCAATGTTTCATTATGTTTTTTTTTCTCCTTTTTCCCCCCATTTTTTTCTAAATATTTTATTCAACCACATTTTTTATTCCAGTCACTTTCAGACAATCACTTGTTTTGTTTCATCATAACAATTCTATTCTAGTCAGTTTTCCCTCAACAAATTCGAGTAATCAAACAATTCCTAAAAGAATTTTTAATCAAATCAAAGCCAATCTTTGTATTTTGTGATAGAATGAATTGATTGGCCAAGGAAATGATTCAACGGCTTTAAAATAATCTTATGAATTCATATAACGAAAATATTTTGACAAAAAAAAACGCTGAAAACTTTTTGCTTTTATGTTTATCTTAGCATTATTCAGTACAAGGGTCATCAGCCTGGGTGAGGTGACAGTGCTGAAGTGGATATCAACGTCAACTGACGACTTGGCGAGCTGTGTTCAAATCCTGTCAAATCCATAACACCACTTTCACTAGGTTTTATCCAATCAATACAAGGGTCGTCAACTTTCCGCCCAGGGATAGGGTGGGGGATGACAGTGGTGAAGTTAATATCAGCATTGACAAGTGGATCTATAACACCACTTTCGCTAGGGATGTTGGCAACTTTGATGTGGTCTCTCCTGTGAGTAACTAATTCTAAAAAAAATCAGAGAAACAAACGAGAATCAAAATATGCTAAAAAGTTTTCACTTTAGTGCATATAAATTGTATTTTTTACAACCTCCGCCCCGCAAAGAGATTTGTACTGGCCTAAAATCAAATGTCAGCATTTGAGCCTGAGAACGATTTTTCCATTCTGCATTACAGATAACCTGTATCGGTTATATATTTTTTTCTTCAGAAAATGCCTTTACTATGGATTTATTTTGTTTTTTTATGTGACGTGTTAGGCGCAGAAGTAACGTCCTTTTGTGATAAATTGCATTATAGCCTACCGTGAACAATCAAGCAGGAGACGTGATATATGTAACATTGAATAACACTTGTATTAGGCTTTTAGATAAATGCAATTTGCTATTGTTTTTTATTGTTTCTGCCATTTTTCTACGGGCTTAATCGAATTTTAAATAAGTGTTTGGCTGCTGTCATCTCACTATTATCTGAGCAAAAATGTTTAAAGAAAATCCGGTGTTAAACTAAATGTTCCCTATGCTAAGGGGTAGCCAAATTTGGTAGAATTTTACCCAATAAGTTTTGCCCATTAGTGTTTTATTATAATTATTATTAGTAATAGTAGTAGTGGTAGTAGAGTAGTAATAGTATTAAAGTGTTAATCACATATTAAATATCCGCCATGTCAAGATTGCTTCATGCCAAATTTGATGCAATTTTCTTTCAATATTTTCGGAACATATGTAAGTGTTTTCTTTTTCTTAAGTAGTAGTAGTAGTAGTAGTAGTAGTAGTAACACCATCCCTATGACATGTGGAATTAAAGTGTAGATCACGTATAAAATATCCGGCATGACGAGATTGCTTCATGACAAATTTGATGCAATTTTCAGCACTTCTGTAATATATATGAAGCAGCTGCCGATTAAGAAATCGAAATTGAAGAGTTCCGTTTTTTTTTCTCCAAGTACCATTCATTCAGAATTCACCGGAAGTTGAATTTAGTATTTAGAAAATGGAGTTAAATGAGATTAATCTTCGAGACATTGGTAATTTAATCAACCAGCCGCAAAAAACAATAGATTTTTTACAGGCACACCGCCTGATTTCTTAGGGTTAGGGTTAGGGTTTAGCGTTAGGGTTTAGGGTTACGGTTAGGGTTTAGGGTTTAGGGTTTAGGGTTAGGGTTTAAGGTTAGGGTTAGGGTTTAGGGTTAGGGTTTTTTATTTAAAATTTTTTTACTTCATATAATAAAAAAAAAAAATTGTTAATTGTTACCCAAAAACAAATCAGTCTTGCATTTTTTTTTATGTTGTAAAAAAATCACTTCCGGTTGAATTACCTCCCTTTATTTTCAGTAGGAGGACAGAAAATCTGCTGCTTCATATATACTACAGAAGTGCCTAATTTTCTTTCAATATTTTCGGAACCTATATAAATGCTTTTTTATTTCTTAAGTAGTAGTAGTAGTAGTAGTAGTATAACCACCCCTATGACATGTGGCATCTCAAAGATGATAAATGCCAAATTTTGTGCAATCATGTCAAGAAATTTGAAGCCAACAGAGATACAGACAGACAATGTAGGCAAACTGCTCTATTATAATTTTATTTCATCACCTTAACTGTTTTATTTTATTTTATTATAATAATGAACGTTACCATGATGAATCAAGGGAAGAGTCGATCAGGCATTTGCACGCAGTGTGATGATGTATGGAAGTAAAACCTTGCCAGTGAGGGTTGAGAACATGCATTGCATGGCGAGAACTGATATGAAAATTATACGATGGCTGTGTAATGTGAGTCTTAATGCTAGGTTTAGATCTGATTAGCTCAGAGACAAATTAAACCTGAGAGATGTATAATGTGGGTCTTAAAGATGGGCTTAGATCTGATGATCTCAGAAAAATTTAATCTGGACAGTATAAGGAGATGTGTGCAGAACAGGAGACTTTGTTGGCTCGGTCGCATGGAAATAATGGATGAGAATGCTTTGGTTAGTCGATAAGAGAACAGTTGAGGTATCAGGATCAGTTGGCAGGGGAGGGTCAAGAAAAAGAAAAGGATGGGTTTAAGAGAAAGATGAATAAATGAAGAACTGGCCAGAGATATGTTAGTTTGGAAATCAATTTCTAAAAGCCATCCAACACTCCAACATATAAGACATTAAACCGATGATTATGACGACGATGATGACGACGACGACGACGACGACGACGATGATGATGATGATGATGATGATGATGATGATGATGATGATGATGATTCACAAGTTCGATCTATGTAAAAACAACATGTTTCTGTTTTTTTTACAGAAAATGTACTTTTTCTAAGAATTGACACATGTATTTTTTCCAGTTATTTATTCAATTGGTTATGAATTTTTGAAGATGTGTCCTTGTATCTTTATGAAAGCTTGGTCTGGCAGTCGATTGGTCATGTTTGAGTCTGAAATTTCATTTTATTTGGTCTGTCACGGTTAATTCTGGAAAGTCATTTTTGGGGGTCGGTCAGCTATTATAGGGAAAGGTGTTGGTTGACCTTTAAGAATGGTGCCCGAGAGAACAGATCAAAGAACTAACGCTTTCAGTTTTTTTGCTCTACTTGAATAAGATAATGCTATCGTTGTGAGTTTGCTGAGGGAAAACAAATCGCCGCAGGTTACATTCCAGACTAGACATTTTCCTCTTCTATATGGGAAGATGGCCATTCTCTCTGGTCGCTTTCTATTACAGCGGTTGAGCCTAACAGCCTCTAAAATTTATGGAACAACTCCAGCTAAAGTTTAAAAAAATTTTGTAAGAAATGGTATTGCTGAGAAACGGAAAATATCAAACTATTGCTTACATTATTCTTTGCAATAATTGGGACACACTCAGATAAATATGTAGTACAACCACTCGATGGAGGTCTTAGCTATATAACACGATGAATGAGAGACATGTAATTTAGCATAAATTACTGACGATGGTTGGACAATAATTAAAACGCAGTTGGTTAGCAATTTTGTTACGGCAATTTCATATTAGTACTTGGGTTATGAAGTAAGTCAACAGACATTGGTCAATTAAAATAAATGAGGTTTTCAAAGTAAGATAAATTATTAGAAATTTGATAAACAAATGATATTTACAATAATATCGAATCGGAATTACTGCAAAGAATTGTATGGAATGGAATATAATATAGTTAAATTGACAGATAGAAAGAGGGAACGTGTAATGACAGAGGACAGAGAATGAATTACGCTATGCCAGGTAAAGGCAAACAAATTCAGAAAGCATAGTAGTCTCTGATATAAGGCATGAATGAAGTGTGAACATAATTTGGCTTCGTGTTGATCACATTAATAAAACTAAAAAGATATATGTTTTTGCAACCAAAGACAAAGTTGTATGTGTTTTCTTTTTGACGTCTTGTACGAACTATGAACAGTCAACAAATAGTTTAACCAACAAACAACACACCTCCCCTTAAATCCCAACCTTTCCTCACCGTTATAGGGGCGGTTATAACGTGGTAGTGTTGGAGCTACTTGGATAACAGGGATCTGGTGAAAATACAGGGGGGCTCAGCATCAGGATCCGTCGTCCTCTGGTTGTCTTTTACCTAGCAAAGGCGTGTCAGATGCAGAACCGCAAATCAATGGAGTGATGGTAAGAATCATTCCCTTTGCCTGCAGCCACTGAGTCTGGCTGTGCTTTGTGTTGGGGGTAAACAACTGCAATCCTTCATGTGAACGAATAGCTGTGATCAGACCAGACAATACTGAGGCACGATCTTTGTGAATTCTATGCAGAAGTCCGAATCGCCTAACAAACAAACAGCAGTAAGTATGAAGAAACTACAGCAGGTAAACAAACTAATGGACTTCTCTTCGGATTTTGTCACCTCTCTTATTAGCACAGGCTACATTAGAGCTATGTAAACGACGGCTCAATATGTGTTTTCTTTTGAGGATCTTGTACGAACTATGAACAGTCAACAAGAAGTTTAACCCAAAAGACAACAAAAACAACATTCCCTCACCCCTAAAGTCAAACCCTTCCTCACTGTGATAGGGACAGTCACAACGTGGCAGTGTCAGAGCTACCAAGCTAATAAGGCTTTTGTGAAAATGTGGGAGCAGTCGGCATCATGTGTGTATAATTAAAAGTGAGAAAATATACTTGAAGTATGAAAGGCAGTTTAGGAAAGAGTTTCAAGCAGATCCAACTTACCATCACTCGAATGAGAGATACATTTGAAACGAATAGAACTGGCAAGACTGTCCACAAGAACTGTTCAAGAAAACCGAGGACATCTACATGAAACTAAAATTAAAAAGAATGATATGCTAATTATATACTTCTATAACATAGAATATCTACATCATTCCATTCATAAGTTCCAGTGCACAATACTATTTACATGACAATGATTAAATTAAGTATGTTCACAAAATCTGTTCTACATCTATTATATATTATTATATAGTAGAGAAGAAGATGCAAGCTCTACCTAAGACATGTCACTTTTAGCCACAGAACTCATGTGAGAATAGAAGTAGAAAAAAAAAGTTAGGAAACTATCCAGACGAGGTAAACTGAAAATGTATACATTTATATAAAAATATAGTAAATCCAAGGTTTTAAGTAGTGAAGTATTTATTATTGCAATGACAGATATTGTGTGAAAATCATTTATTTTAAGTAATAACAAAATATAAAAGTAGCAGACTTGTTTAGAAAAAAACGGAAATGGACTGATGTCAGTACTTGATGCTATTGCCGTTTTGATTTAAATCAATAATTTATTAACATTAAACTAGCGGAACACCATGGAAATTCCATGGCTCTTTCTATATCAATCTGTATAATTTACTGTTAATAATAATATTCCTTTTTGAAATAATAAATGTCTCTCAATGTCAATACTATTAAGAAAAATGAATCTTTCTTCTTCTGTAAAAATAATTGCCATTATCAGTTAAATATCTATACTTTAAATAAATAAAACGAATATGTCTCTTCTGTATTTATTTACAATTGTAGTAGTTAAATTCTATCTTTTAACAATAAACATTCTCTGTGTTTTTACTGTAAAAATAATTGTCAGTTAAATATTCTTCAAATCAATAAAACAAGTATCACTTTTTGAAATGTATTTATTTAAAGTTGCACTGATGACATAATTTGATTTTAGAACAATTCATTAAAAAATGGGTGAAGTCGGAATGTTTTACCTTAACAAGATCAGATTAATCAACAATCAAACTCTTTGCTGATTGGACAAGCTATATTTTTTAATGTGCATGAAGGGTGATACCGTACATAAAAAAACATGAAATGCTTTAACGTAGTAGTAGTAGTAGTAGTAGTAGTAGTAGTAGTAGTTGTAGTATTATTATTATTATTATTATTATTATTATTATTATCATTATCATTATCATTATCATGATCATCATGATCATCATCATCATCATACTCATCATCATCATCATCATCATCATCATCATCATCATTTATTATTATTATTATTATTATTATTATTTTTTATTATTATTATTATTATTATTATTATTATAACAACAACAACAACAACAACGACGACGACGACGACGACGACGACGACGACGACGACGACCATCATCATCATCATCATCATCATCATCATCATCATCATCATCATCATCATCATCATCATCATCATCGATTTCTAACAATAAAAAAAAACAACAGATGCTGTAGCCATTAATTTAAATTAGGACCTTTAGATCTTCAGTCTGATGTCCAACCAACTGATATATTTGGGCTTGCCATATGTATTGTAATGCTCAGCATTTTGTAATTGTACTGCTGAGTCTGCTGCTATCGAGTTATTATATGTCTATTTGAAAAATGTTCCTAGGTGGATAAACTTTATTTTTAAAGAAATTGAATTGTAAATAACCTTATTGTTGTTAAGAACGGGGGCCACTGATCAACAACAAAAAAACAACTGCCGAATCAGAATCAAATATCTATTTTGTAGGAAGAAGTCTATTAATTACAAAAATTCGAGAAGACTAGCTTTTCTTTATTATGTAGATATTGAAACAGATTTCTTTAAGTCAAATTTTTCATCAATTTTATACGTAATTAATTTTTGTTTTTATTAGTTCATTATGAATCTTTCGGCATCTCCTTTTTAAACAATTTTCTTAATTTAACCATGAAAAATTAAAAGAACATTACACAGAACTTTCACACTATTAATACAAAAACATAATGCAGTCGTAAGACTGTATACCTCTGCATGACAAGGGATGAGTCAGAGTTTTATCTGAGTCTTACTTTTCCATATTGTATGAAGTATTCCTGAAGTTATGCCAGAGAAATGTTGATAACCCAAAAACTATTTATCTAATTAGACTGGAAATTTTTATAATAGTTACTGTTATCAACGGGCACTAGACCCATACATCAAATTTGGAAAAGTCGGAAATTGAAATCCTGTCAAAATTTCGACCGTAATCGTCGTTGTCATGCTCAAAGGTCAAGGTTATATAACATTCTGGATTACATTGGCTACAATATGAGCTAAGTAACAAGTTTCAATGATGAACAGAACCGAAGTTACTATTGCACCCTATCCATGAATTAAACCTTGACCGTTGACCTCGATATGCCCAAATTAAATCAGTTCTAAGTAAGACCATGACCGATATTTTGACCAATGTTGGTAACAATTGGTCAAGCAATGTGGATGCTACGCTTTACACAAACAAACAAACATTGTTACAAACTAACAAACTCCACTGAAAACAACCTACTTGGCAGAGGTAACAAGATCACTATACACCTCTCATTCTCTTCTCTAGTAAAGTAGTTAATCCTAATTTCCCATTTTTCTCTGTAACTTTAATCTTATACTCTATAAGTTATTTTTTTTCACTTTTCCGCTGAAACCGATGCCTGAGTACAATACTCTATATAAGGTATTTTATATCTTTAAAACAACGTTTTGCTCCATTGAAATAATATTTCTAACCATTCATACAATCATTCTATTTGCTCTCGATATAATAGACAAAATACGATTGTTAGCTTTAAATATATGATCAAAACCAATACCCAAATCGCATTCTCTATTTATTCATTTTCTAAAATTTTCTTATTGTTTAATATATGTTCAAATTTTCAATTGGTAGACTTGAAATCCAAACTTGCCTTTCTTGTATCTCTGTTGAACATACATACTTTTTTAATCAATTTCAATTTAGAAAACTTCGTTCACAACTGGTCACAAGAAGTATCGAAAGAATACACAAAGCAATAAAAACCTAATTTCTTTCCGGGGAAAATGCAGAATAAACGCCACTGTAGAACTCATCGTGGAATAGTGGACAGCTATGTGTGTGAGTTTTATGTGGAGGCAGAAGTATAAGGGTATAAAATTAGAATATTTCATACTTTTCTTTAGCAACGCACGTGGTGGACTCCTTTCTCCTTCGTGGGTGCTGCAATATTGAATATGTTAGATTAGCATGGTTAGTATTAGGTCGTAAATAAACAGGAAACAGGACACTGATAAAGAAAGGTCCATAAAAGAGTCGTTAATCTAATAGGTCCATCACTTTCCACAAAGCTCCAGTTCCTGTCCCATCGGCGCAATGTTGCATCCTTGTGCTTGTTTTACAAGTACTTCAGTGGAATGTGCTATGATAAACTTGCTGCCCTAGAGCACCCCGACGTCAATACACTCGACCAACCCAATAATCAGCTAAATCCCATCCATTCACTGTGGAGGTCCCCAGATGCCAGAGAGCCTTCTACTCCGATATCTTCTTTCCTCGTGCTGCCGGCCTTTGGAACTTCCTCCCTGCTCCCTATTTCTCTGACTGTACTGACATGCAGAAATTAAAACTAATGTGAACAAGCATCTTGCTGCACAGCTCCCAATTTAGGATGCCACCAAAACTTTCACCCTAATTCTCAGTAGCCCCTACGTCTATAGTGGCAACTTGCCTAAATATAGCCCACATTACTCACTCTTACACCTGGCAGTTGTGTTCAATAATACATAACGATCGGTTAATTAGTTTTTTAGGGGTGAATCTTGTATATACACATATATACACATATAAACATACCTAACTTTATAACGATAGAGATAATTCCAAATATCATGCAAATAATATTTTCTTGGCAGCATCAATGTCTCTATCAACGCCATTTTGTAAAGCTTTTTTTCTAGTTTTAAGCAATGTTTCATTACTTCCGTTCATGTTATCATCTGCAAATTGTGAATGTCATGCGGAAAACCTAACATAGAACATGAAATTCCGTTGATCTTTGTTCAACTGATTCAATTGTTACATCGTATGAACATAAGAAACAGTGATGAAATATTTTTGCTTTATTAAAATTTTAACACACAAATTGTTTTTTCCTCTTAATAAAAAACATTAATAAGATGCTTTGTTTGTATCAACTTAAGCGTTCTTTATAGGTAGCAATATTTAGATGCAAGTTTGTAAAAATAGTGTTAAAACGGAATTTTCCACATAAGGTTAAATTAAGCAGAGGAATGGAAAATTCCATTAAAAATGAAAACTTACGACAAGAGAAATGTTGACTCAGCTCGTTTTCATTGAATTTCAGTAATTTTCTCCAAATAAAATCAAATTTTGTATTCTTACGACCTGGAACCACATCTTTCTACAGTCGGAAGAAATTGAATAGGGTTCCATAAATGTAGATCATCTATGGGATCGAACGATGTCTCAAAGTTTATATAAGTTGAAGGATGAAAAAATACAAGTGAAATCTTGATTATGTTTGTTTTCATGGAATTTCAGTAATTTTCTCCAAATAAAAACGAAGTTGTATTTTTACTACTATGTATGTATCCTAATAATAGACATTCACTTGATGAAGAAGGAGAGAAAAAACACAACGTTACTGTTTTTATTATTCGATTTCTTTCCGGAAAATAAAAGAATTACTACATGATATCATTAAAAAAATTACATGTGGGTGTGTCTTGTGTAGTTTTTACTCTTAGCTTGACACACGCACAGACAACTGCCCTTTATATAATACCAGCAGGGGTACCCGGCGTTGCCCGAAGATCTCTCTCCTCCTCTCCGCAAGCAAAATAGGATATTGAGCACTTTTCTCCCGGACAACGCCGAGTATTTAGAAAATCAAGACGGCCTCCAGAGCACTACTAAAATCACTCTTACCGATCCCCCTCCTTTTCATCTGCACAATAGTCTGAAGAGAAAAACTACAGTAGCTCTATCTAGGAATTTAGCACTTTTCTCCCGGACAACGCCGAAGCCTCTGAGTCCTATATTGAAGAAGCCCCCTCCCCCCGGTGCTGGGTCCTATTCTGTAGAAGAACCCTCGGTGCTGGGTCCTATACTGTAGAAGCCCCCCGGTCCCTATACTGCAGAAGCACCCATGGTCCGTATACTGCAGAAGCACACCCGGTCTCTATACTGCAGAAGCCTCTGGGTCCTATATTGAGATAATAAAGGGCAGTTGTCTGTATGTTTGTCTGTTTGTCTGTCTGTATGTCCAGCTACTCCTCAAAAACTACTCGGCAAATTGTCAACAAGTTGACATCTTTAGGACCGGACAACACCTGGGAGCATAATATCTCAAAATTACAACAAAACAAAATGTTGATGGGGGTCAACGGGGCCAGTTTTTGGGGGCGGGTCTGTTTTTATTATTTTATTTTTTAAATGTTATTTACTAGTGATTTTGAAATCAGTCAATGTATTCATGTAACAACTCACTGAACATCCCCAGCATCCCTTCTTGCCCTAAATTCTGTCCGGTTGTATCAGGTCATCCCATAACTTCTGTTCGGATTTATCAATAACAGTGAAACAAGGGTTGCTCAATCACATCCGCACCTAGCAACCTAAACTTATTTCTTTTAAAATAAAAATAGTTCTTTGGGGGGAGGGGGCGGAGCACCCATGGTCCCTATTCTGCAGAAGCATCCAAGGTCCTATGTTGTAGAAGCACCCCCGGTGCTGGGTCCTATACTGTAGAAGCACCCCTAGTTCCTATACTGCAGTAGCCCTTGGATCCTATACTGTAGAAGCATTCCCCTGATGCCTATACTGTAGAAGCCTCCCCCCAGCCCCAGGTCCCTATACTTCAGAAACCTCCAGGTCCTATATTTTATCAGCACCCCTGCAGGATGAAGATGTTTATAATTGCCTCCCAACCACCCGCCCCCCAAAAAGTATCCCCCACCCGCACTCCCCCAATTCTCCCCCCCCCCCGCATCCCAAACATTCTCCCCCCCCTAAAGATGTCAACTTGTTGACAGTTTGCTGAGTAGTTTTTGAGGAGTAGCTGGACATACAGACAGACAAACAGACAAACAGACAAACATACAGACAACTGCCCTTTATTATCTCAACTAGAAGGGCTACCCGGCGTTGCTCGGGGTCATAAAAACATATAATTGAAGAAAAATCGCGTGTGTAACATCTTTATATTAAAACTTCTATTTCTCTCCCTCTCTCTATAGCCGTCTCTTTATCTTTCTACTTTTCTCTTCCCTGGTCGCCCCATTTCACCGCTACTTTCTAATTTGGCCTTTTGCTGAAACTGTTTTTTTCCTGACTATTTCATCCTACGTTTCCCAGGGCAATAGTATAGAATATTTCTATAAAAAAGTACCACCTCTGTCTGCGCCTTCTATATCGGTACTTATCTCCGCCCATACTATATACGTATCTATCGCCACCCCGGTGCACATACTATATACGTACCTATCGCCGCCCCAGTGCACATAATATATACATACCTATCGCAACCCCGGTGCAGATACTATATAAGTACTTATCGCCGCCTGGGTGCAGATACAATATAACTACCTATCGCCACTCCGGTGCAAATGCTAAATACGTACCTATCGTCGCCCCTAGGCAAATGCTAAATACGTACTTATCGCCGCCCCGGTGAGAATGCTAAATACGTATCTATTGCCGCCCCGGTGTGCATACTGCATAAGTACCTATCACTGCTCCAATGCAAATACTAAATATGTACATATCGCCGCCCTGGTGCGAATGCTAAATACGTACCTATCGCCACCCCGGGTGCGAATGCTAAATACGTACCTATCACCACCCCGGTGCAAATGCTAAATACATACCTTTCACCGCCCCAGTGCCCGTTATATATACGTACCTATCGCCGCCCCACTGTGCGTGCTATACATGTACTGATCGCCGCCCCGGAGCGCATGCTAAATGCATACCTATCACCGGCCCGGTGCACATGCTGTATACGTACTTATTGCCGCCCATGTGCACATGCTATATACTTACCTATCGGCGACCCAGTATGCATACTACATATGTACATATCGCTGCCTCAGAATGAATACTAAATATGTACCTATCGCCACCCCGGTGTATATACCTATCTCCGGCCCGGTGCACATACTATATTCGTACCTATCGCCGCCCTGGTGCGCATACTATATACTTACCTATATCTGCAAGGGTGAACATAGATATGTATCATGGCTTTGTATCATGTATCATGTATATGTATCATTGATATGTATATGTATCATGTATCATGGATATGTGTTATGTATAATAGATATGTATCATGTATATGTATCATAGATATGTATCATGTATCATGGATATGTATCATGTATCATGTATCATTGATATGTATCATGGATATGTATCATGTATCATGTATATGTATCATAGATATGTATCATGTATCATGGATATGCATCATGTATCATGTATCATGGATATGTATCATGTATCATGTATATGTATCATGGATATGTATCATGTATCATGTATATGTATCATGTATATGTATCATAGATATGTATCATGTATATGTATCATGTATCATAGATATGTATCATGTATCATGGATAAGTATCATGTGTCATTTATCAGGGATATGTAGCATGAATATGTATCAAGTATCATGGATACGTATCATGGATATGTATCATGTATCATGGATATGTATCATGGATATGTATCATAGATATGTATCATGTATCATGAGTATGTATCATTGATTTATATCATGTACCTTGGATATGTATCATGGATATGTATCATGGATATGTATCATGTATCATAAATATGTATCATGGATATGTATCATGTATCATAGATATGTATCATGTATCATGTATCATAGATATGTATCATGTATCATGTAACATCGATATGTATCATGTATCATGGATATGTATCATGTATATGTATCATGTATCATAGATATGTATCCTGTATCATGTATCATGTATCATAGCTATGAATCATGGATATGAATATGTATCATGGGTATGTATCATGTATCTTGGATATGTATCATGTATCATGGATAAGTATAATGTATCATGTGTCATGTATCATGTATCATGGATATGTATCATGTATCATGGATATGTATCATGGATATGTATTTTGGATATTATCATGTATTATGGATATGTATTATGGATATGTATCATGTATCATGTATCATGGATATGTATCATGAATATGTATCATGTATCATGTATCATGGATACGTATCATGTATTATGGATATGTATGGTGTATCATGGATATGTATCATGTATATGTATCATGTATCATAGATATGTATCATGTATCATAGGTATGTATCAGGTATCATACATATGTATCATGGATATGTATCATGGATATGTATCATGTATCATGTATCTTTGATATGTATCATGGATATGTATCATGTATCATGGATATGTATCATGTGTCATGGATATGTATCTTGTATATGTATAATAGATATGTGTTATGTATCATGTATATGTATCATAGATATGTATCATGTATATGTATCATAGATATGTATCATGTATTATAGATATGTATCATATATGTATCATAATTTTCAATCCCCTCATGATATTCTTCATCATTTTCAATCCTCTCATGCTATTCTTCATTATTTTCAATCCTCTCATGATATTCTTCATCATTTTCAATCCTCTCATGCTATTATTCATCATTTTCAATCACCTTATGATATTCTTCATCATTTTCAATCCTATCATGATATTCTTCATCATTTTCAATCCTCTCATGGTATTCTTCATCATTTTCAATGGCTCTTATTCTGCAGAAGCCTCCGGATCCTATATTGTAGGAGCGCCCCTGGTGCTGGGTCCTATACAAATCTATCACTACAGTAGCTCTATCTAGGACATTGAGTACTTTTCTCCCGAACAACGCCGAGTACTTTGAAAATCAAGGAGGCCTCCTGAGCACTACTGAAATCACTCTTACCGGTGGCCAGGTGTGGATGTGATTGAGCAACCCTTGTTTCACTACACACTCTTAACGTAGCCTTACTATGAGATTATTGATGCATCCAGACAGAAGTTATGGGATGACCTGATATAACCGGACAGAATGTAGGGCAAGACCGGGTACATCCGGCAAGAGATTATGGGACATGTTCAATGAGTCTGCACTTTTAAAAAAGTTATTTCCAAATTACTACTGAATAACATTGAAAAATCTTGAAAAAACCAGACCCACTGCCGAAGACTGGCCCCGTTGACCCCCAGCAACATTTTTTTTTTGTTGTAATTTTGAGATATTATGCTCCCAGGTGTTGTCCGGTCCTAAAGATGTCAACTTGTTGACAATTTGCCGAGTAGTTTTTGAGGAGTAGCTGGACATACAGACAGACAAACAGACAAACAGACAAACATACAGACAACTGCCCTTTATTATCTCAATATAGGACCTAGAGGCTTCTGCAGTATAGAGACCAGGTGTGCTTCTGCAGTATACGGACAATGGGTGCTTCTGCAGTATAGGGACCGGGGGGCTTCTACAGTATAGGACCCAGCACCGAGGGTTCTTCTACAGAATAGGACCCAGCACCGGGGGGAGGGGGCTTCTTCAATATAGGACCCAGAGGCTTCGGCGTTGTCCAGGAGAAAAGTGCTAAATTCCTAGATAGAGCTACTGTAGTTTTTCTCTTCAGACTATTGTGCAGATGAAAAGGAGGGGGATCGGTAAGAGTGATTTTAGTAGTGCTCTGGAGGCCGTCTTGATTTTCTAAATACTCGGCGTTGTCCGGGAGAAAAGTGCTCAATATCCTATTTTGCTTGCGGAGAGGAGGAGAGAGATCCCCTGGCAACGCCGGGTACCCCTGCTGGTATTATATAAAGGGCAGTTGTCTGTGCGTGTGTCAAGCTAAGAGTAAAAACTACACAAGACACACCCACATGTAATTTTTTTAATGATATCATGTAGTAATTCTTTTATTTTCCGGAAAGAAATCGAATAATAAAAACAGTAACGTTGTGTTTTTTCTCTCCTTCTTCATCAAGTGAATGTCTATTATTAGGATACATACATAGTAGTAAAAATACAACTTCGTTTTTATTTGGAGAAAATTACTGAAATTCCATGAAAACAAACATAATCAAGATTTCACTTGTATTTTTTCATCCTTCAACTTATATAAACTTTGAGACATCGTTCGATCCCATAGATGATCTACATTTATGGAACCCTATTCAATTTCTTCCGACTGTAGAAAGATGTGGTTCCAGGTCGTAAGAATACAAAATTTGATTTTATTTGGAGAAAATTACTGAAATTCAATGAAAACGAGCTGAGTCAACATTTCTCTTGTCGTAAGTTTTCATTTTTAATGGAATTTTCCATTCCTCTGCTTAATTTAACCTTATGTGGAAAATTCCGTTTTAACACTATTTTTACAAACTTGCATCTAAATATTGCTACCTATGAAGAACGCTTAAGTTGATACAAACAAAGCATCTTATTAATGCTTTTTTATTAAGAGAAAAAAACAATTTGTGTGTTAAAATTTGAATAAAGCAAAAGTATTTCATCACTCTTATGTTCATACGATGTAACAATTGAATCAGTTGAACAAAGATCAACACAATTTCATGTTCTATGTTAGGTTTTCCGCATGACATTCACAATTTGCAGATGATAACATGAACGGAAGTAATGAAACATTGCTTAAAACTAGAAAAAAAGCTTTACAAAATGGCGTTGATAGAGACATTGATGCTGCCAAGAAAATATTATTTGCATGATATTTGGAATTATCTCTATCGTTATAAAGTTAGGTATGTTTATATGTGTATATATTTGTATATACAAGATTCACCTCTAAAAAACTAATTAACCGATCGTTATGTATTATTGAACACAACTGCCAGGTGTAAGAGTGAGTAATGCGGGCTATATTTAGTTGAATTTAGTTTTTGTGCAAAAGGAGTAAAAAAGGGGTGGAAGTTCTTTGTACAAATTTAGATACCTCCAATTTTTGTGAAATTTGAACAGTGGGTAGACATCAATTACTAAATTTCCCCCAATTCCAGTTACTTTGTAGTATTTTAAAGGGTGTTTAAGGGCATAATACGTGAGCAAACTCCCATTAAAAAAGTAAAATATTTCAGATTTACATTGAATTTGATCCATAGTCATTAGACACCATTATACAAGATTCCCTGAATTTCAATTTCTTCTAGAATTAAAATCATGTAATGGATTTTGATCAAAATTTGAATAAAGATTCTAGACATTATATGTTGACTTTAATCTTTGTAAGCAGATATAACTGTTCTGTCTAAAGACTTAATTTTATTGATTCTGGGACGGATATTCTTCTACTATATACATAATAAAGAATTAGCATATACTGTTGTTTTTATTATTGTGTTTTTGGCTTTTTTTTCTAACTCAGTTCACCCCAAACAAGGCAAGTTGCCACTATAGACGTAGGGGCTACTGAGAATTAGGGTGAATGTTTTAGGGGGATCCTAAATTAAGAGCTGTCCAGTGAGATGCTTGTTCACATTAGTTTTTAATTTCTGCATGTCGGTACAGTCAGAGAAATAGGGAGCAGGGAGGAAGTTCCAAAGGCCGGCAGCACGAGGAAAGAAGATATCAGAGTAGAAGGCTCTCTGGCATCTGGGGACCTCCACAGTGAATGGATGGGACAGGGACTGGAGCTTGGTGGATAGTGATGGACCTATTAGATTAACGACTATTTTTTGGGCCTTTCTTTATCAGTGTCCTGTTTCCTGTTTATTTACGACCTAATACTAACCATGCTAATCTAACATATTCAATATTGCAGCACCCACGAAGGAGAAAGGAGTCCACCACGTGCGTTGCTAAAGAAAAGTATGAAATATTCTAATTTTATACCCTTATACTTCTGCCTCCACATAAAACTCACACACATAGCTGTCCACTATTCCACGATGAGTTCTACAGTGGCGTTTATTCTGCATTTTCCCCGGAAAGAAATAAGGTTTTTATTGCTTTGTGTATTCTTTCGATACTCCCTGTGACCAGTTGTGAACGAAGTTTCTCTAAATTGAAATTGATTAAAAAAGTATATATGCTCAACAGGAATACAAGAAAGGCAAGTTTGGATTTCAAGTCTACCAATTGAAAATTTGAACATATATTAAACAATAAGAAAATTTTAGAAAATGAATAAATAGAGAATGCGATTTGGGTATTGGTTTTGATCATATATTTAAAGCTAACAATCGTATTTTGTCTATTATATCGAGAGCAAATAGAATGATTGTATGAATGGTTAGAAATATTATTTCAATGGAGCAAAACGTTGTTTTAAAGATATAAAATACCTTATATAGAGTATTGTACTCAGGCATCGGTTTCAGCAGAAAAGTGAAAAAGAAATAACTAATAAGAGTATAAGATTAAAGTTACAGAGAAAAATGGGAAATTAGGATTAACTACTTTACTAGAGAAGAGAATGAGAGGTGTATAGTGATCTTGTTACCTCTGCCAAGTAGGTTGTTTTCAGTGGAGTTTGTTAGTTTGTAACAATGTTTGTTTGTTTGTGTAAAGCGTAGCATCCACATTGCTTGACCAATTGTTACCAACATTGGTCAAAATATCGGTCATGGTCTTACTTAGAACTGATTTAATTTGGGCATATCGAGGTCAACGGTCAAGTTTTAATTCATGGATAGGGTGCAATAGTAACTTCGGTTCTGTTCATCATTGAAACTTGTTACTTAGCTCATATTGTAGCCAATGTAATCCAGAATGTTATATAACCTTGACCTTTGAGCATGACAACGACGATTACGGTCGAAATTTTGACAGGATTTCAATTTCCGACTTTTCCAAATTTGATGTATGGGTCTAGTGCCCGTTGATAACAGTAACTATTATAAAAATTTCCAGTCTAATTAGATAAATAGTTTTTGAGTTATCAACATTTCTCTGTCATAACTTCAGGTATACTTCATACAATATGGAAAAGTAAGACCCAGATAAAACCCTGACTCATCCCTTGTCAGGCGGAGGTATACAGTCTTACGACTGCCTTATTTTTTTGTATTAATAGTGTGAAAGTTCTGTGTAATGTTCTTTTAATTTTTCATGGTTAAATTAAGAAAATTGTTTAAAAAGGAGATGCCAAAAGAGGCATAATGAACCAATAAAAACAAAAACTAATTACGTATAAAATTGATGAAAAATTTGACTTAAAGAAATTTTTTTCCAAATCTACATAATAAAGAAAAGCTAGTCTTCTCCTCGAATTTTTGTAATTAATAGCATTCTTCCTACAAAATAGATATTTGATTCTGATTCGGCAGTCGTTTTTTTGTTGTTGATCAGTGGTCCCCGTTCTTAACAACAATAAGGTTATTTGCAATCCAATTTCTTTCAAAATAAAGTTTATCCACCTAGGAACATTTTTCAAATAGACATATAATAACTCGATAGCAGCAGACTCAGCAGTACAATTACAAAATGCTGAGCATTACAATACATATGGCAAGCCCAAATATATCAGTTGGTTGGACGTCAGACTGAAGATCTAAAGGTCCCAATTTAAATCAATGGCTACAGCATCTGTTGATTTTTTTTTATTGTTAGAAATCGATTATTATTATTATTATTATTATTATTATTATTATTATTATTATTATTATTATTACTATTATTATTATTATTATACGTTAAAGCATTTCATGTTTTTTTTATGTACGGTATCACCCTTCATGCACATTTAAAAATATAGCTTGTCCAATCAGCAAAGTGGTTGATTGTTGATTAATCTGATTTTGTTAAGGTAAAACATTCCTACTTCACCCATTTTTAAATGAATTGTTCTAAAATCAAATTATGTCATCAGTGCAACTTTAAATGAATACATTTCAAAAAGTGATACTTGTTTTATTGATTTGAAGAATATTTAACTGACAATTATTTTTACAGTAAAAACACAGAGAATGTTTATTGTTTAAAGATATAATTAAACTGCTACAATTGTAAATAAATATAGAAGAGACATATTCGTTTTATTTATTTAAAGTATAGATATTTAGCTGATAATGGCAATTATTTTTACAGAAGAAGAAAGATTCATTTTTCTTAATAGTATTGACATTGAGAGACATTTATTATTTCAAAAAGGAATATTATTATTAACAGTAAATTATACAGATTGATATAGAAAGAGCCATGGAATTTCCATGGTGTTCCGCTAGTTTAATGTTAATAAATTATGTATTTAAATCAAAACGGCAATAGCATCAAGTACTGACATCAATTCATTTCCGTTTCTTTCTAAACAAGTCAGCTACTTTTATATTTTGTTATTACTTAAAATAAATGATTTTCACACAATATCTGTCATTGCAATAATAAATACTTCACTACTTAAAACCTTTGCTTTACTATATTTTTATATAAATGTATACATTTTCAGTTTTCCTCGTCTGGATAGTTTCCTAACCCTTTTTTTCTACTTCTATTCTCACATGAGTTCTGTGGCTAAAAGTGACATGTCTTAGGTAGAGCTTGCATCTTCTTCTCTACTATATAATAAAATAAAGTGAGTCTGTTTTGCGACTCTTCGTGATTAACAGCATTCTTCCCACAGAATCAATGTTTGATTCTTGTTCGTCAGTTTTCTTTTGTCGAACGCTGGTACATGTTCTTTAACAAGAGAAAATTTATTTCAATTCGATTTCTTTCAACAAGTAATTATTCAGCCTCGGATGATTTTTAAAAATGGATACATTTCTCAATAATGACCGAGATTACGATAGTAGCAACAGTAGCCTGTACATATATAAACACTTAGCATTGCAAGATGTATAGTCAACTTAAATAGCTCAGTTGGTAGAGCGTCAAACTGAAGATCTGAAGGTCACTTTTTCAATCACGGGTCTTGGCATCTGCTTTTCTTTCGTTTTTGTTGGAAAACTACTATTTACTATTAATACATTCCATATTTAAACAAAGAAAAATGCAATAGTGTAAAGTACTAACACAAATGCATTTCGGTTTCTTCGTAAACAAGTCAGTAATTTTAATATTTTTTTAGTACTTGAAAAAAAAAATTTGTGGCTCTTTGAAAATTTAATTAAATTAAACTTTCAAAATTATATATAAAAACAAGAAAATATTTTGGATAACAAACGGCATAGTTTAAAAAAAACAACAAAATAAAAACACTATCGGGCAACGCCGGGTATGGGCAACTAGTATATATATATATATATATATATATATAAGTATCTTTTCTTTTACAATGTGTTAAGATTTAAATTTTTAAATCTGGCGTACTTGCTAGAAGTTTGTTTATTCGAGACTCTAGATTCTGAAATTACAGTTCGTTTTAGACTAATGATTTTTGCACTAACTTTGCCTGAAAGTGATTGGCATGAATTTAGCCTGCGGATAAACCTAACAAGACAATTGATTGGCATATCCTTCAGACCACACAGTCTAATAAGTGAAAACTTTGTCTAGACATGAAAATTCAGTTCGATTGTGTTTATCAGAGAGCCAAACAAGCAGCGGCTTATTTGAATTTTTTTAATCATGGAAAATGAACAAAAGAAACAAATAAATGTTTTTCGCTTCAAGAGTATTTTAAACTCTAAAAATTTTCTAAATACACTAGACCAGTGGTCACCAACCGGTGATCCATGGCCCACTAGTGGGTCATTGAAAATTTGTGATCGTCCACAGAAACATGAACAAATATCACACTAAAAATGTGTAATACTTGTATATAAACTTCAAATTCTAAATCTGTTCATCTATATAATAATATTCGTACAAACGTTATTAATCTCCGCACCTGTTTTAAAATATAGAATCTCTTGATTGACAAACAAAAATGATAACATTTTTATTTGATGCCGTTATGTCCAACATGAAACTCGATAGCAGCAGACTCAGCAGTACAATTACAAAATGCTGAGCATTACAATACATATGGCAAGCCCAAATATATCAGTTGGTTGGACGTCAGACTGAAGATCTAAAGGTCCCAATTTAAATCACCGGTTACAGCATCTGCTGTTTTTTTTATTGTTAGAAATCGATTATTATTATTATTATTATTATTATTATTATTATTATTATTATTATTATTATTATTATTATTATTATCATTATCATTATCATTATTATTATTATTATTATGATTATTATTATTATTATTATTATTATTATTATTATTATTATTATGATTATCATTATTATTATTATTATTATTATTATTATGATTATGATTATGATTATGATTATGATTATTATTATTATTATGATTATTATTATTATTATGATTATTATGATTAGTATTATTATTATTATTATTATTATTATTATTATAATTATGATTATGATTATTATTATTATTATTATTATTATTATTATTACTATACGTTAAAGAATTTCATGTTTTTTTATGTACGGTATCACCCTTCATGCACATTTAAAAATATAGCTTGTCCAATCAGCAAAGATGTTGATTGTTGATTAATCTTATCTTGTTAAGGTAAAACATTCCGACTTCACCCATTCTTAAATGAATTGTTCTAAAATCAAATTATGTCATCAGTGCAACTTTAAATAAATACATTTCAAAAAGTGATACTTGTTTTATTGATTTGAATTTACAATTGTAAATAAATATAGAAGAGACATATTCGTTTTATTTATTTAAAGTATAGATATTTAGCTGATAATGGCAATTATTTTTACAGAAGAAGAAAGATTCATTTTTCTTAATAGTATTGACACTTACAGACATTTAATGTTTCAAAAAGAATATTATTATTATTAACAGTAAATTATATAGATTGATGTAGAAAGCACGGTGGAATATCCATGGTGTTCAGCTAGTTTATTGTTAATAGTCAGATCTGGAGAAAGAACATTTGGATGACGAAGATATTAAGGTTGTTCAGAAGTTTTGTTTCCTTGGTTATACCATTGGAGCACAGAGGAGCAGGTGTGTGTGTGATTGCAAGAGTTAGGAGAAGATGGATGAAGTTCAGGAATCTTTTGCTATTATAAACGAGCAGAGCGTGACCACTGTCGACCAATGTGTATGCAGTGTGATGATGCATGGAAGTGAAATCTGTCCAGTGCCGGTTGAGGACATGCGTTGCATGGAGAGAAATGATATGAGAATGATACGATGGATATGTAATGTGAGTCCTAAAGACAGGCTTAGTTCTTAGCTTCTTTCTTCTTTCTGACCACCAGTATGGATTTAGACAAGTACGATCTACTGTTCACATCTTAACAGTCATCTCTGAACGCATATATCATACACTGGACAAAGCAGGTGAAGCTAGGGCAGTAGCGCTTGATATATCGAAAGCCTTTGACAAGGTCTGGCATAAAGGGCTTCTCCTAAAAATACACTCATATGGTATTAATGGGCAAGTATTTAATATAATTAGATCCTTCCTAACCAAAAGAAAGATCCAGGTTGTCCTCGATGGCCGTTCATCTCAGCAACATTGCATAAATGCTGGTGTACCTCAGGGATCTATCCTTTGAGCATTATTGTTCCTGATCTTCATAAACGACCTCTCTGATAACATTGAGTCTGAGATAGGTATATTTGCTGACGACACCACACTTTACCCTCGTCATGTTGGCAAAACGGACGCGACTACATCCGAGGCAATAGCTGAATCCCTAGAAAATGACCTCCAATCTGTTGTGGAGTGGGGTCATAAATGGTTGGTAATTTTTAATGCCACAAAGACAAAGCTCCTTTCCTTCAACAACTACAAGAAACCTCTTAAACCACCAATTGTCATGGCAAATAACACCCTACCTGAGAGTTCAACATTCACACTCCTCGGTCTATCCTTCACAGATAACATGAATATGGAGGTCTCCAGATGCCGGAGAGCCTTCTACTCGAATGTCTTCTTTCCTCGTACTGCCGGCATCTGGAACTCCTTCCCTGCTCCCTGTTTCTCCGACTGTAACGACATGCAGAAGGTTTAAAACTAATGTAAATAAACATCTCACTACACAGTTCCCAACTAAGTATGACACCCAAAACCTACACCGTAATTCTCAGTAACCCCTTACGTCTACAGTGGCGGCCTACCTTGTTTGGGGTGAAATATAGTAATATGTTAGTTCTAATGACCTCAAAGGAAGATTAAATCTGGACAGCATAAGGAGATGTGTGCAGAACAGGAGACATCGATGGTTAGAGTTTCTTCGAAAGAATAGATGTAACTTCTTGGGTTAGTAGATGTAGAACAGTTAAAGTAGCAGGTTTGTTTCACAGGAGAAGGTCGAGGAAAACATGGTAAGAAGTGATAAGGATGGAATTGAGAGAAAGAGGGATAAATAAAGACATGGCCAGAGATATGTTTGTTTCGAAGTCAATTTCAAAAAGCCGTCCAACACATGCCATCGTATAAAATGGACGTTAAAACACTGATGACGACGACGACGACGACGACGACAACGATGATGATGATGATGATGATGATGATGATGGTGATGTCAGTTTCCTTGAAAACTATGCCATGAAAAGTAACAGAACTTCTTGTGGAGGCGTGGTTGCCAACCTTCGACTGTAAAGAAGAGACTAAAAGTAAAGAAAGAACTACTGACAAATAATATTTGACAATAAGACTTTTTCTTTTCCTTTCTGCAAAACTTGTACTAAACGGCATTTTCGCTGTTTGTCTGGAACCAAACTTTTTTTTTGGTTATTGTTAACCACACAAGATGTCTTGGCAGAGTCTGCCTATTTGCCAGAAGATGATTGCCACGAATCAATGCATTATTCTTCCGTCTTTTCTTCAACGCGAGTACACAGTTTCTTCCGCCGAATCAATTGTTCATCTTAAGCCACCACAGTGTGCGATTTGTTGTGCCTAATCATGTCTCTTTCATTAAATCAACTTTAGAAACCGGCATTGACAAATTTCACATACAATTTCTTTCCCTCGATACAATTCCAAAACTCCTACTGTTCTCTTCTGTTTTTCTCCATTTCCCCTTTGTATCAATTTCTACTTTCTGTTTTTACAGTCTCTTGTGGCTCTAGTGTAAACTTTGAAAGCTTTGTTCCCTTCGGGGATACCGTGCTTAAAATTAAACACTACCTGAAAGGGAAAATAAAATATCCTGGACAGCAGTCAAGACAAACCGATAATATTGGCCATTGACACTATTTTCCATATGACCGCACTGAGTATGTACCATATGTAATCTTTAGCTTCCGTATTTTCAATGTATGGCATCTGGTATAGTATCTGTTCTGATACTACACTCGGTCTTTTTTGTCCTCTGTCAGTGCAATAGAAATCTTTCTAGACTCAGGCTATTTTTATTTTTGTTCCAATCCACAGTGCCCCTCGTTTGGGAGTTGGATTTTCTCCACATTAAAAACCGATCTTGTGTCTAACTCTTCCCTCGTGAGGAGGCAAGTAAATAGGAATACTATGGAATTTCCCATAGATCTTGGCTAGACTTCTTCGAATACAGTTAGCATACCAGTGAAGGTTCGATTTGGCGTCATTGTGACAACCTAGGGTTTGACTTGAACCATCAGACCTTTCTTTATCGGAATAAGAAATGGTTCCGCTCGATCTTAGGAGGTGCACCCTCCCAAACATAACCTCTTTCTCTGGGAGGGGGATTATTGCTGATCACTTGAGGTTTCACTACCAAGGAAATGGCAATGAGTTCATCTCAGCTATTTTTGTACCTAGACAGAGTACCCTCTTAGGGAGCTAGTTCTCCTCACCTTTCGTCCTTGTTCCACATCTTTCTGCAATGGGAAGCAAGTAAATCCTGACTGTTTCAGACAAAATTGAGAAAGATGTTCATCTCGAACCCACCCCTCTCCACCATCCCACTCTGAAATTCATTATCCCCTTTATAATGTTTTAATTTTTTTAGTCTATCTACTCCACTCTACAATCCTATCTATTATCAAACACAGTTGACCCCAAACCGATGTTGGATGTAACGTTAAACTAAATCCGGTGGTGAGACCCCAATTTGAGAACTTTGGAAAGTGTAGAATCACACCTTAGTTGCTATTGCTATGACACCGGGTGGTAATATCTGTCAGGTTTTCACTCTAAATTAAAAGAATCTATCTAAAATCTATATGCCTACAAAACAAATTAATGTATAAATATTTGTAAAATATTAAGAACTTTTACCAAAATTACATACTTTGGCATAAAATAACCTGAAAAAGTGTTGATGTGCCATGGAAAATAATAAGATAATGTCATGAAACTAATTAAAATTATAAGATAATGTCATAAAACTTATTAAAATAATAAGATTATGTAATAAAACTAATTAAAATAAGATAATGTCAGTAAACTAATTAAAATAATAAGATAATGTCATAAAACTAATTAAAATAATAAGATAATGTAATAAAACTTATTAAAATAATAAGATTATTTCATAAAACTAATTAAAATAATAATAAGATCCTTTAATAACACTAATTAAAATAATAAGATAATGCCATGAAACTAATTAAAATAATAAGATTATGTCATAAAACTTATTAAAATAATAAGATTATGTCATAAAACTTATTAAAATAATAAGATCATTTAATAAAACTAATTAAAATAATGAGATAATGTCATAAAACTAATTAAAATAATAAGATCATATCATAAAACTTATTAAAATAATAAGATCATGTCATAAAACTAATCAAAATAATATGATTATGTCATAATACTAATTAAAATAATCAAACCAAACAGAAAACTCATATCATTAACTGAAAGAAAAGTACATGTTTAAAGATATTAAAAACTTGAAGTATACAAACTTTTATCAAAATGAGTGAATTTGGCCTTAAATAACATGAAAAGTGTTGATATGCCGTAAAAAGAACAACCAACCGGCCAGTCAGCTATGGTTTGGGCGAAGTATTGAAGAACAAAGATTTTCCATATGTTAGATAATAAAAGGGTAAGCTAATAGATACTAAAAGCACTGAGTAGGCAAAAAGATCATGTAGAGTTAAAGCGAGAGAGAGGGTATTTTGAAATAGTCAGGGGTGAAGTCAGTCGTTGTTAAATACAAAACAAACAGGTTGCTGGATTGAGATGTTCTCCTTGACAGCCTGGAAAAAGTGAATGAAGAGGGTAAAATCCTAGTTTGAGAGGAAGTGGCGTTCCTACGTTTCCCAATAGGCTTAGTGTATATTCGACGAGTTATGAGATGAGTTATTGGTGTCATTTATATAATTTTTACGTTTCGGACTATTGTCGTCATCTTTTTCATTGTCCTGTTAATTTTTATCTTTATTTTTTACTCTTATTCACTCTAAACAAACCAATATTGACACTGCAGTGTAAGGGGCTACTATAGTAGGGGGCAAATTTATAAGAGGGCAACCTGGGCGGAGAGTTGTTGGGCAGTAAGATGTTTGTTTACATGACATTTAAATTACTGCATGTCGAAACTGTTAGGGAAACAGGAAGCAGGAAAGGAATTCCAAAGGCAAGTGGTCCAAGGAAAAAAGCTATCAGAGGAAAAAATAATTCAGAATCTAGGGACCTTTACAGTGTAGGGGTAGGATTTAGCAACTAGTCAGGTGGGTCGGGGATATTTTTGATTAGGGGATACAAAAGTTTTAATTTCGTCTGAACACATTCTGTGGAAGTACTTATAAAATAAGCACAGAGATGCAACTCAGGACCTATTAGGTTATAAATCTTGTTGCATCCTGTCCAAAAGAGAGAGGCTAGTAGTTGATGCATCAGCCCATATATGGCAACAGTGCCCTATGCACAGACGAATGATGACTTTGTAGAGTTATAGGATAGAGTTATAGGATAGAGTTATAGGATAGAGTTATAGCAGACTGTAGAGTTATAGGATACTGGCAGGTGTGAGAAATTTTCTAGGCCGGTAGAAGGGCCTACCTTATTTGCAGCAGCCTTGCCAATATCTTCCATGAACTTCATGTGGCCTGAGAATGTCAGGATGAATGGTTTGAATGTTGTAAAACATTTTGATACAGTACTCTCCCACCTTCTTCACATATATTCTGTAGTTCTGAGGAATTCTGGGAATTCTAAACTGATTCCTTTATTTAATCAACCAATGTAGGTTGATTTCATGCCTTTTACATATCTAGCATTCCTTATCCTTCTCTCTGTCTGCATGTGTGTAGGTGTCATACAGATGGTCGGCGGCTGATGCTGTTACTGCACTTCTTCTTCTTCTTCTGAGCGAATCGGACTCCTGCACAGAGCCCACAAAAATCGTGTCTCAGGATTGTCTGTTCTGTATGAAGTTCTCTCTGTGTGTCAGAACTATTCATTATACCTACACGATTATAGGTTGGCCCCTGACCCAAGAGCAGCAAGGCCCAGCGGTTGCATACGAAGTCAGGGAAAGTTTGGCCTATAACCTACAAAGGAAGTGGTTGTTGCAAATGTGCAGAAAAAACGTTGCTATCCTCATTCCATGGGTTTGCAGTTCAGTGCCTGACTCGTCCTTGCTTGCTACACACAGAGGCAGACACTTCTCCTGGATTTTCACCAGAATCATGTTCACCGGGCAGTTCTAACAGAACTACGTTGCTACTGTCCCTACGATGGTGAAGAAGAGTTGGACTGTAGGGTTTCGATGCTGCTGGCTGAAGACGATCTTTTTATTTACATAAGCAGATATAACAGAGGAAAATGGACACCCTTATTATCATCAACAATGAAGACTGCTGTCAGATGGTCTTGATCACCCTAAGCAAGATAATATTGATTATTTTCCCTCTCTGATCAATTGGACAATCAATTGATTAAGAGTGGAAAGTGGAATCATGAGGTTTGCGGCAAATTGATGCTGATTAAGTTCACTTTTAGATTTACCTATTAGATGGCTCCTCTGAAACTCTGAGAATTATAATTCTTCTTTGGTCCATATCATACTTAAAAAGCCATATATGATAGATATATTTTTCATTTGAAATACAAAATATGTCAATTAGTATACAATATTGATGTTTCAAACTTTTACTGTTGCTTTGTACGGCTCCGAGTTCTGACCGTCGACAGAGGAGGCAGAAAAGAAACTATTAGTCATGGAGTGCTTATCATTGAATGGCAATAAAACAAGGACTGCTGGTCATTCATGACTGAAACTTTGTAGACAAGGCCTGTATAGACCAAAGTTTATTTGTACCAAATATGATTGAATTGCATAAAGGATTGTGAATTTTATTGACGATTTAATGGGTGGCATTTTTCGGGTCAGCGGTTAAAATGAATGCTTCTTTTAAACAGTGTCATACTTAAACGGTAAAATGGAATGGTGGCTAAGTGGTTAATGATGTGGACTAAGAACTTGGATGTGCCGGGTTCGAATCCAATTCGTTCCACAGAAACACTTTCATCAAAACCCACACCTGACCTCGTGCCTAACCTCCTGGAGAAGAGGTAAATAAAATACTTAAATGGTGAGATATGATAGATATATATAAATATAAATCACAATAAAATGTCGAGTTCATATATAATACAAATGTTTCAAGTTTTTACTACTACTTTGTACAACTCCAAGTGCTGGCCATCGACGGAGGAGGCAGAAACGCTAAACATGTATGACTTATTTTTGTTCGTTGTATATTTACTTCTGTCATGTCTGTGTAAAAACGAAGACGGAAGTTGTGAGTTCAAATGAAGAAGTAACGCTTTATTTATTCTGTATTCTTTTTATTTATCTGAATCATATTCATCATTTATTTATTTTCCTTTTATGTTAACTTGTAAATATTGTCAATTTATCTTTAATATCTATACTATGCTAGCAGAATGAAATAGGTTTAACATTTTATCTATGTATTATATAAGTTTTATTATTTTTAATCAAATATAAAAAAAAGAATAATTTCCCATTCCCGTATATATCAGCACGTGCGAATTATCCCCCTTTCCCTTCAGCATCTGTAGGTTCCTATTTACAGTGTGTTTCACCCTTTTACACCTTCTTCTCATCCTCCTTTCTCTATCTGCATGCCTGTAGGTATCATACAGATGAGCAAGCAGCTAATTGTGTTGCTGAAGGCGGGTGTGATATATTTTTTTTTATTATTAACATTCAAATGAAGACGGTGTGATATTTTTAAAATTTGTTATTAACATTCAAATGAAGACGGAAGATAGTAGTAATAATATATAGAACTCATGTTCAAGAAACAGAAAAAGCAAGCAAACAGTGTGTGAAAATGATCTGATAAATATCTAAATATAAATATGCTATTTCAGCCATTCAGAACTGTGGAATCCATATGTCTCCACAATATTTCCAAAAAGAGAGATTTTATTTATTCGTGCCTATTGCTGAGGGCCGCTTTAAATCATATTTAAACAGACAATCAGTCTCTCCATGTTCAGCCAGACAGACCAGTCAAAAGGCAACTCACCGAAGGGGCATGAGACAAGAAACTATTATATCTTGTTGAAACACATAGTCACATTAACTTCTACAAACTGGAACAACAACTTAAACGTCTTGCTAACAAACCTTCTATTACACATTCGACTCGTTGCTAATTGCAACCAACTTGAAACTGTCACAATTGTCATATGTGGCTACCAAATGTTAAAGCAAAAGAAAGGACACGTGACTAGAACGCATGATGTAAGCTGACTCTGTTTTTCCTTTCAGATTTCACACGAGACTATGACTTACTCGTTTCGCATCATTAAACTTTATTTGGGTTATTTTCAAAGTTGTTATCTTGTTGACAATAATATTTTTGTATGGATTTGTAGCAGTTATATAATTACGATCTTTTTTCTTTTGCGCTAGCATGTTTTCACTCACAGAGTGATTGATAGGTTGCTCAGTAAGAACATAATTGTTTGTAGGAGGCAACTTGTGCTCAAACCATTTTTGTGCTCTCTAAAAACAGTCCGAGTTCATGCGTCGAGTTGACAAGATGCCATTCCCATTTTCTCTTCTCTAGCCATGACAAAGACCTGGACTCAATCCCACTTATAAAATACATGCATGTCTACTGACTCAACATATTTTTGTATTTCTGTCTATGTAACTTTCCCCCGACGATGTTGATGTGTTGATAAAACTGTATAAATAAAATTGATTTGAATTGTAGAAGTTTGTTCTTTTAACCAAACTATAGTAACCCATTTTTCTTCATACCCTCAAGGCTGGAAGAATGGATATCTGTGCAGCAACCTTTCTTTCATGCAACACGACTCTTCTTCATTCGTCCCATACCAAATAGGACTTTTCTTTCTCTCCACAGATTGCTTTGTCATTCGTTTATCTATCACGCTATAAATATATAGATGATCGCTGTTATATGTATACTAATATATAAATGAATATCATTTGCCTTCTTAACACTCATATGTAATAACGGTCAGTATTAACAAAGAATCATTGTAAAAACAATGTTAATAAACACCAAAATAAAAATAAATCACACAGTTTTTGACTTGACTTTACTTATGTGCATACACTCCAGAGAGCTTTGCCACATACTTAATAACAAAATTCTGCTATTAGTTACGGTCTTGTGCCAGTCATTCAGCTGTCAGTAGCGGCATGCCAGTCGCAACCTTTTATCTGGTCCGTCATTTTTTTAGTGATCGTCTGCTTGATGTTCCTTTAATGAAATGATATGATTTCTTTAAATAGCTGGAGTCTAGTAGCCAGGAATCATACCCAAACCACATTAATCTCTTTTTCTCGAATAACATCGTTTATGGATCTATTAATATCAAGCTTCCTTCTGATATCTGCATTTTTTCATCTATCTCACAAATTTACTCCCAGGATAGCTCTTAAACATTTAATTTTAAAGACATTGAGCTTCCTCTCATGCTCTGTCAGTATCGTCTATGTTTCATTTGCATATACAATAATAGGAACTATAAATGCATTATAAAGTCTTAACTTCAGAGGTGTTGATATGAGCTTCTTTTTGTTTAGACGGCCAAATGTAGAAGTTGCTATTCCTATTCTTCTATTAATGTCAGATGAGGATCCTGGAACCACTGAGACAAGGAACACAAAATCTTTGAGGTTTTTTCAACTGTTTTATTTTCTACTGAGATATCATCTCCAAAAGAGGAAAAGATTTTGTATTTGCCTGGGTTCACTTTCATTCCTGATTTCTTGCAACCTACCCGAACATAGACAATGCAAAGTCACGGAAACGTGGGTCGTTCTCTATAAGAGTACCTAATTAAGAATTACTCAAGACTTCTACCCAGTCCCGACTGACGAAATGAGAACAATCTACCTCTGTGGATTAAATAAAAGGTTCAGTTCGAAATTCAGTCTAGATTTCTGAGTTCGACAGGAAGATTCTCAAGTTTGGCAAGACACACCTGAATATGGTCGGAAGGTTCAGTGGCCGAAAAGTTGTGAGAATAATTCCAAAGATAAGAACAGTATTATTTGGATTATTCGGACAATAATCCAAATAATACAAATTTACATCATTTGAATATATTCAGTAGTGCAAGTTCTATTTTCACATAATTTTCCCCTATTACAGTATTACATTTACTAGTGAGACCCGTGGAAATGCTACGGTGCTTTCTACATTAATCTGTATAATTTACTGCTAATAATAATATCTAAAAAAATAATAAATGTGTGTTAAGG
Organism: Sepiola atlantica; assembly: GCA_963556195.1. Classification (NCBI taxonomy): domain Eukaryota; kingdom Metazoa; phylum Mollusca; class Cephalopoda; order Sepiida; family Sepiolidae; genus Sepiola; species Sepiola atlantica. Next base: position 42,967,306 of record OY744530.1, on the reverse strand, counting down.
TCAATACTATTAAGAAATAAAACACTCTTTCTTCTTCCGTAAAAATAATGGCCATTGTAAGCTAATCATTCTTTAAATAAACAAATCTGTTTATCTTATATTTATTTATTTAAAATAGTAGCAATCTAATTCTTTCTAAACCAGTAAATATTCTCTGTCTTCTTACCGTCCAAATAATTGTGAGCTAAATATTCTTTAAATCAATAGAACGAATGACACCTTTTTAAATGTTTTAGTCGACGAGAAGGCCTAATTTGATTTTGGAACAATTCATTTCAAAATGGGTAAAGTAGGTATTGTTTAGCTGAGCAACATTAGATTAATCACCAATTTTTGTTAATCATACGATCTCATTTTTTGTGTGTGAAAGGTGATAACGTACATACGAACATGAAATGACTTAGTGTATTATTATATAGATTAGAGGGCCCAAGGTTGTTGTAATATTATGAACCTATCCTGGGACGGGTATTACAACTAGTTTTCTATAAATATTTTAAAAGTTGGCTTTCGTGCTAATATTGTCTAACTTAATTACATTTATGTTAATCATGTCTCAAGCATATTTTTTCTAATATCATCTGGTTTCTTTTCCTGGGGGAGTCACTTGTTTACTTTGTACGACTGTCAGAATCAGCTTATTGAATCTTTATTGTTATCTACTTGATGCTTATGAGAAGATATTCTCTTCAAAAACAAGCATTTACCAATAATATATGTGACCATTATATAGCTTAACATTACTTGGATTATTTAGTAAGAAAAATAAAATGGCCTTTCCTCAAGTGATAATGACCGTGCATAGTGTTGTTACAAAACCCACCATAAGTAAATGATTCAAAGGTTTCTTAGTGTGAGTACTCCTTTATTTTAAGTAGTTATCTAAACTTATTGAAATATGTGTATTATTATACTAAAGCTGAGTTAATCAACGTTTGTTTCCCTATGGGTTTTTTCCTAGTATTTTAATGACACAAATACATACTAAAATATTCCACATGTTCAGGATTGAGTTATACTTGAAAAAAAACTTCCATTTTGATTTGTCTAATTAGCCATAATTTGCAATTCTATCTATCAATTTCCTTCTCTCTTACTCTATGTTGTTTGGCCCCAACCAACCGCTCATATTTTAAACGCTATAACTCTCCCTTTCTCTCTTTCTCTCTCTGTTTCTCTGTTTCTCTCTCTCTCTCTCTCTCTCTCTCTCTCTCTATTTATCTCTCTCTCTCCCTCTCTCTTCTCTCTGTTTATTAGATGTAAAGTAATTAATTTATCTCCGTGGTTGTTACATTTAAAGCTCCTCCTCTCTTTATTAAGAATAGTTTAATCCATAGAGAGAGAGAAAGAGAGAGAGAAAGAGAGAGAGAGACTAATTCTGGATTTTGTATTTTGATTTCTTTAAAGTTAGCTGGCTTTGAAAACTCACTTTTTTATACTTGCAGGGGGAATTCTTGGCATAACTCTGGCAACCTAGGAACTGTGATATAGTAGATCCTTCTTTGTCAGTGAAGATTAAATAAAATATCAAACATACAAAATAATATGTTAAATTAAAAAACTATATATATAATTGATTTTATCTTCACCTGGACAACGTCAAGTCAATACCGCTAAGTAACTGTCACATAAACAAAGCTGGAAATATCAGGCAATTACTTTTCCATGTTTATAGAAAAATACATTGGTAATAGAAACCTTTTTATTGCTATTTTTAGATGCAAAAAGTATACACTATGCATTATTGTTTAATTAAATTTACAAATTAAAGAAGTAATAAAAAAAATGAGTCACACACCCTTTCAACGTGTTTATAGGAAGTTACGTTGACAGCAAAGAACTATTTTATTTTATTTTTACAAACAAATAGTATACATTAATAATTATAGTTTCATCCCCACAGTCAAAATTCAAGGTGGTGATCAGAAAATCAGGCGCACAACTCCTCAAAATATAGCAGTTACTAATTATAACATCTAAAAGAGACAAATATTTGTAGTAATAAATGTAAAAATGTTATTTTTTTTAATTTCTATTATTAGTCAATAATCTTGCTTTATGAATATAAAGCTTGTAACTGCTTTAATGCAATGTAAAGTAACCGATTATATGTAATTGTTTTTATCGTGTCTAGAGATTTCAAGACGCTATTCCATGAATTTAAGCGAATTCCTAATGTTGTTTAAAAAATATGAGTGCAAAAATTTAAATATTTCATCAGAAATATCTGCAATTAAATATGGTTTATATTTATTTTTAAAAAATATGGAAAACTGGAAAAAAGTATTTAGTGCTCAGTCATTTACAATTACTGTCGCTTGTATCAGTACAGTAAAACAACAGTTTAAATAGTTATTATAAATGAACATTTTACCTACTATTAAGGTATTCAAATAATTTTAAGAAAGAATGCACTTAAAAATATAATTGTTTCTCTGATATCTTAAATAGATAGAGTAATGATGAAATATGTTTTTATTAATGACGTAAGCTGATCTTTTAGATCATTATTGAAAATGCCATGATCTTACCAATCTTCCGGACCGAACTAAGTATTATTTAAAATTAACTAAATCAAAGTAAGTTTTTATTGCACAGAACAATAATAAATGAAATTGGTTAGTCAGAATCAAATATTGATATGTCACTTTACATGCTCTGACAAACTCTGAAAATAAGATTGGCTTCGCTTTAATGTAATAAATAAAATAAGTCGTCCCTTATGTAAAATTATAAATATTGGTCAAATATTTAATTGAAAGGGAAAAAGGGAATCATAGACTTCACAAATATATTGTAAATCTAAAGAAAATGTTATATCCTTTATATCCTAGCTTTTACGTTTTTAGAAACCACGTGTTTGGGTCTCTTTCCTGAAGACAAGGCCGTTATTTTGTGTGTTGTGTTATCTTGGGTAAAAGAAGAAAAGGAAAAAATTCAGATCATTTAAATGGAATGTCAAGTTAAGGAGAACGAACATTTTCGATATTTCTTTCGTTTTGCTTTTATGTTTTTGCCTTTTGATTTCTACTAACTAACAACGGAGTATTGAAAACGTTGTTGAACGTTGGGAAGAAGTTGTAAACAATAAGAGAGAATACAGTATTGATTAATTAGTTACTATTGTTTTTATTAAACATTTTAAATTTAAATTTAAATTAAAAAAAACGGTGTGAACTTAGTTGTCAAACCCATAAAACATTTAAATCAACCTACTATTAAGGTATTCAAATAATTTCAAGAGGCATCAAACTACCATCTATGGACCAAATCCAGCCCACTACATGCGTTTGTTCGGCCTAAAGGCTAACAATATTTTATATCTTAGCTTTTACGTTTTTAGGAACTACATGTTAGAGTATATCTCTCTGTGTGCACGAGATCACCATTTTGTGTATTTTGTTATCTAGGAGAGCACACGAGTGCGTCGAAAGAAAGAAGAAAGGACAAAAGTGAATAAACAGTTGGATTTACATATATACACATTTATTCTCACATGAACAGTTTGTTGAAGACAGACGTAAAAGTGGAAATCAAAACATGTAAAGTGACACTTAATATGATTCATAAAAGAAAGAATGACAGACATTCGTACAAAAGAAAGAATAAATAATAAAGATACATGCACGATGTATAAGTAATTATGACTTATATTTTGTTGGGTATGGAAGCCTGGGTGAATGGTACCAGAAAACGTGACCTAGAGGGAAAGCTAGAGGGTTTGGGGGTGCAAACTCTGAAGAGAAGCTAGAAGAAACGTTCATACACTTAGAATAATCAATCAGAAAAAAGAAGAGCCTTGTTCTAAATTCCCTACATAGATGCAGTGATATTTCTGACTCACAGACAGGAGAACGCATACCCTGATCACTGAGGTAATTCTGGAGACAACAATATTATAAGATTGTTAAACACACATAACAGATTTAATTCATATTTACAACTTGATATACTGCTCTTTCTTTGCAATTACCTTCATCATCCTCTAGTTTATCAAGCTTGCGAAAGTGTAACTTCTAGCATAACCTTTTTAACTAACTCCTAAAGTTCTGCTTTGATGGTATACTGTTTCCCACCTCGGTTTCAGTTCATTTTAAGATAAACCAGAGATTTTCAAAAGGATTAAGGTCTTGGCTGGAAAGGTGTCATTCTCTTATCTTATCTACAGTAAACTTGTTTCTTTCAAATAATACAAGAGTGACATTGGAAGAATGTGCAGGTGCATTATCGTGTATAAGAGCTGTACTTGAAGTTACAAGGTTGTAAAGTCTACTAGCTGAAGATGTTGTGACTGGTATTTTCTAATGCTTGGAGACTAAGATCACATGACAATGAGGCGGTCAAACATTGGTTGATTTAGCCACGTGGTTACAAATATAAAAGTTTTGACTCGAACGTTTACTTCCTCTGTCCTCCTTTTCCGGTCTGATCGTCAAGATAACATGTTTGTCAATCACTCTCTCTCTCTCTCTCTCTCTTTCCTTCTTTCCGGTTTGATCACCGAAACGACAACATCGTTTGTCCAAGTCAATTCTGTGACATGTGGCCAGTTTTCTCTCTCTCAAGACCAGTTCTGTCAATATGCTTTTGAAAACAAATCTCTACAAATATCTGTCTTCCATTATATCCGTGTATTAGGAAGTTTGACATGTGTGCATATTTTCGCTGTATTACTTGTGAGCACAAAGAAATCCTACTATCTCTATTTATGTGTTAGGTATGTGTTAGATATGTGTATATGCTTATATATTTGTATGTATAGGATCCACTTCTAAACTAATTAACAGATAATTATGAATTTTGGAACACAGCTGCTGGACATGATGGTGAGTAATGTAGGCTATATTAAGTTTAATTTAGTTTCATGCAAAGGGGGAGGTATTTCGTGAAAATTCAAATGACTCCAATTTTTGTGATATTTTACCAATAGGTATTAGACATCGATTAATAAATATTCCCCAAATTTCAGTTTCTTTGGAGTATTTCAAAGGGTTTTAGAGAGCATAATATAGGCACAACCTATCTTTTGAAAATTAAAATATTTCAGATTTGCATGAAATTTGATCCATAGCCAGTAGACACCAATTAAGGAAGATTCCCTGAATTTCAATTTCTTCTTAAGACCCCTTATGCTTAAGCTTTACATTTTAGATATTTTCTAGAATCACAATTAAAATAAGGATTCTAGAGATAATGTTTAGTATCATCATATATTACATGACTTTGATTTATTTTATTTTAATATTTAAATGCCAATATTATGCTGCATAAAAAACTTTTAAAATACTTCAAAGAAATTGAAATTTGGGGAATATTTATTAATTGATGTCTAATGGCTATTATTAAAATTCTATAAAAATCGGAGGTATCTCAATTTTCATGAAGGACTTCTACACATTTTTTACCCCTTTTACATGAAATTAAATTAAACAAAATATAGCCCACATTACCACTCCTTACGCCTAGCAGTTGTGCTTCAGAATACATAATGGGTTAAGGTTAGGGTAAGGGTTAAATGACACACATATATATATAAGATGTGTGTCATTTATTTTTTAATTTGTTTGTGATACTTTTGAACAAATTCAATTATTTATACAGAAGAAAATTTTACCTTAATGTTAGTTGGGAATAATTTTATTACTTATTTATAAATGATAATATATATATAAGATGTATTATAAGTATTATTTTCAAAATAAACCCATATACTCATGTGTTTCAAGCCAAACCTGCAATTGTCAGTACAGGAAGAGACAATCCCCACCGGTCGAGTTCGAACCCCGATACGAAAGTCATGTTTGACTCAGTAGCCGAGGCACGTACCAAAGCTCCAACGTGCATTGTCTATAAATGGGAAGTAAATTAACATCTAAATAGCATACACGGTGGCTATCCAGCGAGCAGCCGAAAAATAACTAAATAGGAGTGGGCTAGAGTTGCAGATTATGCAGAATGACAGCTTGTTGTCAAGTTAACTTAAAGTGCTCAATCTTGCACTAGCTTTGAATAATTATTCATAAAAAAATATTATTTTCAAAATAAACTCATATACACATGTGTTTAATGCCAAACCTGCAATCGTCAGTATCAGAGTAGACAATCCCTGTCGGTCACACGGTTCGAACCCCGATATGAAAGTCATGTTTGACTCAGTAGCCGAGATAAGGTGTTGAGAAAATTGATAGCACAACTTCGAGATTATATTCTATATGTGTAAAAGAGCCTCTTTGTGTGTAGGTTTCTTTTTTAATAGCACTCCATTACTAGTCTAATTTCCTTTGTGGTCCATTTCTCCCGCTGCATGGTCTTTTGTTTGTGCTTATCATATTTATTTACCTGTATTTGGTCTGGTATATTCTATTCCCTGAAATAAGAAATCTTGCTATTGTCTGTTAGCTACTCTACATTTTCACCTAAAAACGCTACCTTCGCCTACACTTTTCTTTTTGTGCCGTTTTCATTGGCTATTCCAAACGGTATGCTTCATGCCAACTGGAAATATTTTCAAATACTATTTTTTCTAGCGGTGCCGTGGAGCTCACGTCTTTAAATGCCACCCTTTAGCCATGTGTACAAAAAGCGATACATCTATATCGGACTTTTTAAAAACAGATTCAAAATTAACCATTGAAATATTTGAATGAATCTTAGTTTAATTGTTATTCAAAAAAATATACACCCTTGCTAGTTCCTTTATAAAATATTTAATTTGTGGAATAAGTTCTAAAAAATTAATTATGAAAAATAAATAAATGGATCGACTGTAGTCGAAGACGACCTGAAGGCTCCCTTTTCATTGGCTAACTACACCATGATGCAGAGGAGGTAGCCAATACTGCACTGGATTGCTCTACTTACTCTTGATGCTGAGTTTTTGGCAAGAAAGCATCAAGTACAAATGGGTGGTTATTTGGGAAGACCAGGTATTTATGTAACTGAAAAATGTCCAAATTCAAATTAATCTACAAATCAATCGTATGCAAAAATATATACGATTTCGGCATAAAATGAATCAACAATGCTTGACATGTTGTAAAACTCAACAACTACAATGTATAATAAAGAGCAATGTTTATTGATTTTATATATATATATATATATATATATATAATAAATATTTGTTATTGTTTATTATCTATGTACGTATACGTTTCGTCCTTAATAATCGGGACTCATCAGCATAGAGATATGACTATTCACTACCGGTCATGCGATTCGAAACCCCGGATTATGAGTATTTTGCAACTCAAATTCGATGCCTTAACCACTTTGCCAATTTTGAATAGCGAATAAACTGTGATAATTTTAACACTTTATACGGCAGCTTTACGTCTAAGAGCGTTCTACATTTTTAATGAAAGGAACGATGCATTTAAAGCTAGTGACGTCATGCTGTGGTAATACTACACTTACAGTGCTCTACTTTTTCTAGGAGCGACAAATAATAAATATTTGTTATTGTGTATTATCTATGTACGTATACGTTTCGTCCTTAATAATCGGGGCTCATCTTTATACGGCGGCTTAACGTCTAAGAGCGTTCTACTTTTTTCCGTTCCATCACACAAAAGTTAGCAAGTAAAAAACTGCCACGCAAATTCCTTTTAAGTATTTAAGGGGAATTTAGAAAGTAAATAACAAGTCAGACACCCCACATTTAATCTATTTGTATAATGACCAGTTTTCTTTCTTTTTTTCTTTCTGCTTTCTGTACCAATTCATTTTATTTTTATTTTTTCTGTTTGAGAGGTTTTCTTTCTTTCTATTTTGTCTCTTTTTTTAACTTCATCGATTCAAGCTTTATTTTATATGACTATGAATATTAGTGTGAACACTTGTGAAGGGTAATTTTTCTGTCAATTTTTACGGATGTACGCTTGTTATATTCCGGCTCTGGAAAGACAAATCGTTGAGCCGACTCTTAAACAGTGTCTTAGTCCAGTCCAGTCCAGTCCATATGTAAGGTAGGTAGGGAACGAGGATACAGAAGTAGAATTCTTCTATGAAACAAAGCAACATTCGATTCTTTCTGAGAATATAAATTCTCTTTCGTTGTCAGAACAGACGAATAATCAAATCAAATGAAACCATTTTTTATGACTTTTGTCTCATGTCATAAACAAGATTCTCTTTCTATTTAATGAAGTGTTCGGTCATTTTCCCGCGTCTTTGTCTATTGTACTAATTAAAATGATTCTTTGATCTCTAAAGACAAAGACATAAGATACTGAAATCTATTTCATCTTGGTTTCCTTTGTTGTTCTATAATTTGGTAGATACTAATATGTATTCCTTTAGTGTTTAGTAACTTTATTATTTTGCCAATTTTGTAATTAATGTGTATATATATATATATATATATATATATAAACTATAAGAATACCCGTCCCAAGAGGAGTAAAATTAATTCCATAAACTGAAGAGTTTTGCACCAATTTTATGTACCGTTACAAAGATTAAAATCAAGATATAATGCTACTAAACCTCATGTCTAGAATCCTTATTTCAATTTTGATCAAAATCTATTATAGTATTTTGTATCTAGAAAATGTCAAATTTAATGGTAACGCTTAAGGGGTCTTAAGAAGAAATTAAAATTCTGGTAATCTTGCTTTTGGTAATAGTGTACAGATAAATTGAGTATAGATAAAATTCAATGCAAATCCGAAATGTTGAATTTTCAAATGATAGATTGTACCTATACGGCCCCTTAAAACCCTTTAATAACTCCAAACAAATTGAAATTTTAAGAAAATTTATTAATTAATGTTTAATACCAATTCTTAAAATTTCTCATGATTACATTCCAATTTCCATGTCTAGATACCTAGGCCTGAGTGCCATGCTCGGTATGAGGACTTTATATATATATATATATATATATATATATATATATATATATATATATATATATATATATATATATATATATATGTAAAGGAGTAAGGCTACCAACATTTGTAAAAAGTTTATTTATTTATTATTTTGTTATTTTATCATTTTATAATTTTATATATTTTAGCATTTCAGCATTTTATAAAATTATAAAATGGTAAAATAACAAATTAATAAATAAATGTTGAAAATAAACTTTTTACAAATGTTGGTAGCTTTACTCCTTTACATATATACTTTTCTCTCGTCGGAACTGCACTAATACTGCACTACCTTCTTATATATATATATATATATATATATATATATATATATATATATATATATATATATATATATATATATATATATATATATATATTAGGCAAATACCCGTCCCAGGATTATGGCATTTGTATAAAAAAAATTATGTTTTTTCTATTCTTTGCAAGATATGATACAGTTTCAGTTGTACCACCTGAAACTGAATTAGTTAAAATTTTAAACCTAAAATAGAAATACAAGAAACCACGTGTTAAAATAAATTCGCCCACTGTATTGACAAAACAAAGGAAACAGGATATAGGAAAATCCATTGTTAACAAAAAAATAGGAGCGTCACCAACAATGCCTTTGTTCGAGGGAAGCCCAACGATTGGCTGAGGGAACAACAAAGAATCTGATTGGTTAACTATCAAGCCATATATATAAAAACAATGATTTCCATATATATTTTCAATGCTTACTACCTAGCTCTACTTAAGTAGCGAGCACTGTTGAAGTAAATACTGAAAACTGACACATAAAAAATTATATCTCCTTATAATATTTTATGTGGATACTGAAATTATAACGTAGGTCGCAAGTCACTGTTAACCTCCAAAGCAGCTCTTACTGCTCGACACGTGCACTCGCTTCGCACACTCCGTTTCTCTGAGACGGTACGAGACTCGCTTTTTATAATATCCAGTCACACCTAATTTCCATACGTGCAGCGAGACTTTGCGAGATTTTGCGTGAACTGTATGTAATAAACATTCAGGGACGCCATGTTGGATTTCTTTCCTTCTTTCTTTCTTTCACTCGCAGCGCACAGGACAAGCAAACCCGAGGACGTTTCGCAAGTAAGCCCTCTTCATGTTCATGTTCCCTACACTCCCCCCTGATCTCATGATCACAGAGATGGCAGGGAGGCCTAGATCGCCTTCGCCGGTTGCTTCTTCGGAGGGGGACAACGCAAGCCTCATCTTCGCTTGTGCTCTCGTCCGCGGTCTGAGGGTCGGGAAACATCGCGTCCGCTGGGATACTGCTGATATCCGAGTCACTGTCCGATGGGGCTGCTGCAAGCCAGAGCGATGCCTCACTGCTCTCTGACTCCGACTCGCTCTTGTCGTTCAGTGATGATTGCGTTGCTAACCGTAGGTCCCTAATGTGACGGGGCATACCGTCGACTCGCACCGCCTGTGGGCTGATTACCTCGGTGACGCGTCCAACTCCGTATTTCGTCGTACACTTGCCGCGCGGGTTCTTAGTCCAGACGACATCGCCTTTTTTCAGTTTCTCTTTGGTTACTTCCAGTTCGGGCAGCGGGTTAGTCTCTATGCCTTTCACCCTGACGTGATACCTGTGCAAGGTGTCAGCCGGCGCTGTAGAGGGTGAAACATTATCCTTTGGGGTTACGTTATACAGGTAGACTGCCTCAAATACCGTGCAGCCCGTCCTGGCCGCAATGGTTTTGACGGTTCTGTGATTCCGCTCGATGACCCCATTTCCACTCGGTACGTGGGCGCATCGAAACCTCAGGTGTACTCCCCAGTCATCAGCAAACTTTCTGAACTGCTCACTAGTGAATGCAGCGCCATTGTCGGTTAATATCTCCGTTGGGGGGCCACGTTCAAGAAAAATATTGTTTAACTGACGGATGATGCTGGCTGCATCCTGCCGGCGCAGCATGCGCCATATCGCAAACCTGGATGGACCGCAATCAATGAGAGTCAAGAAATCCTCACCGTTGTGGTGAGTAATATCCATCGCCAGCCGGTTCCAATGGCTTTCCACTACCAGCTTTCCTTTCTCCCAGCGAACGGGTGCTGGATCAATGGATTGGCATGCTATACAATCTTTGACCACTTTCCTGACGTCTGCCTTTTGTACTCCTGGTTCAACCAACTTAGCGAAATATAGGGTCCGCTTGACCCCAGGGTGCCCGGTTTGTTGGTGGACTTCTTTGATGGTATTAGATCGAACGGGGCTCATGGAAGCGGCGCAGGCGGGCTGCATGGGTTCAATAGTCTTTCTTATGGCATCAAGCCATCTTTGAGGTACTCTCGTCAAACAATCTGCTTTGTTCAGGCTGGATTTGACCAGGGACACCTCTATTGACAGCGCATATTCGTTCACCAGCTTCATGATCGTGTCGAGCCGCCGTCGGATGAGCATTTCGCTCGTGGCTTTGGTTCGTATTCTGGCCCTCCCGGTGAGAGTATCTGAAATCCACTTATGGACGCAAGCAGAATCCGTGAATAGTCGCAGGGTGGTCGTCTTCCAAAGGATTGCCAAGTTTATCCCCTTGATAACCGCATCAAGTTCTGCCAGGTTTATGTGCTGGGAGTCCTTTTCTGGGCGTAACCAGCAAGCGTCTTCCACCACCATTCCATCATGGACCACCGATACACCAATGGCGAGAGAGCTTGCATCAACCCACACACTAAGGTTCTGGCTGTCGACGCACCATCTGCCTCGCGTTGGGTCTTCCTTGTGCACCCTGGTGAGGACTTCTTTGAGCATTGTATTGAGAGGGACGTCATGAGTTTCGTCATCCCATCCAGTGGTGACGTCGGAGGCTCTTCGCTTAATAAATGCCACCGCAACACGAAGCCAGCCGCCGACAGGAAGGTGTCCAACTAACTTTCCGCACAAGGAAAATACGTTTCGTCGTGTAACAATACAAGGCATGTCCGGGGTTTCATTTCCTCGTTTCCAGTACAGAACGTCATCTTCCTCCCAGACCTGCAAACCAAGTACCCGTGCGCCATCTCGTAGCCTTTCCGGTTCCTTGCTGAGAAGGCCAAAGTTGTAGAGATGCTCCCTCACGCGCGCCGCAGATACAATTTCCTCGTCCACGTACACGTCATCAATATATGCAGACGTTGCCCGCTGAATGCGCTCATCTTTAGTTAGAATGGTGTCAACAATCATTTGCATAATTGATGGCGCAACATTAAGTCCAAACCCCATGCGGGTTAGGCAATACCTTTTCCCCTTGATGAGCACCGTTTGATAGGGCCATAGTGATTTGTGTACACGCACTTGAAGGTATGCTTTGTGAAGATCCAGTACAGATACATTAGATCCCACTTGCCGCCATTCCCTCAACTTTTCAGTGCATACGTCCGCGCGAGCTGTAAAAGGGTCCACGTGCTCATTCAATTCTCGATAGTCGAGCACCGGCCTCACCTTCTGCTTATTCTGTTGGATAACCGCCATTAACGGGATCAGGCACTTTGGAGGACCCAATTCCTTCTCTGAATACGGAACTAGCCATCCATTACTAATCCAAGTTTGTAGTTCCTTGTCGTATTCTGCACGAGCTCCGGGGGGAATTTTGTATTCTGGCACCTTATTGCATAATTTCTCGGGTGGCTGCTCCTCCGACCACTTCCAGGAGGCTGTCCAGGATTTTGTGCGCTGGTCGAATTCCGCACAAAAATCAGGCTGTTCCAGCTTCATAGCTGCACTCAGAGCAAGGCCCGCTTTTGCAAAATGTGCCCTACCCTCACCATCAATGCGTACACCTCCCAATTCCTTGATGACGTCCATTCCCAGGAGTAGGTCGTAACCGAGCAGGTCACCGTTTATAACCAAGGCTCGTGCGGTTACTGTAGGCCCATCGCCGACACCTGCGCGAATGATGCTAACGCCACAAGAGGCAATCGAGCCACCGCCAACCGTCAATACCGGGATCCTTTCCTTCTCCCATGCGTCACAGCATGCTTTGCGCACGAGGGTCTGCGTGCACCCGGTGTCTACGAGCGCGAAGCGCTCACGCCCGTTTACGCGCACGCTCACTGTGGGTAGCGCCTTATTTGGCGACGATCTGGGGAGAAGACTGGCGCTATAGCTTACTCCCCTTGCCCGTTTCCCGGACAACCTCTTGCCACGTGACCCAGCTTGTTGCACCGGTAACAACGCACGCGTTTTAACGTTCCTCGATCGGGCGCGTCCTTTGCACCGCTTCGGCTACGGCAGTCTTTTGAAAAATGATTCGGCCCGCCACATTTGTAGCATCTCACGTCTTCTGTTGGTGGTGAAGACGCTTCCGCAGCTGCCGAAACTGGCTCTGTGTCCTCTTTCAAAATGTTTCGGGCTCTGGCCAACAACTCGTCAAGCCCAATCTCACTGAGTCTGGACGATGCTCGCAGCAGTCTGCTGGCGCCGTCTGGGAGTCCAGTCAGAAAAGCGCATCCCAGTATTCGCTCGCTTGTTCCACCAAACGGCGCGGCTAGCCTCCTCAAATCGGCCAGGTAGACGTCCACAGTCTCATCTAGCCCAAGCCGCCGTTCGGTGAACTGCCTCCAGGCGACGAAAGGGTCCACAGCAAAGGCTGCGTATAACGCCTGCCTAATTTCCTCCAGGCCTGGTTCGTCTCCGAGCTGCTGATACACCGAATATGCTCCTTTGGTCAGCCTCAGCGGGATGACCAGTGCAGGATCCTTTATATTGCAAAGTCTGCAGACGCGCTCGGCTTTCTCCCACCACTCGACTACAGAGGGTCCGGAGGGGGAGCCGTCGAACTCGGGTATCAACCTCAAGTCGAACTTGTCCATCGCCGAGATAGCTTGAAATTATAACGTAGGTCGCAAGTCACTGTTAACCTCCAAAGCAGCTCTTACTGCTCGACACGTGCACTCGCTTCGCACACTCCGTTTCTCTGAGACGGTACGAGACTCGCTTTTTATAATATCCAGTCACACCTAATTTCCATACGTGCAGCGAGACTTTGCGAGATTTTGCGTGAACTGTATGTAATAAACATTCAGGGACGCCATGTTGGATTTCTTTCCTTCTTTCTTTCTTTCACTCGCAGCGCACAGGACAAGCAAACCCGAGGACGTTTCGCAAGTAAGCCCTCTTCATGTTCATGTTCCCTACAGATACATGAAGTACTAATATATATATATATATATATATATATATATATATATATATATATATATATATGTGTGTGTGTGTGTGTTTGTATATATAATAGTACGTATTGCATGCATATAAATATAAATATATATCTAGTGTTACAATGTATATATCAAATGTCGATTATGTATTGACAAATTCATCTGAAAAAACTTAGTCACTTTTAAAAATTTTGTGAATAGCACTTTTTTTACTTCATTGATTCCTGTTTTGGGTTTTCTTTTCTAAAATTTCAAAGGTTTATCATTCAGTATGTTTAAGAATTCTATTTCTTTGCTTTGAAACTTGCATTGAATTTGGGGAAACCTTTTATAAACTAAAACATCTTTTCACAAAATTTGAGTGTCAGCATTATTTTTTTATTTCGACATACATGCGAAAATTCCAAATAATTTAAAGAAACCAGCAAAATATTGTCTATCATGAAGGAGAGTTTCTTATTTTTCAGTTATGGATCAATTTGAAGCAACGTACACACATGCTTAAGGTTTGTGTTTCACAAGTCTGTGTAGTGTTTATTTAATTCTTTTGTTAGTAGGTAACGTCACAAGTTGTTTCCATTATTCCTTGATAAAGAAATCTCTAGTCTAGAATATCCCCCTGTAGTAGAAGAACTATACAGTATAATGTAACTATAAATATATGAGAGTTCTTAGTAAAGAACGATAACAATAGATTGGAGAGTCTTAATAAGGGACATAATATCAATCTTATGATGCTACCTTATTACAATTTCTTTACAAATGTTTTAGGCGAGTAAAAAAGAAATATGTTATTATATCTAAAAAATATATATGTAGGTATTAAATAAAAATTTTAATTAATTATAAAAAAATTAGAATCAGTAAAATGACGTCATCGAAATATATTTTTATGCAAGAGATGAAGTTTTTACTTTGTTTTTCACTCTATGCATTATACATAACTAATACACACACAGACAAAATACATAAAGTCATATGAAATAGTCACTATGAAACTGGAACTGAAAAAAAAAACAAATAAGCTGCAAAACAGACAAACTTAACGAATAAGTTATAAAACAGACAAACTTAACAATTAAGTTGTAAAACAGACAAACATAACAAATAAACTACAAAACAGACCAACTAAACAAATAAGTTATAAAACAGACAAACTTAACAAATAAGTTATAAAACAGACAAACTTAACGAATAAGTTATAAAAAAGACAAACTTAAAGAATAAGTTATAAAACAGACAAACTTAACGAATAAGTTATAAAACAGACAAACTTAACAAATAAGCTGCAAAACAGACGCACTTAACGAATAAGTTAAAAAAAAAGACAACCCAAACAAATAAGTTATAAAACAGACAAACTTAACGAATAAGTTTCAAAACAGACAAACTAAACAAATAAGCTGCAAAACAGACAAACTTAACGAATAAGTTAAAAAAACAGACAAACCAAACAAATAAGTTATAAAAAAGACAAATTTAACGAATAAGTTATAAAACCGACAAACTTAACTAATAAGTTATGAAACAGACAAACTTAAAAAATAAGTTACAAAACAGACAAATTTAACAAATAAGTTATAAAACAGACAAACTTAACAGAAAAGGTTACAAAACCGACAAACTGAGCGAATAAGTTACAAAACCGACAAACTTAACAAATAAGCTACAAAACAGACAAACTTAACAAATAAGTTACAAAACAGACAAACTAAACAAATAAGTTACAAAACAGACAAACTAAACAAATAAGTTATAAAACAGACAAACAAAACAAATAAGTTACAAAACAGACAAACTTAACAGAAAAGGTTACAAAACAGACAAACTTAACAAATAAGTTATAAAACAGACAAACTTAACAGAAAAGGTAACAAAACCGACAAACTAAACAAATAAGTTACAAAACAGACAAACTTAACAAATAAGCTACAAAACAGACAAACTTAACAAATAAGTTACAAAACAGACAAACTTAACGAATAAGTTACAAAACAGACAAACTTAACAAATAAGTTATAAAACAGACAAACTTAACAAATAAGTTAAAAAACAGACAAACTTAACAGAAAAGGTTACAAAACAGAGAAACTTAACAAATAAGCTGCAAAACAGACAAACTTAATAAATAAATTACAAAACAGACAAACTTAACGAATAAGTTACAAAACAGACAAACTAAACAAATAAGTTATAAAACAGACAAACTAAACAAATGTGTCATAAAACAGACAAACTAAACGAATAAGTTATAAAACAGACAAACTTAACAGAAAAGGTTACAAAACAGACAAACTTAACAAATAAGCTACAAAACAGACAAACTTAATAAATAAGTTACAAAACAGACAAACTAAACGAATAAGTTACAAAACAGACAAACTTAACAAATAAGTTATAAAACAGACAAACTTAACAGAAAAGGTTACAAAACCGACAAACTAAACAAATAAGTTACAAAACAGACAAACTTAACAAATAAGCTACAAAACAGACAAACTTAATAAATAAGTTACAAAACAGACAAACTAAACAAATAAGTTATAAAACAGACAAACATAACAAATAAACTACAAAACAGACAAACTTAACAAATAAGTTTCAAAACAGAGAAACTTAACAAATAAGCTACAAAACAGACAAACTTAATAAATAAGTTACAAAACAGACAAACTTAACGAATAAGTTACAAAACAGACAAACTAAACAAATAAGTTACAAAACAGACAACCTAAACGAATAAGTTACAAAACAGACAAACTTAACAGAAAAGGTTACAAAACCGACAAACTAAACAAATAAGTTACAAAACAGACAAGCTTAACAAATAAGCTACAAAACAGACAAACTTAACAAATAAGTTACAAAACAGACAAACTAAACAAATAAGTTATAAAACAGACAAACTAAACAAATAAGTTACAAAACAGACAAACTTAACAAATAAGTTTCAAAACAGACAAACTTAACAAGTAAGCTACAAAACAGACAAACTTAATAAATAAGTTACAAAACAGACAAACTTAACGAATAAGTTACAAAACAGACAAACTAAACAAATAAGTTACAAAACAGACAAACTAAACCAATGTGTCATAAAACAGACAAACTATACTAGATATGTTAAAAACAGACCAACTAAACTAGATATGCCAGAAAACAGAAAAATAACTGAACAAATATGCAATAAAACAGACAAATTAAACTAAATATGCCATAAAATAAACTAAACTAGATATGTTAGAAAACAAACAAACTAAAGCAAATATGTCATTAAACAGACTAACTAAACCAAATATGCAATAAAACGGACGAACCAAACCAAATATGACATGAAACAAACAAACCAAACCTTACATCGACACATGCCCAAATAAATATATCTAAAGTCGTGTGAAAAAGTTATGACAGCTCTATGAAATTTTTTGCATATTTTGAAGGTTACTTACCACATGTTCTACAGAAAATGCTAGATTATTTATTTAATAATTTAATAGTGTTTAGTCATTTTTAAATCAATTTTTAGTTTAATTCAACAGAATATTCTTATGAATTCAACATTGATATTTTCACCTGAATTGCACAACAAATGAAGAAAAAGAATAAGGCTACAATCCAAATATAAACAAATGGTTGCAAATTAAAATTAGGACTATGTAACAAAATATTGCGTCACGGACAGATTCCCATCACCTCACTGGGTTGGCGTCAGGAAGGGTATCCCACCTATAAAAATATTGCCTCAACTAAAGGAAATAATTTCAAAAGAAAATCTGTCACATTTCAGAGCGGTAGTATTTAGAACAGCTTCTAGCTCCCCAACGGATTGTTTTTTTTATATATGTGCAACATAAACTGTAAAAGAAAAAGAACAATTCTGAAGCATTGTTAACCCCCGAATGACCGTGTAATGTATTTATTAATAATTTTTACAACTGATGTTATTAAAAAAAGAAGATGGCTGCAATGAAAAAGAAGACGAGAGAGATTAAACTATTGCTACATGGCATCTACTCAACAAGACTCCAGCTGTTTATGTGATGGACAGCTGTCTGGGTCATCTGCTGGGATTGACGAATTGGTCGACTATAACTCTACACATATGGATTGGATATTTTCATAGTTATTATCTATTTTGTAATCAAAGATCACAGGCTTCAGTAATCAGTCATCAAAGAGTTTGTAGGCTTTTTACATGTCTGTGACGTCTCTCTCTCTCTCTCTTTCTCTCTCTCTCTCTCTCTCTCTGTCTCTGTGTTTATGTCTCTCTCGTTCTCTCTCTCTCTCTCTTTCTCTCTCTCTGTCTCTGTGTCTCTGTCTCTCTCTCTCTTTCTCTCTCTTTCCTTCTCTGTTTCCTCTCTCTGTCTCTGTCTCTGTCTCTCTATCCTTCTCCGTTTCTCCCTCTCTCTCTCTCTCTCTCTGCAAACACTCAACGTGGTCCAAACTACCACGTGCTTTAATTTATTTTATTTCTTCACCCACCTCATGTTTCAACTCTGCCTCTTTGCTTACCCCATCACCCACTCCTCCCTCATGAATCTTCCTCACTACCTACCGCTTTAGATCTCCACTTTCTACTCTCCTCACCCACTACATACAGTATCTTTTTCCCCCATCCCCCTCTTACCACCGCTTCCCTCTCGGTATTTCTTCGAGGCGTCACTGTATAAAATGTCGAGTTCTGTTTAATAAAGCTCATTTTACCAAATAAATATGGTTGAACGAATTGACCGTTATATCTTGGTTCACCTTATATGATGTGTTTGTGTCTTTATTTCAACAAGAACTTTGCCTTGCTTATCTACTATTCCATAAACTAATTTTCCCTTTTGTCTTAAATTTGTATTTCCTATTTACTCCCTCAAACTATATACTGACAAAACAAATTAATCTATACGATAATAAGAACTTGAAGTATAATTTTTTCTGCAAAATAACTAAATGGCCCTCAAAAGACTTGATAGAACGTAGCAAAAAACAAGCAGATCAAGCCAAACCAAATGTGAATTTGTGATAGAATCTCAACTTCCAATTTTTCTACACTTAGTGAGCGATTTTTTTGAAGCCAGATATTTCATGAAACAGATAAACTAAACCAAATATGTATTGTTTGGATTATTCGGACTTCTGTTCTTATCTTGGATATTATTCTCACAACGTTTCGGCCGATGTAACCTCCAACCTTCTTCAGGTGAATCCTGTTGAACTCGGGAATCTGTATGGAATTTCGAACGGAACCATTTATTTAATTTAGTTTGCTCTCGTTCCGTCAGCCATGACCAAGTAGAAGTCAAGGGGTTGCATCAGCCAAAATGTTGTGAGAATAACATCCAAGGTTAGAACAGTAAGCTGAATAATCCATATAATACAAATTATCAATCCCCATCCCAAAAATTCCGAAGCATAAACCAAATATACTATAAAACAAATAAACCAAACTATATACACCATAAAACAAACAAATTGAAGAAAATATGCCATAACACATTATACAAAATATGCCATGGAAAATTTCGGGCAGACTGTGTGAAATATGATTTGGCTTAGCTTCAGTATCTATTAGGTAGCTCTCAGTGCATGGTGCCAATATTCTAATGTCTATTTTTAAATGGTGTAAAAGTGTATATTTTCTGAGCTTTCAATTGGCTGAAATAAAAAGTCTGTATTAAGATACTTATCTAATCAAGAGTTGATATTTTTATGAAAAATATCCGTTTGCTGCTGATTAAAAAAAGTACCACAAAATCATCGAATGCCGACCTTTTGCCTGACTATTCTAACATCAATTCTTTATTTACATGCATGCACAAATATATTTTCATTAGGATAAGATTTTTTACTTTATTGATTTTCGGGGAAGATACTGTATGTCATTAGGAAGCACTTTAAAAGATATTCAATTCTGTTCGCTTCCGGACACATATTTACAGACTCGGCATAATTCTTCCATTTTCTTGTTGGAGTCAAAACAATATGTTTATAGAAATGTATTTTGGTTTGCAGGTGGAATAAGAAAATTCCCAATTGATGATGGTCGCTTACATTGAGATGGATAACTAAATCTAACAAATTCTTGATGAAGCCATTATTGGGAAGAATAAGAAGATTATTGTAGACATCTTGAAGAGTGGCTATTACATTTTTAAAAAGGATGTGTGTAAATATCTTGTAGCTGTAATGACGTTGCAATAAACTATTACAACCTCAGTAATAAACACTGACAAATTTTAAACACCAACGCTTTCTCTCAGCTGTCCAAAATTCGACTCACTCTCTGATTTTTGAAAGTCACAAACGAAATGGCAACAGACAGGAGAAGTTGGAAGTCAATCACGAAACGATAAATTAAAATAATAATAATAATAATAATAATAATAATAATAATAATAATAATAATAATAATAATAATAATAATAATAATAATAAATAAAAAATCATTGAATGCAGAAACCAACTTGCATAAGCTACAAAGGGTCACATGGAATCTACTACAGGAAGAAAACAAAACCACAGAAAGAACACATCACAAACAAAGAAACAGAAAATGCAAGAAACATCACTTTATAAGCTCCCCCCTAATAAATTACACCGGCCTCAACTGACACAACACAAAAATGAACCAATGAACAGATATAGCAAGAAACACCATCAGCTCACCGCCCTCGATCCCCCCCCCCAAAAAAAATAATAATAATAAAAATAAAATTTTTTTAAATAAATAAAAATTAAAAACAAAAAATTGTACCAGCCTAGGCTAATACCACACAAAATATTTGCATAGGGTCAAGAAGGATGAGAAGACCGAGGAGGGACAGCACAAACCAGACCTCCACTGGAAGTGCAGAGACTGCTGGGACCTTGGGGAGACTTATTGCCATCCAAATCGCAGAGAAGACCAATGGTCCTTACCAGCGAGAAATCAATGGTAAACGGCTGTTGTGATACTGCAAGTTTATTTGCAGTTGCTATCAAAAAGAGGTGGAGAATACTGGAAATCTGGGGAGACTTGTTGTCACTCAGACTCCATGGAATACTACTGGTTGTCGGTGAGCAATCACTGATGACCTGTGTGAGAACTCCTAGTGAGTAAATAATAATAATAATAATAATAATAATAATAATAATAATAATAATAATAATAATCACTTATTTCATCCCCCAAGATGATGGATCAGTACCCGGACTTTTGCATAATCTCTGACCGTGTGTGTCCTCACTGCGCCCCTGTCAGACTCCTATCTCTCCAGGATCTACTGTTTTTTCTCTTAAATAATACTTACATAAATCTACATCAGCTCTTCTGACTCATTTTTCCACCAGTCACTAAGTGTCCGCTGTCGTCCAGTCTTCATCAGAATTTCAAATCACATTCCTTTTAAAATATTTTTATGAAAGCGTATTTCTTCTGTGTACATTGATTTGCCTTATTGACGGCACGGATAAAGGAATATTTTGTTTTTCAACCTCTCTGTTTTCTGTTTTCTTAGTATTATTATATTATTATTACTTTCCATTCTGATCTGCATCACCCTCTGTCTTCGTCATATTATTACAGTAGATGTTACCTGTTGTAGCTGGTAGTCTTGTCATAGTTACTGTACTGACACATTGTGCATTACTTCAATCCAAGAGTATTTTGAAAACTACACAGATGAACATGCAACTAATCAATTTCGGAACTTATGCTTAGCAAGTTCCAACTAGGCCATAAACATTTTTTTTGAAAAAGATGAAGGCAGAGTTGATCACAGTACAATAATAAGATGGTTCAAGAAATATTTGCTTGAGTTGCAAGAACATTGACAATCAAATTTAGCCATGTAGGTATTCAGAGTCTATTAGGCAAGCTCAGCATAGTAGCATGCATAGGAGGGGTCGATGCAGCAGTGGCCCGGGAATGCAAATTATGGGGGTGGGAATCCAATCATGTTCAAACTATCTCCTTTATCCGATGAATTGATGATTTTGGAGTTTAATTTAATTAACACTCTTATGTTAACTCAGAATTATTCAGAATTATTTCTCTTTGATCATATTGTCGTTATCTTCCATTAATTATACTAACCAACGATAGAATGCATTCTCCTGTTTACGGAAATCAAAAATATATCTAATTCCACCTACGTGTGGAATATAGAAGCCGGATATCACTCTCTTTTTGGCTCGGACGCTCAAAGCATCAGACGTGGTTCATTGGCTTGCTATGTTGGCATGCCTTTCATCAACCTTTGTTTGACTCCCTCTCTTCTGCTCGCAGGTGTCGGCTCCCAGAAAGTCACCAACAAAGTAAGTAATATTTACTTATACGCTACTAATCCTTCTATGACCCCGGCAACACATGTTTCTTTATCGATCGTGTTGAGACCTTTATGTATGTTTTTACTTCATAATTATGTATTTAGTTTTCACCTATTCATGTTTTGTATCTCTCTCTTATGTTTGTCTTCGACAAACGATGTAAGGTTAAAAGTGTATATATATGTAAATTCAACTGTTTGTTAATTATTGTTTATTCATCCTTTTTATTCTGACCTTTGTGTGTGTAGTGAAGGAAACAACATACTAAATGACGACCACATGTTTTGGAAAGATACCGAAACACGTGGTCATTAATAGCTAGAATATTTTATATTCATTGGATTACCATTTATAACCCCATCTATTTAGATTTGTTTTAATCCTTTCGTGTTATTTTGTAATCAACAGTTCCGATATAGAATTCATATCTGTCATGGTAATTTATTCAATTACGCACGAACTCTTCCAGGTACTGCTCTTAGCAGAAGTCATTATTTCAGCAGATATCCCTGACAGGCAGAACGAACAGTGTCGTCGGTAACCCTCTCATTTGTATATGCTTGGTACTACTGTTCTTTTTAAATATATTTGTTTACTTAATTCATCTCTCGTGTCTTTATTTATGGCTCCTAACAAGGATCACAACAACATCCAAAATCCGTTGACTGATAATATTTAAACAACCTAGGATATGGACGGACTCTTTAACACATCTTATTCTTCAGTATGGCTTTCTATCAATTATTGATGTTGTGCTCCACATCCTCTCCTTCCGCGGGGAAATGGAAATCGTTGATTAAAACCAAAGGATAAAATCAAATCTAAATCGAAAGATTCATGAGAATTCCCTAGAATGTTCATATCACATTCCACATGATATTTTATGTAATGCTCCATATGTTTAGTTATAGTTATGCCACTCTATGTATGAGTGCTCTTTAATTTAAAAATAAAAATCATCAGAGTTAAGTGTAGCATACGGTGGGTGATTCTTTGGTACATATTGACTGATTGACTGACGTTGTGTTGTAGACACAAATCAGCTGTACATCTCTCTGAAGTTATTCAAATAAGACAACCATATTAACAAAATAAAGAAGAGCAGCGTTCACCACCTTGAAAGATCACAGAGCTTCAATACGAAACCACATGCAGATTGAGATAATCTGTTCTCTACTCTGCAGCAAAAAAGTGTTGCTGGCCTCTCTCTACTGATTGTTATGTTCATAACAGATGCTTGATTGAGCTTTACAACATTAAAAAACATTCACAGCAAGAACACGCTTAGCTACAACAATAACAAAGAATTTTCCTTTCTCTCTCTCTCTCTGTGTACCAAAAACCAAACGGAACTTCCATGAACAAAGTTTCGTTCTTACATCATCCCGTCTACAATTCCAGCCGACTGCAACATGGTCATCTTCAATTCTAATGTAAACAATTACTTGTTGAGCCGTCCTCTTTGATAATCAAGTCCTCTGAAGTAATCTTCTGCCCATTCCACCAACTGTTTCCATCATCTTGCGGCAGCGACCATCGTCCTACTAGCAATCCTTTTGACCCTTATCCTCGAGTGACCCCTGACCTTGATAAGCGATGACCCATCAGTAAATAAAAAGAAAAAAGAGGTCGATTAATCCCACAAAAAGCGAAAGCGGTCATATTGCTAAAAATGAAACTAGAATGAATATGTAATTAATTACATCCAGCAACAACACAACATCATCACAACCCCCAACCGAGATAATGCTTGCACGTAAAATCAGGTCTGTTTTTGACAAGCTACTCCCTAAACAAACAAAACCTGGACAAACAAACATGATCAATGAAAATGTAAACCAATGAAAGAATACGAACGCAACGATTAACTGGTCTAATAAAATTAAATAAATGCAATAAATAATAAAATAATCCTGAATAATTTCCATGCCCCATCAAAATATTAAAATAAAAATGTAATTAACATAGTCAGAAATCTAAACGAAAATATAAGCATATCTATTATAGAAACATTAAAAACTCCCAAACAGAACTAACTTCCATCACAACACGTATATTTAATAGTTGTAACCACAAAAATAAGAGTCAATGCCTCCTAGTTGATAACTGTATGCACTGTGATTTAGTTTACAAATATAACTTTGTAGCAAAGCATGTAGAATATTTTCGATTCCCACATATTGCCCGTTTTATTAGCCAACAGAAACAGCCGTTCTCTTTTTTACATATAACTAGTTGGTTCATTAGATTGTAACGTCTAATTGTAAATGTGGTCGTAGTGGTGATGTGGAAGCTAAAATGTCTCTTCTTGTAGCTGAAATATTGTAAAAAAAGAAAAGATAATTCGCTGACATCTATGCAGATGCCACTACCATCTAGGGACACACTTTAAAGAGTATTAATGATCAAGATATTTGTGATTCTCTCTATTCTGACCTAGTGCAATGAGGAAAAAGATGTCTGGTTATTTTTAATGCATCTAAAACCAAGCTTCTCTCCTTGCACCACCAACGCTTGGACCATCATTTTGTCCTAATTGAAATAAATGACTATCTCCTTCTGGGACTGGCCTTCACTTCAGACTTGAAGACTTACATCAAATCGATTGCTTAGGTCACTGGAAAAATGGTTGGATCATTCTACCGCTCCAGTAGTTATCTCATTCCTGATTCAATTCTTTACCTGTATAAGGGTCAAATACGTCCTAAGATGGAGTACTGTTGCCACATCTGGGGAGGTGCCACTTAGAGTACTCTTTCCGGCTTTGACTGAGTACAAAACCGACTTCAAAATCCAGTGGGGTAGTTTCTCTTCTCTTCCCTACAGAAAAGAGGTTGCTAGTCTTTCCTTGCTCTATCGTTATTTTCATGGCAGGTGCTCGAATGAGCTTAAATCTATGGTTCCATCCTGTAAAACATTCACAACAAAAACTCATCTAGCTATAACCACTGTCAATAATGTCCCTTTCTCCCTCTCTGTACCTAAAACTAAACCGAACTTCCACGAGCAAAGTTTATTTCATAGAACTGCTCGTCTGTGGAACACAATACCACAGAGCTACTTCCCAGCTGACTACAACGTAGTCGTTTTGAAGTATAATGTTAACAAATTCTTGTTGAGCAGTCTTCTTAAATAATCAAATTCTGACTAGTTTCAACCATCGTACCAATCATCATGATGTTGTCTCACCGTACACCTGATAAACTGTTTAACCCTTATCCTCGAGTGGCCTTTGGGTCTTGATAAGCAGTGACTCATTAATAAAAAAAAAGTATTATAAATAGACACATCAATGTTGATGAGAACAATAATCTGAAGAAAATCAATGTAAATGATGATGATTGTATAAAAAGTAATGTGATAAGTTACCTCCTCTTGTTGAAGATTATCTCCCTTGAATAAGAATTCTTCAGCCGAGAGATAATTATGATGTTTGTTCGGAACTATTTTAAGATTAATAAATCTTTGTTACATATATCAGCTTCTTGTGTTTTTATTACAAATTCCTCATCCCAAAAAGTAATATTATTATTCAAGGTTTAGAGCCATGCCCTGTTGAGCCCATCATAGAAATATTTTATTTTCCACATAAGGCTAGAGTAAAATAAAAGGTGGAAAATTCCATCAAAAGTTAAAAGATTAGAATTAGGACTACACGTCAAGATATAGCATCATAGACAGGAAGCTGCTAGAGACACGTAGCAGATAGGCTGAGAAAATATTTCTCTTTTTTTTCTGAACTGCAAGAGAGATGTTTGGGACAGATGTTCCCTCTCCCTATGGAGCAGGGTTGTGGAGAGACCTACGGAGTATTATATATGCATACTGTATACTCGAAAAGAAAAACGAAACCCCCCAAATCATTGTAAAACCCAATATGATGTGCTGTATTTATTAATAACTTTTACAACTGCTGTTATTTAAAAGAAGACAACAACATTGAAAAAGAAGAGTAGAGCGAACGAACTGCTGCTACGTGTTATCTACACAATAAGACCCCAGCTGCATACATGATAGTTTGCTGGTCTGCTATAACACTACATTTATATAATACAGAAAAAAATGTTAAAATTTTGAATATATATTTTCTATGGAAAAAATCAAATTTTGAGATAGATTGATGATATAAATATGGGTCGTTATTTTTTGAGTCACTGCTTATTAAGGCCCAAAGGCAACTTGAGGATAAGGGTCAATGAGTTTCTCAGGTGGACGATGAGACAACACCGTGAAGATTGGTGACGATTGTTGAAACTGGTCTAATTTTGATTATTTAAGAGGAAGGCTTAACTAGAATTTGTTCACATTGGACTTGAAAACGACCATGTTGTAGTCAGCAGGGAAGCATCCCCGTGGTGTTGTGTTCCACAGACAGATAGTTTTTGAGAAGAAACTTTTTTCATGGAATTTCCATTTAGATTTAGGTACACAGCTGAAGAAAGGAAAATTATTTACAGTGGTTGTAGCTAGACGAGTTTTTGCTGTGAGGGTTGTTTAAAAAAGAAAGGAAAAGTTATTACAAATATAAAAATTAATGAAATCCCACCATCACTTGCGGTTATATATAAATTTCATGCTTGATTAATTCCAATATTTATTGTCCAATCGTCTGTAGAATTTATCTAGCAATATTTAAATGCGAGTGTGTAAAAATAATGTTAAAAACAGAATTCCCCACATAAGATGTACAAAAAAAGAGAAATCTAAAATATAAATGTACAGAGTGATACACAAAATATGTGATCTATGAAATCGTTAATAAAATTCACAATCCCTTCTGCAAGAGAGTGAAAAACAGTTGTGTGATTGACTTCACACGTTCAGAGCTAGGCACGGAATATTCAAACTTGTGTGTATCTTCGTATTAAGATATGCTACAAATGTACTCACCCAAAAACTCTTAAAGTTTAATTTATCATTATTTTAACTTTTTTAAAGTTGCGGAGAGTAGAAAGTGAACCTTGGGTTTACTTTCGGCAGCCGCAGGACTCTTACTTCCTTTATTTTTTCCTTTAGTCCTCACATTCCATGAGCGATGTTTCTGACAAATGGGGAAGAATTTAGTTTTCTGCGTCGGAATCTATCCATCTAACATTTATCGTTGGTTAGTTTTTAATCTTGAAGTAGTATTTTTTTCTTCAGCAGTTTACAGACCGCGCTAAAATCAACATTCCGTCGGCATATTCCGGAAGGTTACATAAACCGCCGAGTCGTGCTGAAATGCTAAGCCAATCAGGTCACAGTAGCCAACAACTGGCAATCACGAAAAAAAATATTGCGGAAAATTGGGGATATAATATAGGCTGATCCCTAAAAGTACCACCCATGGAATGGTTAATAAAATCCACAATTCTTCTGTAACCCTACCATATTTGATACAAATAACCTTCAATTTATGCCTGACTTGTCCAACATGTTCCAATCATAAATGTCCAACAGTCTTTGTTTTATCGCTGCCCAATGATAAGCACATGTGGATACGGCATGTAAAATTGTCAATAACTCTAATACACCCATCGATTTGGGCTGTGATGGCCCTCTTCAGTTCAAGAATAGCCTTAGAATTATTTTGATAGACATTATCTTTGAGATAAAACCACAGATAAAACTCTGGAGGGTTATGGTCCGGTGAGTGTGAAGCCTATTCAGGATCACACCTTTCACTGATGAGACAATCACCAGCGTCCCTGTAGATCAGGGCGGGCAATCTTTTCAGAGTGAGGGCCAGATGAGACTTTTGGAAAGAGATCGCGGGCCGGAGTGAAAAACGAAATCTCAGAATTACTATATTTTGTTTACATGAATAAATTGTAGAAAAATTGCATTGAACACGCTACAAATCTGATATTTTTTTCTCAAGAGACTTCTGTATGCGATGTTATAAAAGATGCCGACGAAGAGCCATTTTGGAATCATAAAAAATAATGACAGGGGAAGTAGCAAGTTGATCTAGCATTCGTTTTGACACACCTCATATAAGTTCTCTGATTCATGCCCTTTCCTCGTCTCTCGTTTCCTCTTTGCCTCTCTCTTTCGCTTTTTCTATTTTTATCTCAGGCCAAATATTTGAAATTAATAGTTAAAGAAAAATGAAATATACATGCATCATCGCTCGCTGATATTTATACATTTTTATGCCACTGTAAATCTTAATTGAAACCTACTTTTACGTCTACGTCACAAAATGATATGAGTTTTACTGTGAGATCTGCGGGCCGGATTGCAATAATAAACCATAGCAGGGTGGAGGGCCGAACGCTAAGCCTCTGTGGGCCGGATGTGGCCTGCGGACCGGAGGTTTCCCGCCCCTGCTGTAGATAATTTAACAATGATAAAACAAAGATTTTTGGACATTCATGACTGAAACTTAGTGGAAAAGTCAGACATAGACTGAAGTTGAGGCCATCTTGCACATTTGACTGTGTGAAAACTATCCTTCTCCCAGACTTGTACAAAATCACCAGTTCGAAATTGATGGGTTCGCAAAACACGCAATTTTTTTTTAAGCAAAGACACTTTTGATTAGGTTAAAACATAAAGATTTTTGTATTTATTGATGTTACCGGAAAACCTGTGTACGGCCCATTTTAAAACACTTTTTATTTAGATCATGAAAGGTGAACATCCGGTTCTCTTGACGTCACTATAAGATCATGACTTGGCTTTTTAGGGGGAAAAATTTAGTATGACAGGTATTTATTCTAGTTCTAACAAAACAGAAGACGGTAATAAGGTTTTATTCAACTGATTTGACCTTGTCTAACACAGGTCAATCGAGTGTTCCTTTTACCTCATCTTTTACATTCTATTGTGCAGAAATCAGCCTTCTCTCAAGTCTACCATATGAAATTACTCATCTTCACACATGCCATATGTGCAATGAGATTACTTCGCAGGATAGAAAATAAGAATTATAACCTAGATGTAGGTCAGGGGTGTGGGTAAACGTCACGCTTGGAATGCGACTGTGAGTGTTTTGATAATTTAGAGGTTGAGACAAAAATGAAAATATAATATAAACATTTTGTTGTTTATATTTTAGAGGGATGTGGATTGAAGGATGCGTTAAAAATCAATTTTCTAAATTACATCACCGAATAGAACAGAGCGAGACTTGTGATTTTCTTCCTTCTGAGGATGAGGAGTTGACTGTATCTATAAGGCAGAAGTGTACCTAGAGAATGTCAGCATTTTACTAGATTGAAGCTATAAAAAAAAGTATTGCTTCCATTCTTCATTAATCGAGAAAGAATCGATGAAAATAATAGAATGATACTTGCATTCAAAGTTAGCAGATGTTCTGTCCTTTGCTCTCTCCAACGGTGGATGAGGAATTGATTGCATCTCTTAGGCAGGGGTGAACCAAGATAATGTCGGTATTCTACTGCAATAAATTGAAGCTATGAAAAAAAACCTTTTCTGTTTTAATTCTTCATATATAGAGAGAATCGAGAAAAAAATGGAGTGAGACTTGCGATTAAACTGAGCGGACGTTCCATCTTTTGTTCACTTTCGTACGGGCTAAAGAGTTGACTGCACCTATAAGACAGGATAATGTCGAAATTTTATTACAATAAATTGAAGATATAAAAAAAACTTTCTTGTTTTGATTCTTCACCGATAGCGAGAGAATTGAGGAAAAGAACAGAGTGGGACTTGCGATCAAAGTGTGCGGACGTTCCGCCTTTTGCTCCCTCCAGCGGGATCTGAGGAGTTTACTGCATCTATAAGGTAGGAGTGTACCGAGAGAATGTAGGCATTCTACTACAATAAATTATAAGCTATAAAAACCTTTCTTGTTTCGAGTCTTCATTTTTGCTATAACACCGTTCACATTTTGGGACCAGTAAAGAACGGGGTATAAGGTGACATATGTAACAATTTGAATGCAAGAAAATAGTCAAAATGCTAAAATTTTCTATTTTCCTTCCGATATTCTTTCAGAACTTCATGTGTTAATCAAGGCCGCACGTTTTCTAGGCGTCTGCTGTACGAATAACAAGTTTCTGTTTTTGGTTACGCAAATCTTGTTGGCTTCTTAAATGAAAATCTGACATATTCTTTTATGAGCAACCACAAAGGAACCAACACCTGCACATCATATAAGAACAAGTTATCTCACAAGAGAAATCACGGAGATCTTGCAATATATTTTAAGGAATTTGTCACTTTGATTTTTTTTTCTTTTTATCCAGAATATCTTTCTTGTGAATTCCAACATGTTTTGGATATTTTCTTTCTGAAAGATGCGTGCAAGTTTATGTATACATACACATAAGTAGGATTTCGGCAATGGAACAATGGAATAAGGCAAATCTTGAAAAACTGATTGCAAAAGTCTTGGATGCTTATTGATTCCAATAACAAAGTTTTGAAGCTTTCACCAGACAGTACAAAGCTTAGTAAATATATTCATGTTTATATATATATATATATATATATATATATATATATATATATATATAGAGAGAGAGAGAGAGAGAGAGAGAGAGATATATATATATATAGAGAGAGAGATGAATAAATATAAATATATTTAATAACTTTTTTTAATTTAAAAAGATTTTTCTAATGATCTTTTTTGTGTCAAAATCAAAAATAAAAAAATCTATGTTCCATTTTGGGTTTAAAACTATATTAACCTATACTATTGTAATCAAATGCAACCAAACTTTAAATTAAAATAAAAGGCCATAAAATATTGTACACCGATACATATCTCCAATTAACAATACTAATAAAATTAGACTCATTAAGAAACTTAAAACTCCAAATTTGTAGTAAAAATCAACTCCTCTCCAATCCATAGAACATTATAAAGAACCAATGTTATTTATAAGTCTAAATGCCCTTTTCGAAGTTATGCCATCGATTTTCCAAACACCCTATATATATATATATATATATATATATATATATATATATATATATATATATATATATATATATATATATATATATATATATATATATATATATAGTCTAAATAAGCTGAGTCATTTTAAACAAAGAAAGAAAATGCAGTTTAAATTCCCAGGTATACTAACTAAATTCAAGATATCGCAGACTTAGCACTTGCATAAGCCGACCCACCGCTGGAAAATTCACAAATAAAAAAGAGGATTCAAGTATCTAACAGGGAAACAAAAACAGGGGACCTTAACTTGAGCATTAAATATTAAAACGAGGATCAGCAGCTGTTTACTATGTAACTGTTTCGGAGATTTAAAAACAAAACAGTTATAAAATTCATAGATCTCCAGTGATACTGATCAAATGACCACTTCCCCAATAATCAAATGTAGAAATAATTCAGCTTATAATAATAATAATAATAATAATAATAATAATAATAATAATAATAATAATAATAATAATAATAATAATAATAATAATAATAATACTCTCTAAACACTACACCCAAGAACCATTCTGTGATATGGTAGCTAGCAATAAAATTATATAGGAATAAAAGTTGCATGAAGAAAAAAAAAGCTTAAGTACCTTTGGTACCAGATAGGCAAGTAGATAAGAGTAAGGAAACCTAGCTATACAGATCTAAATACCCAATATATAGTCTAAAGAAGCTTTGAGCCATTTTAAACAAAGAAAGAAAATGCAGTTTAAATTCCCAGAGAAACTAACTAAATCCAAGAGGAACTAACCAAATCCAATATATATATATATATATATATATATATATATATATATATATATATATATATATATATATATATATATATATATATATATATATCGCTTTGAAAAGTTTGCTATTTGAAATACTTGAAACCAAAATTTGAAATAATAAATATTTCATTCATAAGTTTCTTGCAAACACAAGACTAATATTTGTGCATTTATTCGTATAAGTAGATAAACATTTACGTTTTGGTAATTTTGATACAAATTTATTTATCTTTTAAATAAATCTGTATTGAAATCAAAACATAGAAGATATCAATTCGCCTGAGCGATGGTGTGTGCGGGGGGGGCTCTTTTTTAACTTACAATTAAGTTGTTGAAAATCAAGTCAGTCCCCTTAAAAGTCGAAAATGGAAATTTAAACACAAATGCAAAACTTTTTGTCTACTGGATGAAAATAACCATTGAATTTAAAAAGATAAATAAAAATATGGCGTCGTTAACGGGAGAGAGGAAGGGAGGAAAGAAAGAGAGAGAGAAATAAAGAGAGAGAGAGAGAGAAAGCGAGCAAGTTAGTCAGCTAGCCAGCCAGCCAGCCTCTCCTTCCCTTTTATCTTCTCGCTTATGCCTGTCAGGAAAAATTCTAGTGAACAATGTTAGTTTAATTTAAGGCAGGTTTTTAGTAAGTCATCTATGTTTTTATTAAATTATTTTAATTCATTACTGTAAACATCAACGAAACTATTCCATATACAGAGACAAAATAGGACAATAAAATTACAATTAAATAACACTAAACATTATTTTTATGAACTGTTTAAGAAATAATTATGCAAATGTGTATTCAAACGATTGTCTTTGGATCGTTCATGTGTACTATATATAAAGTATTTCAAGATGATAGGTTGTATTATTACAGCAACGCGTTTAATGGTAATATAGGAGTGATAAATATAAAAATTATTTCACATTTATTCATATATATATATATATATATATATATATATATATATATGTATATTATTTTATAATACAACCCCAGCAATGCTTTTAAATGAACGACCCATACCATATTATTTTCATCAACTACGAGTGAGCCAACGCTCTTCTTCGTTCGACAACAAGAATTTGAATTTATAACCGCCAAAATACACCGGCGTGGATACATCGCACCAAGGACATTTATCAAGTAACAAAAAGAATTAAGTTTCTTTATTCTTGTTTTTTGATGAAAAAAAAATGACTCAATACTGGTCAACTCTGATGATGAAATTTTATTCCGAAATTAATAAGATTAAAGTAAAAAATATAAAAATTAATTAATCTTGCATTGATAATGACTTATATTTTCAATTTTATAATACAACCTCAGCAATGCTTTTAAATGAACGACACATATTATTTATATTTATATATATATATATATATATATATATATATATATATATATATATATATATGCAAATGATTGCAGTTAAGTCTTAGCTGATATACTGGAACTTAACTCAAAGGTGGACGCTCGCAACAGAGCCCTAACGACATGCACACATATGCTCGTTACCAAGGAATCAAATACTCAATGTATATCTGTGTGATTGTGTTTTTTATTTGAGTCTTTTTTTACTTGCTGTGAATACAACTCGTAAACAAGTTCATGCACTCTTGGCAATCGCCAATATAAGAGATAACACGGCCAGAACAGAAAACCACACCATAAACGTTGGGATCGACAGTCGTCGAAGGACCGGCATGATCTTACAGACATACGTAGCACCAATCATTTTAAAAACGTATTACTTAATATAACTCAAATTTTGATGAAGAGTAATTTTTTCCTATATTATTTTTTTTTGTATCTAACTTACTTAACTTAAATTTTTTTGGAACAAGAGTGCGAGTTTGGGTGGGCAACCCCTTTGATGGTAAAGTTTACAAAATGAAAAATGTGCCCATATTACTGACTGCGTTGCCTGAATATACATTCCAAAAGTAATTATGATCCATTTAGTTTAGGAGATTATGTTTTACATATATATATATATATATATATATATATATATATATATATATATATATATATATATATACAGAGAGAGAGAGAGAGAGAGAGAGAGACTATTAGGCTAACTTCCAATGACTAAGATGTTATTCATTATATTGCTCGTTTCTAACAAACGGCATTATACCAAGCGTCACTAGTAGCAGTTAACTGGAAGTATTTTTTTTAAATGACGTCACTTTACTTAAAAGTGTTGTAGGTAAGCTAGGAATCAATGAAATAAAAATTTGGCGACTAGTAAAGATATAAAAACAGCTAAAAGAAGTAGATTTATTGGATTTAATTTTCAATTTACAGAAAAATAATTATAAACCATCGAAAATGTGGTAACTTACGTCTCCCTATTTCAATCATCCTCTCATTTATTATAAAGCAAATTCATTGCCAATATATATATATATATATATATATATATATATATATATATATATATATATATATATATATATATATTTATATAAACACATATCCCACTTTAAATTATATATAGACACTAATAATGTAGATATCAGCACTCAACACAGCACCCACCCACATCGCTTCAACCACCACCATCCTCCATCCATTTCGTGCCTGTTTTTACTTGTAAATAACTAACAAAATTAAATACCCACCTATCTCTCTTTCACCCTTTCCTCGCTCCACACTCCTTTCATATATGACTTACTCTCTTTCTCTCTCCTCCCCCCTTCCTCGTTTCTGAGAACTTAAGAGCGTTCTTCCACTCTCTCCGTTGATTTTCTTAAACGTTGTTTGTTTAAATCGGCATTTTTTTTCGATAAGGCCTTTTCTACCGTAAATAATGTCTGACTTAAAGACCCAAATATCGATGCTCTAAACATGTCTGTTTTATTATTTTTAACTAGTTTATTTTCATGCTTATCCACCCATTCCACATACTAACAATTTCATTTTGTCTGAAATTTTAATTTCATCTTTCAAAATTCCTCATATATATATTCTCATAACCGCATGAATATATATATAGAGAGAGGGAGAAAGAAATGTGCATATATATATATATATATATATATATATATATATATATATATATATATATATATATATATATATATATATATATATATAAACATATATTTCTGTTGAGACGGTGAAAATATGATTTGTGTACTGTGAACACATTTCTCTTAGTTAGCACTCAAATAGTCTCAAGATAAGGCGGACATTCCTGACAGGCATATAGCTGATCTTGATTTGCTTGGGAAACTGGGTGGAACATAACTGGGGTATGGTTAGGCTATGGGTGTGGACAGGTGTGTGGTGATCAAAACATCTTGCTATGTTGTGTATGTGTCTGATGTTGCATTGTGCGATGATTAGATGTGCTTGCTGCTTGAATGGACCGATTGTTAGACGTGTTACACTTTGAGCCAATATACTAGACAGCAATATCAGAATAATCCAGGGAACAGGTGCTTCTGGTTACAGACAGGCACCATATATTCGTGAGTTTTGATTTCGTAGCAAATGCTATTAGTGTTTGTGCCTGGAATCTAGTTATGTATACAGGTACATTAGAGCACACACACAAATATATATATATATATATATATATATATATATATATATATATATATATATATATATACATAATATGATTATTTAATAATAAATATTTAATTATGTGCCTTCAGAACCAATTTTATAGTCATTTATATATGGAGCAAAAATTAATATATTCAACATTAATAATATAATACAAGCCAAAAAAGACCAATTTATATTGGCCATCTGCAAGAAACGCTACACTGCAAACATGCATCCTTGAATTCGTTTATTTGCCAAAACAATAACAAAAACAAAAATGTATATATATATATATATATATATATATATATATATATGTGCGATAATATGTCCCTGTAATTCTAGTTATTCTAAATAACTAACAATATTGAAGCATTCCCCTTTTCTATATTCTTAGCAGTACTATCCTAACACTAATATATGGCTTCCAAAGACGTTAACTCGTTTTGATACTAACTAAAACTGTATTTTGAAGACTTGTATATATATATATATATATATATATATATATATATATATATATATATATATATATATATATATATATATATATATATATATATGCATAATATTTCAGCAAAATCCAAAGCAAGAGCTATGCTAAGATCGTCGCTGACATGAGCTGTCACAAGTCAACGATCTGCAAAACGATCAAGAAGGACATTGGTTACTCTTCCTACTGTGTCTCACCACATACTCATCATAAATGTCCCCAAGGAGTCAACAAAGATCAAGGAGGCGGTTGTACTGAATGAGTCAAAACACGGGTTCGCCGGGATGCTGAGGTTCTTTTCTGATTAAAAGAATTTTTACCAGGACCAGATAAGCAATAAGCTAAACGATAGGTGGATCTGCAAAAACAGCGAGGAGGTTCCCATCGTGAAGCATAAAAAGTTTCCCTCTTCCGTCATGGTCCTTGGCGTCATCTCCAGTGAGGCAAACATCATGCCTTTGTTCTTATTTTGAAAGGGCCTGAGAGTCACCACCAAGAGGTGCTGAGTGGTGTGGTGAAGCCCTAGGTGGACGAGATCGTAACCAGACACTCCTACGTTATCCAGCAGGATGCTGCTCTTGCACACAAGGCCAAGATAACACAGCCGTCGCTGCTCAACAATGTTCCTCACCACTGGTCTCCGGATTTGTGGCCGCCCTCCTTGCCTATAGTGTAATCGAGGTCAATATTAACAAGTAAGCTCACAATATTGTCGACTCTCTGAAGGCTGGCATCGTGGACACATCAGTGTATAACTTATTTCGCGCACGCCTTGAGATGGTCGTCTCTGCCGGCGGTTTTACATTGAAAACTACTGTAGTATGTAACTCTAAATAAACTGTCGGGTCTCTGCATATACAACTTTTGTTTTTGTTTCCCATTTCGTTTACTTTTTGTCAAGTATCAGATTTTGCTACAACACCTTATATATATATGCAGTGACTGTGTTTACGGTTTCGAATCTTGCTAAATTCAGCGACACTGATGAACCGTATCATGGTGAAACATGCATCCTTGAATTTGTTCATTTGTCTCTATTGCCAAAACAGTAACAAAAACAAAAATGTATACATTTGTGTGCAATAATATGTCCCTGTAATTCTAGCGATGTTTGGTTGACCAATGGTAAGAGTGCCGGACTGCAGTGACTATGGATATGGTTTCGAATCTCTCTAAGTTCAGCAGCGCTGATGACCCGTATTATGACGAAACATGTGTCTATGGATAATTATATATATATATATATATATATATATATATATATGCAATTCTTTATATGTATGTGTGTGTGAATTCATAAATAATATATAATCTATGCTATATGTATATGCCTCTATCTCTCTTTCCAGAGATGCAATTGAAAATAAAGCACTATATGAAGATCAAACCCAACTTTTCCGGGTAAAATTTTCCAATTAATCCAATGATTTCATTAATTTTGTATTAGAGTGTATTACAATGATATTGTGGGGTCAATAAACAGACCACGTTTTTCTTTATTTTATTTATAAGTTAAAAATTGAAAATTTTAAAAATTAACAAAATAAGAACAAAAATAAAAATGGTGATATGGATTCAGAGGTATTGATCTGTTTCCTTCTCACCAAGGAAGATGTGGCACAAGGCCGGAAGGTAAGGAAAAAAGCCAACGTTCCTGAAGGCGTACTCTGACTCTGCAATGAACAGTTTCGTCTGCATTCTTTGATAGAGGCGCCTCAGGCGATCAGCAATAAACCCATCTCTCCTCAAAGAAAGAAGATAATGTTTGGGAGTGATTAACCCCTAGAACTCATTCCAACAGGGTTCTAAGGCGAACCTTGGCAAAGCGGGGATCAAAAATACACAAGGATCCTCATCCATTCCCGTGAAACGCCCGGTGTGCCTGTTGATATAAAATGATTTTGAGGTGTGAGAGAGCGACGAACTAGAAAGCTTTGGGCAATGGTAAAATTTAGCATCGGCTGTGACTTATGCTAACAAGTAGATATAAAAAGAAAGTGTGTGAAAAGAAATAGATAAAAACAGAATTAACGAATCAAAACATCTAACACATAAAGTTATCTTTTCAGATTTTCAAAGTCAGACACAAATAGCATTTAAGCTGACAAATCGAACTCTGCTACTTACTAAGCGATTTTCATTTGTTATGGCTGTAGCATGTTATTGGCAATATAAAAACGTACCTAACTACAATTTATTTAAAAACAATACTTAATCTAGTCAGGACGACTGTTAACATGATTTTTTTTTTAAATAATCACCTAAAAATAAAATTCAGCAAGGGGGGGGTAAGTCATTTTAAATTGAAGAATATTATAGGAGTCGTCTACCTTAAGTTTAAAAATGGACAAACAAATAAAAAGTAGTAAAGTTTCGCCTGATTCAAGATGAAAATGAAAGAATATAAAAAAGTTCGATGGGATTCTTTTAAAAACGAAACAAAGATAAAAATGTAACTAACGTTAAATATTAGAAAAACAATGTATAAAAGAAAACGAAACCAGAAATAAAATGGACCTATAAAAGATTAGAAAAGAAAAAGAAGTTCCAAAAACGAATGATAGAAAAAGAAGTAGAGAAGAAAAGAAAGATTATATTCACAGCATTGACGCTTTCCCAGTCGCTGGCTTGTGTCAGCATGAGATTCATTTTATTTCATGGCAATTTCCCATTCGGCAAACTAATCAGAGAAAAGAAGAACTTCCTAATAACCAAGAGTGAAAAAGTTATTAAAAGGGAAAAATTGCTCTTGCGAATTACATTAATAATCTCATTACAAGCATCCTTGAGGCTTTTTTATCGATAATTTGGGTGTAATTTTGCTGGAAAATTAAGTTCAAGGAAATACAGCCGATAAGAAAGTAAACAGAACATAATTTATTGTAAATGAATGGCGCTCTCCTTGAAGAGGCTCCTTGTTTTGATAAGTTCTAAGGACTGACTTTCACTCCAGATCTAAAAGTGGAAGACGTGTATCCAGTCTGTTGCTAAGGTCACAGCAAAAATGGTTGCATCATTCTACTGCTACAGAAAATGCCTGAAATATAGGAGTCATATACGCCCAAAGATGAAACACTGCTGCCACACCTGGGAAGGTGCCACATAGAACACTCTTTCCTGCCTTAACAGAGTAAAAAATCAACTTCGAAATCTAGTGGCAAGAGGGGGGGGTGATCTCTTCTCTTCCCTACAACTCCTTTCATGCAGAAGAGACGTTGTTAATTAAAACGCCTCCCTTCATGTGCCTAGCATCAGTCAAAATTTCCATGGACAGAGCTTCTTTACAAGGGCTTCCCATCTGTGGAACACACTACCGCGTGACGGCTTCCCTGCTGATTACAACGTGATCATGTTCACATCCAATGTCAACAAATTTGTATCATACACCGCACCATAAGCAATCAAACGCAGTTCATACCATTGATCAATGTTAGTACTTTCATAGTGTTCCTTATTTTGGGGGCTGGCAATCACTCCCGTCTTATTAACCCTTACGCTTTTGTCCTGTATAATTGGTGACCCAATAGAGAAGGAAAAAGCTCAGTGAAGTATATAAGAATTCATTCAATGGCAAAGTGTTTTGTATGAAGTGTTTGAATACAAAACACGATAAACTCCATAATCTAAGAGCCTCTAACATAATAGGTCCCACACTGTCTACCAAGCTCCAGCCCATGTCCCATCGCTGCAATGTTGCATTCCTGTGCTTGTTTTACAAGTACTTCAACGAAATGTGCTCCAACGAAGTTGCTGCACGTTTACCCCCTCAGCATAAATACTCCTGACCAACCCGTCAAGTAGTAAAATCCCACCCCTTTAACTGTAGTATCTCCAGATTCCGGAAAGCTTTCTACTCTAATATCTTCTTTACTCGAACCACTTGCCTTTGGAATTTCCTCCCTGCTCCCTGTTTTCCGACTGTACCAACATGTAGAAATTTAAATGGAATTTAAACAAACATCTTGCTGCACAACTCTAAACTTAGGATAAATCTGTCCTCTAATTCACGTCTCAGTAGCAATTTGCCTAGTCTTGAGTGAATAAAAGCAAAAATCAATTTTGTTTTTATTATATAAGCTTAAATCATATATTCATGAAGCAAAAGCATAAGCACAAACAAAAAAGGCACACCTTAAAAATGACATCTTTAAAAAACTAACATTTTGTACAAACAGTGGCTCTAAACAGATTCAGACGGAATTCTAAAAATAACAAATCACCTGAAAATCTACAACTACATCTCGAGACGAATAACTTCTCTTCTTACCCAAACCAAATGGCAAATGGGCGATCAGAAACTTGATCGCCCATTTACTATTTTTCTGATTGTGTTTTTCTCTAGATTGCACTTGGCTTTGTCTTCTCTTTGTCTTTCTGATGAAAGGGGAGTTCGTTACGACAGACTGGATTACCTGTGATTGCCTCCGATTCCTCTATACATGTGTAAAACTTATTTTGTTCCGAAATTATCATTGAATCATGGAATGATATAACCTTGCTTTTAATATAATCTGTGTAGCTTAATTGCCATAAATATATTTTCATAGCTTACTATATATATATATATATATATATATATATATATATATAATATTTATAAATAAATATTAATTATTTATTACTTACAGACATCGATGTTTCATGCTAACGCAATCTTCAGTGCAGGAAGTTAATTCTCAACGGTCGGCGGGCTCGAACTCCGATCACAAATCGCCACTGATTCGCAGTCAAGAGCGTTAATATATATATATATATATATATATATATATATATATATATATATAGAGAGAGAGAGAGAGAGAGAGAGAGAGAGAGAGAGAGAGAGATACTTTTCCCGAGGGCATTAACGAAATTCACTTTAAATTTCTCTATTGCCTTTAACCAGGCCTTTACCCGGTCTACTAATTTAAAAGCGGCTCTTGCTCCTAAAAAGAGGAGTCACTCCTTTCCCTGCTCCATCTGCCCCTTAAAATAACTTGTTGAAAAATTCAACACATTTCGAACATTAGTTTCAAATAATTCCCTCTTTACTTGCCTCACCATTGCTGAATAAAAAATTAGCCCTTCACTCCTTGACTGCAGCAGAAATGAAGCACAGACCAGGAGTGTGCTCCTTTCTGTAAAGCCCTGCCTTTAACCATTGCACCACTTCCGTTTTCTATTCATATTTGATTTTAGAATAGAATGAATAACCTAATCTTTGACACGAATGACTTATAATTATATTTTTCATCTCCACTTTGTTCTGGCTGTTAGATAACTTAGTCTCCTTTGATCAGAATCCTTATCTTTTTCCATTTAACTTCACTCATATTTCTTTCGGAAAATCGCAGACATTTGTTTGGAAGGGAAATATTTTAACTGATTTTTTTTATAAAGCCTACGATACTGAAGTTTTTGGATCTTTTCCATTTAATGGCACCTTTGTTATGGCCAAAATTATTTATCCTCCATCATTTTCATATATTTATTTTTCATTTATTTTCTATATTGCCATCCGGACTTAGGATTAGGGAAGAGTATGTGTATTTTATGACTTTATTTAATTACATTTTCATGGCGAAATTGAACAATTTATTGTATAGCTAATGTTCCTGATCAAACTTTAGTTTAAAAAATGTCAATGTTAGAAGTCATAAAAACACAATCAGCTGTTTTTTTTATCAACGAGAAAATAATTGACCATCAGATGGAAGAACTCCCCACATCATGATACACTAAATCCATAACTTCAGTCATGTGATTTCTATTTTTCAACAATTTTCACTTATAGAAGTATGTTTTTGATTTTTTTTTTAATATTTTCAACTTTTATACTCTGGCATTTATTAAAAAGTTTCAATATTATGAACTCATCCAGGGACGAGTACTACAACTATTCTCCACTCTATTATAAAGAGCAATGTATATTTATTTGTAAATATATATCCGTCCCATCACACAAAAGTCTGTCCGACAAAAGGAGAACGCAAATCTATTTCCATAATCAGAAAATCTTTCTATTTTTTCCTTTCTGCTTTATATACCGATTTATACGTTTTTTCTTTCCTTGTTTTAAACTTCTCAGCTTGTGTCGTTTTCTTTCTTTCTTATTTCTTTAAGAGAGTCACGGTTGTTCTCTTTCCATTTAATTTTTAACTCCTTACATCTTTAATTTTTTTTTACAATTTTTACAATTTTTATAACATTTGGCATCATTTTTTTTTAATGTCTAGCGGTCCCCCTACTTCCCAACAATCAAAGGAAGAAAATTAAAGGAAGAAACAAAGTCATGGTTGGTGTTTTTAGGTCATCAGAAATGACTCGAATTTGTTCAATTCAACTCTAGTTCCATCCTATCCTATTGAATTAAAGAAAAAAAGCATTAGAAAGAGTTACATGGGAAAGCAAATAGCAAGTCAAACAACCCCTGCTGTTTGAAATTTATTTTTTTAAAATCGTCCACTCTAAATCAAAAGAAGGTATTTTTTTCTTTAGGTCATCAGAAATGATAATCATAATTTATATATGAAACTTTAAATTATTGACGTAATTCTATGATTAATGAGAACACTGGCGAAGCATAATTTTTTTATGAAGGATGTACACTAGCAATAAATGTTAATTGCTTGTTTAGCAAAGCTCTATATAAAGTTATGAGGAGTGTAACTTTTGATATTATATGCTATGTTGGGATTTTAAATCGAGGATTTGGGCGAGGTGAAAGTCGAACTGCTATAATGAACACAAAAGGGTGACTAAATAAGCTGCCACCCATCGAATCTAATATATACAGTTATCTTGTCGGATGTTCAAAGTCAGATCCAAATAGCAATACTTACTTGATTAAAACTAGTCTATTTTTTTGTTGATTTATTTCTTCCGTTATCTTATTGGCACGATTGTATTTATTTTGCTTTGTTTTTTTTTTCTGAAAATATTTATTCCGTTTAAAACAATCTGTTAGAGTGAAGAAATGTTCTCTTACTCACCAAAACAGATTAAAGGAAAGTTATCATGTGCAATTATACTGAGTTCTCTCACGTGCGTTTTCTCCCTTAAGTTCTTAAAATATATTTTAATATATATATTAATTATATGACTTCAAGCATGTCTGTGTATTATGTGTGTGGTTTTTTCACCTCCACATTAATTACACATTACTATTTGTTCTTTTCTATCAATCGATTAGCGTCAAGTACTAAAACAAACTTTAAAACAATTCCTTTTTCACAAAATAATTTGATTACAAAATTCAAGTCACCAAAATTAATTTCTGTATCTTCATAAACAAGTCAGTGATTTTTTTCTTTTACTCTCAAGCAATATCGTGTAGGTACAGGTAGTCGTTAATAAAAATTTACAATCTACTCTGCAATTCAACCACATATAGTATAAATAAACTTCAGTCTATTTCTGACTTGTCCACCAAGTTCAGTCCGGAATGTTCAACAGTTTTTTTGTTTTAGCACCATTCAATGATATGCTCCAAATGTGAACCTTTGCGTTGCCAGCACACCTGGATACAACTGATTTGGACAGTTATGGCCTTCTTCAGCTTAATAATAGTCTAGGAATTGTTTTGATAGACATTATCTTTGAGATAATCCCGCAGATAAAAATGGGGGGGGTGCGGTCCGGTGAGTGTGAAGCCCATTCGGGATCATGCCTCCTATTGATAAGATGATCATCAAAGTGTATCTGCATATTATTGAACGGTGATAAAATAAAGACTGCTTACCTGGTGGACAAGTAAGGCATAGTGTGAAGATTACTTGTACTAAATATGGTTGAATTGCAAAAAGTATTCTGAATTTTATTAACGATTTTATGAGTGGCCTTTTTTGGTGGAGGGGGCCACCCTATATTGGGTCTTTTGGAAAATACTGGTTGACGTTTTTACTCGCTTTTGAAAAGTTCGTTTAGCTTAATATTTCTACGGTGATTTTATACAAAACTCT
The DNA here is from genome assembly GCA_963556195.1 of Sepiola atlantica. Lineage (NCBI taxonomy): Eukaryota > Metazoa > Mollusca > Cephalopoda > Sepiida > Sepiolidae > Sepiola > Sepiola atlantica. The sequence goes on along the minus strand of OY744530.1, from coordinate 42,923,272 downwards.
CTCTGCTTAATAATTGCTGTCGTCGTCGTCGTCGTCGTCGTCGTAGTAGTAGTAGTAGTAGTCGTAGTCGTAGTCGTAGTCGTCACCATCATAGAATCTCCCTGTAAAATATTCACAACAAAAACTCGTCTAACTACAACCACTGTAAATATTTTTCTTTCTTCTTCTGTCTACCTAAAACTAAATGGAACTTCCAAGAGCAAAGTTATTTTTCAAGAACTACCTGTCTGTGGAACGCAATGCCACGGGGCTGCTTCCCAGCTGACTACAACAGAGTCGTCGTCAAGGCTAATGTTAACAAGTGTTTGTTGAGCCGTCCTCTTAAATAATCAGATTCTGCCCAGTTTCAACCATCATAACCAATCCTTGCAGTGTTGTCTTCTCATCCACCTGACAAACTCATTAACCCTTATCCTCGATTGGCCATTGGGACTTGATAAGCGGTGACTTGTTTGTACATATTCATTTTTAAATCATCATAATCATAGGTTTAACGTCCGTTTTACATGCTGGTATGTGTGGGACGGTAAAGTGGATACACCTTATTTAATCTTCAATAATTTCTTTCAGAAACATGTAAGCTTTTAATAACGAAGATGAAAAAGGAGTTCAATAACAATGCTTCCCAAACATCCACCAATATCAACAGAGGGTGGCAAGTGATCAGATAGCACGAAGGTCGTTAAAAAAAATCCTGTAGTGGTGATGGGAATCTAGAAGATGAGGAAGGTAAACTAAGTAAGTAAAAACATTCTAATTTTCATAAGAAAATGCTTTTAGAGAATATTCATTTCTTGGAGAAACTGCAAAGATAACTAATTGTTTTTTTGTAGACTTAACACATTATTTCTTTCTCAGCTGTGCATGCAGAAATGGAAAAAAGACATCTTTATTGAAGCAGAGAAATACGGAAACAAGAAATAATAATAAGAAATTAAAAAAAAATAAAACAAGATAATAAGCAATAAAGAAAATGTCACAAATCAAACCACAAACGTATATTTAAAGTAAATTGGATGGGGGACTTGCAATTGGCAAATATGTTGACAGCGAAATTATCAGATGTGAAGGTCAAAGGTTGTTGAGTTTTTCTTTCAGTAAGGGAAAAAACAATCAGGGATTCGGAAGATATATATATACATACATTTTTCCTAATTTTTATTTCCTAATTTGTAGGTTTTTCTCCCTCATAAATCAAGAAGAACTGCACACATGTCTATGCTTATTTCGAAGGTGTTATCACAAAGCTGTAAAAATTACATTATTCAAACAATATATTCTTGATATACAGGGTGTTACAAAAACCGATGGAATAACTTCGAAGATTATATTCTATATTTGTAAAATAACCGCTTTGTGTGAGGGTTGCTTTTGTAATTGCAATACATTTATGAGTCTAATTTTTGGGTTTGTGATAATTATATTTATTTACCTGTATTTGGTATTGTATTCAAATACCTGAAATAAGAATGGTCAATATTCGCAGGATGCCTACCGGATACCCCATGTTAGCTATCAAAAGAGACCCTGTTGATCATAATGCTCAGATCTTTCTTCTGAGCCACACGGCTTTTGTATTTGTTTGGTGTCATTTTTCTCATGGTTTTGTTCGTGTATGTGGCAACAGCAGGCTTAGGCTTATTTTTACCTGTGATATTGTCACATGAATAGTGTTTATCTATCTCGTATGTAGAAATAGCAGTGCACTATTACACACATTGTACGTGTTAGATATTTACAGTAAAAAATGTTGATCAGCATTTATTTCAATGGCCTGTAACTAGGAAAACAAACGTTTCCGGGTCCATATACGCATGTAGAACATAATCCTGAAGTTGTATCATCGATTTTCCAAACACCCTATATATATATATATATAAATATAAATGTACGTTTGTTTGTTTGTTTGTTTGTTCACGAACCCTCCTAGTGTTTTGGCGATAAACCTCCATAACCAATAATATCATGAGGTCTGTATTCTTGCTCTCTGCCTCTAACTCATTTATATATATATATATATATATAAATATATATATATATATATATATATATATGAGATGAACGATGAGAATAAAAAGTTGTATAGATACAATATTTATTAAGACGTCAGAAGTTCAAAACAAGGAGTTTCATTATCCTTACCCCATGAATTTTCAAAGACAAATTCTTTTCATCAGATATTGTATCTATTCCACTTTTTATTCTCATCTTTCATCTCTTGAATTGATTGTTCTATTCAACATATTGAGCTTTATATTATCACGATAGATTATTAATTAGCGATACATCAATTATCGTTAATCTAATATTAATATATATATATATATATATATATATATATATATATATATATATGTGTGTGGGGTGTGTGTGTGTGTGTGTGTGTGTGTATGTGTGTGTGTGTGTGTGTGTGTGTGTGTGTGGTGTGTGTGTGTGTGTGTGTGTGTGTGTGTGTGTGTGTGTGTGTGTGTGTGTGTGTGTGTGTGTGTGTGTGTGTGTGTGTGTGTGTGTGTGTGTGTGTGTGTGTGTGTGTGTGTGTGTGTGTGTGTGTGGATTAACCTGCGTTTCTATCACTACCGGACTAAAATAAACGAAATATTAAATTGTCTCCAAAAGAAATCAGGTAGAATAAAACAGAAAATCGGCCAGTAAACATTAACTTCTTTCCAAGGCCGTAGCTATCGGGGTGGCGGGGGGTTACATTTTAAGCGTATCATTTATTTTAATTTTAATTTTCGTTTTCGGCGATCAGCAGAAATCACCCCCTTCCCATGTATCCTTATACATTGGAAGAGGATAAGTGTGAATCAGTTACATGCATAAATCTACATACGCCACATAGTATACAGAAAACTTTCTTATCCCCCTCCCCCCTTCACAGTGAAGGGTTGTGTGGAATGTAAAATTTAGTAAGTCAATCGAAATAGATTATAGTTAGTAATTAAACTAATAATTGAATAACTATTAATGAATAATATATTTGATAATATCTGTCTCACTTGGATGAATTAATCATTTTTAAAATTCCAGTCGAGTGAGAGCGAAACCGGTCGGCTGGCTTTTTTTTTTACTTGTAATCATGAATGATAAAACATGTCTTCTCTTCATGCTGGCGATATATATATTCGCTGGTGGAGGGGGGTACATTCCAGACACACCCGCGAATAGATTTTGATACCTAAAAATCAGGTGTTTGTACATTAGCATAGGTGTTTGCATGAAAACCAACAAATTAGCGTAAATTAGCCCTTTCTGCTTGCATGTTGGATGAGTTTTTTTATATTTCAGTTTCGTATAAAGTCCACGAAAATTTAGAATACCAATGCTTTTGTATGAGCTGTAGCAGCCACAGGGAAAACGAGTGAGGGTTGCGCCGTGTATTGTCTATTGGGGTTTGAACCCAGAGTGTTCCGGTTACAAAATGGAAACTTGTAACTTTTGTCACACGACGAGAGATCACGTATGCAAATAGGCCTTGTTTTGCATGAGCTAATTCACTTTGCTCCGGGGAGCAGCAGAGAAAGGTTAACGTTGTGACCACGTCAAGTGCTGAGAGAGAGAGAGAAAAAAAAAGAACAAGAAAAAGAAAAAGGAATTCACTGTTTGACTAGACGTTTGGTTGTGAACGCCATGTCGTTCACATACGTGTTGGGCTGTTGTTGGTGAAAAAAACAGAAAGAATAATTTGGCGTCTCATTTGAACTCATTGGTAGAGCATTCTTTCAACTCTGAGTAGTGAACCAAATACATTTCATTTCAGTTTATTAACTCTTCGTTACATGAGCCGCATTTAATATGAATCCTACAGAATAATTAGCGTTTTTAATTGCGTTATTTTGTCATGTTGGCTTTTTGTACATTAGCATGTTTTTGAGGGGTTTTTGTGTGAAAACCAACAAATTAGCGTAGATTAGTCCTTTCTGCTTGAAAGTTTATTCATTTCAGCTTCCGAAGAAACATAAGTTTGTTGATTTTTTTCTATATTTCAGTTTCGTATGAAGTTCACAAAAGTTTAAAATACCAATGCTTTTGTATGAGCCGCATACAATGATTAGCGTTTTTAATTGAGTTTTTTTTGTTGTTGTCATATTGGCCTTAGTTGGACTTAAATGATTATCATATTTTTAAGTTCTACCGAATTTATGAAGAAAATGTTAAGTCAATGCTTATACTGAAAATCAACGAATTTGTGAAACCGCGAATAGTGAGTCCGCGAATAGCGGGGGGGGGGGGTCACTATATATATATATATATATAACTTAGAAAATTGAGAAAGCAGACAACTCGACGCATGATTTTGTCAAATAAATGAAATATTTATTATATCATTTTTTTATCCAAATTTTCGGTTTTATAAAACCCTAATCATGGTAATACAGACAATATTTTCTTTTTTCTTCCTTTCCTTTTTTTCTTCTTCATCGTCGAAGTCTTACGGCGTAGCCTAAGATCGACGATCTCTTCTGGTGTTATCGAAGAAACTGTTTTTTAAAAAAAATTTTAATGTCCGATCTGTAGTGAAACGCGCTGGCGCGTGTGTGTATAATAATGAGACAGGTGTTACTACGATTAGAAACAGCGTTGAAATGATAAACTTTGAAAATTGAGGAAGCAGACAACTGGACGTGTGATTTTGTCAAATAAATGAAATATTTATTAAATCATTTTTTTTTATCCAAATTTTCGGTTTTATAAAACCCTAATCATGGTAATAAAGACAATATTTTCCTTCTTTTTTTCATCGTCGAAATCTTACGGCGTAGCTGAGGATCGACGATCTCTTCTGGTGTTATCGAAGAGACTGTTTTTTGTTGTTTTTTATGTGCGATCTGTAGTGAAACGCGCTGGCGTGCGTGTGTATAATAATCAGATGGGTTTTACTACAGTTAGACACGTCGTTGAAATGATAAAGTGCGCCTCTTTTTGGAGAGTTGGGTTTTCTCCACATTAAAAACCAACCTACTTTTACATACTAATGGGTAACCGTTTTTCAAGGTCTGAAGGCCACTCGAGTATAAGTGTTAAAAGTTCTGTTTGAAGCGAAAGGTCTAAAGAGCAATCTAGAATTTCTCTTAGGATGAAAAGATGGATGCAAATCAACATGGGGGGGGGGGGGCCTCCTCCCGTATTCTCAACGGTTATTTAAAATCTCTTGTGTTTTTTTACCGCGTTTTTTTTTTTCTTCTATGCTTTTTCTTAGTTTTTTGGGAGGATATCATAAATTGTTTCTACAACTACACTACATATTTCCGTCACTCCCTGAAGATTGAAAGACAGACTACCGAACTATAATTTTTGTCCAATCTGCAAAGAAACATGTGTAGGAATATAAATAGATTAATATGGAAAATTGAGGGTTTCTTGTATGTAAGATGAAAATGGAAATGGTAAATGACAACCGAAGTGTGGAAATAAAGAATTGAAGGAACTAATGAAAATTATTATTTTGGATTGCTCTTTGCATGGTCTTTCGAATTGAATCAATATAATATATATGCTCTGAACTTTGTAACACAACTTCATTGAGCTTGGAATTGGAAACTTTCGGACACATTGTAAGGAGTATAAAATTGAAATTATACATTTCTTACAAGAACCCACTAATATATATATACCGACGTTTTCCCTTGAAAAGTAGTCGGTCGAAAGGCGCCTCGGGGTTACATCTATTTTACTATGTTTCATTAAATCGTATTTTCTTTTTTAATTCTAAAATCATTCCCCCCCTCGGACAAAACGAATTTATATGGTGCGGCACCAACATAACTCTTTATATATATGTATATATATGTATATATATATATATATATGTATATATATATATATATATAGAGAGAGAGAGAGAGGAAGAGAGAGAAATAGAGAGAGAGAGAAAGATAGTAGGTATAGCGTTTTCATAAAAAAATGATCAGAGTGTTCAATTACCAAAGCATATAGCTAATGTTGATACATAAAGAGGAAAACCTAGTTATGATTACGGATTTCACAAGACATTTACCTTCTACGGTAGCTTGACGAAGTGGTGTGTTTAATAATATTTTTGGTATGGCTTTACAGAAAGGAGCGTGCTTCCGGAGCATGCTTCTGGAGCACACTCATTTTTGAGTGGAGGGTTCATTCTTATCCAGTAGTAGGGAAGCAAGCAAATAGGAGAAATTTGAAAATAATGTTGGAAAGGTGTTGAATTTTTGAACAGGTTATTTTTAGAGTGCAGATCGAGCAGATAAAGGAGCGGCTCATTATTTTTTAGGAGCAGAAGTGGGAGCTGCTCTCAAACTAGTTACTATTGATTTCACAGGTGATGCACAGGAGTAACAAATTTATACTGAGTTCCTGTTCAATGTTTTGTGCTGAACACGAAAATGTTTCTTCACCAAGTCCTTCTCAGCACCATCTCTATGCACGTTTTACAGAATCTGTGGGGATTATGCATCTGCGTATATAATGTCTTTTAAAACTTTTTCATTTAATATGAAGTCAGTCTGCATCTGATTACAGTGGAATAAATCAATATGATCAGAATAACTTAGATGCGTGTAATTATTATTAATACTAGCATAAATATGCTCTCTCTGGTCACATAATTTTTTCTAGAAGAAGGTCATGCCTGGCGATGGTATCATGACGAATGAACATATACTACACTACCCCGGCAAAAGAGGATGGTCTCATGATAACAGAACAGATATTACACAAACCCTATCCCCTCAAAAATAAAGAGAAAGTGATTCCTGGAAATCACAGAAATTCCTAGAAATCACAGAACATATACTACACAACTCTTAAGAAGGGAGGATGTAATACCTAGGAGGATTGTATAATGATAACAGAACAGATACTACACTACCCCCACTGAATTGAGCATTGAAAGATAGTAATAGTATTGTTTCGACTTCAGAAAAACAGTTACTAAATCTCCATTATTAATAGAAGTAGTTTTGGTTTGGCTCACCTACGACATAATTAGAAAATCTTTTATTTATAAGTGTTTGCTTAACATATATAATTCAGACTCATCGAAATCGAAACGGCAGATGCATATAAGACATTAGACGGATGAGAGCCATTTGCAAGAATGAGACCTGAGAGACCGTTTTCATGTTTCAGCTCATTTTTCTAGCTATCAATTGTGATTCAATCAGGCAGCTCAACGTAGTGACACTCTGGCAAACTATTTACAGCTTTTTTACGACGGTATAAGAGAACAGATATCAGCTGACCACAACCTCTTTCTCACACTTCCTACCTTCAATGGTAGGCTAGCCAAACCGGCGGGCCCAAAGAAATAACAACATGTCACCCATGTGGTGCACACAACAAAAAATGCTAGAATATGCGGTCGCACACCCAGCATCCTACAGAGCCCTTAGCTTTCTTCCTTCCCAGCAATGTACGCTTGAGATTTTTGAGTATCCAAAACCAACCTTAAAATATTTTTTAATATACATATATATTTTTGCAAATTTTGCTCTTATTTCTTTTCTATTCATATTAATTAGTGTTGTTTTTTTTTTGTTAGTTCAATTTTTTTTTGATATAGTGGATTTTGATATGTGGGTATTTCTTGAAAGTTAAAAACAAAGTACACACAAGTAGATTATTCGCCGAATCTGTATCTATGAGGCTATGGCCTAGAGAATGCCCACCGGAAATAAGTGCAGGTTCCCTTTACATGCCCGATATCGCACTGCAATTACCCTGATATACAAGTGTTGACAGAGCAGCCGCTCTTAGCACTACTTAAGAGTTAGAGTTCCTGTACTACCAGTCGGCATCAGCAGCCAGACAAGCTGTCAATCCTGTACTCTAAACCTGTCAAAAGAAGATCGGTCCAGACTATTCATGTGAAACTGGGTGGCAAACAAGTATCCCAATGTTGTCTAGATAAAAAGAAAAAAAGATAGAAGGTGGGACTGGTCTTATAGTTATACCAAGTTTCGTGCCTCTAACGGCATGTCGATTATGACATCGTCTTGCAACGTCTAAGTCTAGATGATGAAAAACTAATAAACATTAATTTTTTCTTTTGTAAATTGTGCTTCAAACTATCAGAGACTTATGTTAATGCATTTGACTTTAAACATTGACTTTAATAAAAAATTTAATTTAGTTATTATAAAAAAATATGTTGTTTTTTCATCAATAATCTTAGCACTCTTATTAAGAAACATGTAAGAGAAAATGAAAAATTGAATAAATGGATCAATAGGAAAAATGTGTATATGTAAGTATACTAGTTGTATCTACCCGGCGCTGCCCAGAAATCTTTTTACATTTTTTTTAATATGCCGTTTTTTCTTTTCTTTTTTATAAAAACAATTTTATTAATGACGTAGTAGTTTTAAAGTTAAATTTAGCTATCACGATATTGCTTGATCATTAAATTAATAATTTGGGCCCAACTTTGAAAAATACACTAGAGAACTATATATGTTAGATAAACACACTTATACACACAAATATAAATGTTATTTACAACACTACACACACGTATGCAGTTGCAAATAATATAATATAATAAAATTAAGAAACAAAGTAGAACTAAGAAATATCAAAACTCAATCAGCAAATTAATCAACTTAATCGCCAGATGAGATCCGTGATCGAAATATAATCGATTTATGTAGCCATTCAATTTCAATTTTTAAATATTTTATTATTATATAACTCTACAAAATCTGAATTAAATGCAAATAACTACCAACTTTATATCGATCGAATATATAATTATTTGATTTTGGATTTAATGTCTATATAAAGTATGTATATTATATTTTTATATATTTGTAAGCAGACAATTCACGCCCAAACTAATTGACAGATCTTTATAAATTTTTGAATACAGCTGCTAGGGGTAAGGATATAGTTTAATTTAGATTTAAGAAAAGGAGCAAAGAGGGATGGAATCCGTTCGTGAAAATTCAGGCACCTCCAATATTGGGAAATTTTAACAATAGTTATTAAACATCAATTGATGAATATTTACCAAATTTCAGTTTCTCTCTGTGGTATTTTAAAGTGTTTTTCTGAATAGGCTGTTTTTGCTGAGGTGATGTACCACTTAACCTATATATAACAATGCTTTAACAAGAGAATTCCTAATTTTATATACTTCGCACAGCCATGCGCTTTTCTTGGCCAGACATTATCCTGACTCTGTATCAACAACACGGATTTCCAACTTTCAGCAAAGGTGACTATTTTATTTTATAAAAAAATGTTACAAATTCTTTATACTACTGAGGAGGGTGATATTATCTTCGAAAAATTTAAAGTTTAAAAATGAAAAAAATATTTAAAAATATTGCATTGTTTTAGTATTCTATAACCGTCATTTATTCAAATCAACAATGCTTCAAAAAGAGACATTCCTAATTATATATACACACACGCACATATATACGGAGAGAACTTGAATGCTTACTGGAGAGAACTTGAATGCCTACTAGACACTGTCCTCGAGTGCTTAAGGTCTCTCTATACAGGGGTTTGTCAGGATAACCTGGCATGAGCATATTTCCTCCCCTACAAGTAACCCTGACTAAATATTCTAAAATAGCATAGTATTTGCAGCATAAATAAGATCCCCTCGGTATGGCTACCCCACACTTGCTTATACGAGAACTGGTGCGCCTTCTTCGAATAATGTTACCTCAAGTAACAGCACTTAACTGGATACTCCATCAGACTAGATGAATTCTTGTCCTGGAATCCGGTAAGACCAAGAGACCACAAGAAAGATATACTATAACATAGTTAACTGGTCAATTGGAGAGAGGGAAATTAATGTGCTTAACTTCTCTATTAACACAACGTTTTACAGGTAAAGGACAACTTTAATGGAATATTCGAATGCCTATGTATCTCATATAATATCAAGTGTTAGCCCCAGGGAGGAGCCCCTTGATTTCTGAGAACTTCGACTGAAATAAAATGAAACAAAATATATACATGATGACTGTGAAAGCAAGAAATAATAGTGTCTGCAGGTAAAAAATAATGAATATTTATTTATTAAAATATATATTTTTTTATTTCTTTTCTTTTTTTCTTTTTATTATTATTATTTTTTAATATATTTTTTTCTTATTATTTTTCTATTTTTTATATTCTTATCTCTCTTCAAATCTCCTTCGGTTTTAAATCTCAACGGTTTCCTCACACTAAATTTAAATTCAAACAAACATACACAACACGCTGAGCAAATAACGCGTCCCAACGAGAGTGTCACGTGACTTCACATTTCCGAAACAGATGACAACAGAAGCTGAAGAGAGCCGGATGGCTAAGTCTTTCTGTACTTGAAACCGACGGTACGAATGGTGTACTAATTTTTCTGTACCAAAATAAATAAATATTATGCTCTTAATTTTTAACTTTAATTCTTAATTAACCGAGCACTCTGCTGGGATTTTTCCTACTATATTGCAAAGAAGTTATATATATATATATATATATATATATATATATATATATATATATATATATATATATAACTTTTACTTAGCGATGTAGGCAACCATTACGTGGTCCCTCCTGCAAAAATTCCAACAACAGAATCAAGCCAGTCGTACCGTGTTGTTCTATACGAATTTACTCCCCTCTTTGGGAGGAGTAAGTTTATTGCTTACTGTCTGAGGCGCCCCTACCGGGGAATGCCGACGGGGCTGCCTAGGCACTTTTTAAATGGCTAAAGTGCTCACCTCTCGAGCGCTGGCTTAACTAATCCCACTTTCCCGCCCTTGTGTCACATCTTACCTTGTGGGAGGTAGATAAATAACTTGGGTATATATCCAAGTTGTGCATGTAAACATGCATGGTCCTTATAGGTATTTATGTACAGACGACAACTAGAATAGTATATATTTTTCAGTACTGAATAAAAAGTGATTTGCATATACAAGTTGTTTTTGTGTGAAGATTTATGCGTGTATGCATTGAAACCTGGCTTTTATACATATCCATGTGCATATGTATTTTTTAGCACGACTGCTATCTGCATTTATCTATAGCTGATCTCTGTATGTATGTATGTATGTATGTATGTATGTATGTATTTATACATTTGTGTATATATGTGTGCATATCTGTGTATATCTGTGTGTGTTTAACTGACTAGTATGTGTGTGGGCATCTATGTATGTATTGATTTTGATCTTCATAAGGAGATAAAAGTGGTGTAAAACTGTTCCGTTTAGAGAATTCATTTTCATTTTACTCATCCTGGGATGTGTATTCTTCTGGTATATATATATATATATATATATATATATATATATATATATATATATATATATATATATATATATATATATATATATATATATATATACTGATTGTGGAAATAATTATATATATATATATATATATATATATATATATATATATATATATATATATATATGTAAAGTAAGTAGTCGATTTAAAGTTAGGTGCTAATTTTTCTAGAATTTTCTAAAAATCAAAAGTGCGTGAATACAAAAGTAAAGTTTCTATTTAGAGCTTTCCTTTGCCTAAGAAACATTAAAACTAGACAGCCTACTATTTTACTCCTGTGAAAGGGGGTTACGGATTCATACCTTTCTTAAGGTTATTAATGTCAAATTGATTGCTATAACCTAGACTGGACTTGAACTCAACTCTCCATTTTCAAAGCCTGTGCCAATGGCCATTGCGCTACACCCATTTCCGAATTGGCCATTTAATATCCCGTTTCATTTTTATTTCTTCAAAAACAAAACATTTATTTTCTCTAAATGGCTAACATTACTTTTTTATGCTTTTTATTTCTTATGTTTTTTGTCAAATATTTTCCTTTATCAAATGATTCATGTTTGCTAAATCTCAGTTGAAGTTTTATTAGATTCTTATCGACAACAAAATCAGCTCCAATGAGACACATATTGTTTCTTTTCTTAAACTTTTCTTTTCTTTATCAATATTATGCTAATAACTTGTTCAATTTTATTTTATTTCTTGTTAGAAATATAGTTTTCCTTGTCTTTCTTTTTTTCTTTTGTTCGTTCATTATTTTTATTTTATTTTTCCTTTTTTTCCGGTTTACTTTCTGGTTTCTAAAATCATGGGTTTGCAATTAATGAAAACTTTCTTATCAGGAAAAGGGAGAAAAAATGGAAAATCAAAAATTATATAAAGTTTACTTCTTTTCTTTCCACACCATTTACCTTACTTGCAGTCTGTGCGGTTTTAGAATCTCTGAGTAATTTCATTTTTATTTTGGACATTTCTTATCACTTTAAACGTTTTTAATTTCTTTCCGAATTTGTTATTCATTCTCCTATGGTTTTGGACAATATTTATCACTTCTGTAGGATGTATTTATTAGATTTTGCAATAGGATGGCTTTCGATATAATTCCCTTCACAAAACACTTACTTTAATAATTTTCAGCATAGCTAAAAAGACACCTAAAGGGCGCATTTTATTAATTTTATTTCCTACGGAGGGCCGTTGGGTCTTTATTTATGTTAAATCTGGTGCAGTTCTTTTTTAATTAACCAGGTTCAAAATTGGTATGTTAACTTCTGTATATTTACACAGAGTAGCGAGTAGATCTTAGCCTTGTAACACTCACTACCCACCTATTGTTATATTACACCTTACCGATGAGTATGAATCCTTCATCGTCGTTGTGAACCCAGGTCTTTCTTCGTTTGTTGATAAAATTCACACCGACACTGTTTAGTTTTTTGTACTTGTCTAGATTAGGAACCAAGCTAAAATCGTCGGAAAATACCGAATGAAAACTTGGTTGCCTGTGTCCAAAAAACCCAAAACTAGGCTGGATGTACAACTGGAAAAACTATTTTTTGTACACGTAAAATTCTTTTTTTGAAGAAAAATCTCACTGAACAAGTGTTAGGGTTAGGGTTATAAAATGTTTTTTTTCTGCACGAAAAGGTTTGTTTTTTCACTAAACAAGTGTTAAAACAGTGTTCGTTAAAATTCATTATCGCTTTGATCAATTTTTATTTCCAATTAGTCAATTTCGTGATTCAATCAATTAAAATGTTAACTTCTCGTCTACTTATTTTCTTGCATTCTGATTGGATAAGCTCTTTGGCATTTTCCGGCAATCTATGTAAAAATTCGAAAACTACTGACGTCAAGTCGATTTTAGCTTTGGGTCAAAATATGGACACGTACCGTTTAATTAAACAAGATTTATTTAAAAGGATAAAAACAGAAAACAGGTTGTCTTCATATACGTGTGAGAGAGAGATAGATACAAAGCCGGATAGCTCATCTTGTTACAGAAGCCGCCCAATACACGCAGCCTCCCCCTTTCATGAGGAGAGTTGTCCGACATGTTTAGCTCTGATTGAAATCTCGCCGGCTAATAGAGTGAGAGAGGTCTCATCAGAAGTCACGTGACTCCTTCAACTTCCGCTGGATGAAGGCTCTGACTTTTAAGACCCTTCCACTGAAAACACGGCTCCCATTATCTAACACCTATGTTGTTATTTACTCCTCACTTTCCATGAACGACTTTTCAGACAAAGGGGGAAGAATTGCTGGTTTCTGGGTTCGCTGTTATTTTGAGTGGGTAGTATTAGGAGATTTTCAATCTTCTCATGGTATTAATCATCATTCAACTGTTAATTTTTCCATCTCATTAACACTTATCCTCAAGTGTTTTGTAGCCTTGATAAAGGATAATTCATAAGTAAAATAAATAATTAAATATTCTCTTGGGGTAGACTAGACTTTCAAACCTTAGTAGTGCAACTAGTATAGGAGAAGTAAAATTTTGAAATAACACCAATCTTTCTCTGCTTATCCCAACATTTCTCCAGTGATCTTGGACTTCTCCATGCCACTGGATCTAAGTAGTATCCACTTCACTATAAACTCTTCAGTGCACATACATCTTTTCAGGGGGTATCAACTATCTAGACAAACAAAGATATAATGTTGGCTCTAGACTTATTTTCCTTAGATTATATCCAAGTAATCTCCCCCGAATCATTATTAGCCAGTGATGACAATGCGCTCTCCTGTGCTAGAAGTCAAAGAAATCCAGTTCTACCCATGCGGAACACAATACAACTGGACTGCTTCCCAACTACATATAACTTTCTTCTTTAAATTGAAACGAAATCATATTGTTTTCGAAACTATATCAACAGGGGAGCGTCCACAAGGAATCGGACAGTACAAACGTGTTTTAAGTCTCAGAAATTCCACAATGGTAATGAGAGACTTGAAGATGAAGGTTAATTCTATAGATCACAAGAAGGTAGAGGACGGCCATGCACTTTGGGCAATAAATGTTTGAAAGCAATCATTGAACAAGATCCATATAAAAGTGTTAGAAATGTCTACGGCAGCTGATGTCAGTATTGGAATGGTATGTGGCCATCTGAAACAAATTATCCATTGAATCAACCACTTATAATGTGTCAACGATAGACTCAATTGTTTCTCTCAATGAGAAAACGATTACAGGCAATAGGTTAGGGGTTAAAAAGATTCTCTATCTAACGTTACAAACGGCTTATTAGTATCATATAGTGTTACATCTGTAATAAATATTGTATACTACAACGGCCCATTTGGCATAATGGTCAGAGTGGTTGCTAATGGGCCGGTAGACAGAGGTTCGATTCTAAATCAAGCCATACTAAAGACTCAAAAATAGTACCTGATGCCCATTTGCTGAATACTCAACATTATAAGAGTATCAAGGGCAAGTGAAGTAATCCTGGGAAAGGAGTGGTCCCCCCTACCTCTCAATATAATAGCAAATGAAAAGGGAGCCTTCGACTACTTTACTTTTACTTACTTTACATCAGCGTTTCTCTGATGCTGCATCCAAGTGCACTGCTGTGCCCTTAAAGCTTTCTCTGCATGTTCCAAGTTTTAATTCATTTTATGAAAAAAATTTACGAAAGATTAATTTTTTCATTTTATTTATATCAAACAAATCTGTATTTTGCTTAAGCCGTCGCTACACTACTCTTCAAAGGTCTCGTTCAGTTATAGTCCCTTTTACATGCTAGCATGTGTTAGACGGCTTTTAGAAATCGACTTCCAAACTAATCAATCTGTAACCAGGTCTTTATTTATCCCTCTTTATCTCAAGTGCATCCTTATCACTTCTTTTCATGTTTTTCTTGGCCTTCCTCTGCGAACTGACCCTGCTATCTCAACTGTTCTACATCTACCAACCGAAGAACTCTCATCCATTCTTTCAACGTGGCAATACCATCGAAGTACCCTGTTCTGCACACATCTCTCTATACTATCCAAATTTAATCACCCTCTGAAGTCATCAGTCTTAAGCCTGTCTAAAAGACTCACATTATTTACAACAAAAATTGACTACCCATGAAATGGACAGATTTTTTAAGCAACATTTAATAGACAGAAATGAAATTGATTAGTTCAAATGCAATAAAATGTCCAGTAAAGTTCAAAAGATTCGGACTAAAAATATATGAAATGTAGTTTACAATTCTGCAATTTATGGGTAATTTTATATAATTGCAATTCAAAATCCCACTCCGTTTCAATTATTCTACAAGTGCACCCTGATTTAAACATAACAAAGATAAAACAGTTGAGAAACACTGATATGCCGAAGAAAAAATCCATTCTTAAAAATATTTTCTTTTATAGGAGGCGCTCCAGACAAGGTGCAAAGCCACTTGATTAAAAAAACGAAAGATGATTAACATAACGACATGAGATGCCTATAGGCTAAAAAAGATCAATAGGGTAAAAATTGGGTAAAAAAAAACAGTTTGTAGGAAGAGACTTTCACAAGCCCGCAGTTCTTGAAAAGAAGCTACTGGGATACCAAGATGTATTACAATGAGGTAAGTGAACAGCAAATTCATGAAGACCACTATACCAACGAGTCAAACGAGCTGGAACAAAGCAAGAAGGGAATAAATCAGACAATTCTGAAGAATACATGCCATAATAGTATTTATAGAAGAGACTGGGACTAGCAACATCACGTCTGTGAGAGAGAGGTTGAAAAGAAGAAAGGGTGGTGTCAACCAAATTACAGATATGTTTCGGAACCTTATCAAGAATCCTCAAATGGGACAGACATTCACCAGCCGAAATATGACAACACTTCATACAAGGAATAAATAAATGGGTTGACTCAGAATTATCAGGAAGTTAGTTTTCTTGGATCAAACTGTAGCCATATGTAGATACATGTGAGTAAAAATAAGGTTAGAATAAAAAATTACCATGTAAGGTTAACATCATGTAGAGAGTAGAATTTTTCATTAGAAATCGAGTTAGAGCTACATGTTCAGACAGTTACGTCACAGACAGGAGGTCGCTAGTGAGACGTGAAAATAAGCAGATCAGATCAAATCTTTGTGCTGAATCACAAAACGCAAAGAGATTGTTAAACACCAAATGATGTTTTGTTGTTCTTTATTAATTAACCAACTACTACTGTCTATGTAATTAGCCGCCATCTAGACAATTTGCGGAAATCAAAAAAGTGGTCAGCATAGTGCTATATTACTAGCCAACGCGAGAATGCACTCTTCTACTTCCGGAACCCCAAAATATATCAAATTCCACCTACGTGCGAAGTTAAGAACTGGATATCTCATTCTTTCTGGCTTGATGTGTTCAAGCAATTAAACGCAATCTGACAGGCTGCCAATCTTGACAGTCCCTTCACTAACCCAGACGTTTCCATCATTAAAGTAAGTCATATTTACTTATATATTGCACATGCATATCTTTCTCCATTTGTTTACCCTAGCAATAGATGTGTTTTTCGATTGTGTTAGGACAACATAGCTTTCAATATCTTTCATTTTTTCCCTCTTTATGTATCATGCTTCTGAAATCCTTTAACAGTGTGAGAATACATGTATATATATATATATATATGTGTGTGTGTGTGTGTGTGTGTGTGTGTGTGTGTGTGTGTGTGTAATTTCAACGGTTTTTTATCATTTTTGTTGTGAAGTGGTTTGTGAGTAGTAAGGCACAAATATGAAGAAATAATGATGAAAACGATTCTAGCGAGATCAACAATATAAAATGATGTATTAACAATATTACAACTGAAAGTATGAATATGTAATGAGGAGTATTTAATTGTCTGTCACTGATCCAATTTCGTTGGTGTCCTTCATTTTGAATTTTCCTGTTTTGTGTTGTCTGGTAAATGCAGGGTCAGATTAATCAATGCTTCAAAATGTCTCATGGTGAGGCTGATAACTTTGGGGTAAAAAGAGTTATTTCCCTTTATATAGAAAAATATTTAAAAGCATTATAAATAGCTTATGATCCACTTAAAATTGTCCTTTTTCCTTTTAAATTCTGACCCGGGGTGTACTCATCATAAAACGGCATATAAAATGGAGACTGACTACTTGGAAAGAAACACAAAGATATATATTTGCTACAAAAAGGTAAAGAATAGAATATCAAATATTCTAACTCTTCAAATGCATAGAAATATTCGACTTTTTTTTTAATGCATGAACCTTTATTTTATTCTTTTATAAATTATTTATACGTTATTCAGAGTCACTAAATTTAAATTGATTTTTTTTACTCACAAGTAACTACTTATCACGGCCATAAACAACTCAAGGATAAGATGGAGGATAATTGGCAGTTGAATGAAGATAATTATCATGATGGGATTGAAAATCTCTACATACCAACAACTCAAAACAACAACCGACCCAGAAAACAGTAGTTCTTGTCCATTTATTGGAAGCATTAAATTAAAAACAAAAATAAACCATTACAGTACTTAGAAATTTCAAGAAGTAAAAAGGTACTGGTATATCTTTTGAACCAAATAAAACCGATGTTTGTTCAGGATCTTCCGACCGTTCACGTAGACAGCCGGAAAAAGCCAAATCAAAATGAACCGGCGTTCAAATCAAAACGAGGCGACTTTGCAACATGAAAAAAATAATGAACGAAAAATCACTCGCCATATGTTTATTTTTATGACAATTTATTTTTTTTTTTGACAATGAAAATCGGTGAAATATTTCTTTTTAATCACGGGAAAATTAAAAGTGAAAAGTTTTTCTTTGTTATTTTCGATAAATTGTGTTTTTCTTTAGAACAAAAACTTTAGTTTTCTGCTGTTTACTTTTTAATTCATATATATATATATATATATATATATATATATATATATATATATATATATATATCGCTCGCCGCGTCGAGAAATTAACAAGAAAAATAGTGAAGAGAGAAAACTCTGTGGTCTTATACGACGCGTGTATAAGGAATGACTTGCTGCCGAAATATACATATGTATATATATGTATATATATATATATATATATATATATATATATATTGATAGAGAAAGTTGAACATGATAATAGTGAAAGATATATAGATACATGCATGCATGCACACACATCTATACAAATGTGTTGAGAACCGGGAAAGCATTACCATATACATGTGTGCCTATTGCATTTTCATAGCTTTATTTACAGTGAATGTCTTCCGTGTGTTCCATGCCACAGCTTATTACCAGGAGATAATAGCTTACAGGGAGAACGACCCAAGAATTGAATTGGCCGTTTCCTGTTTTCAACATGTTTGTAGCTCAAGGCAATATCCCAGGAACAAACAAACCTGGCTCTGTACATCAGTACACCCTTTCCGAGCATGCGAACGAATGGAGGACGCCTAGCCAACAATAAGCTAATATATATATATATATATATATATATATATATATATATATATGTGTGTGTGTGTATATACATATATATATATATATATATATATATATATATATATATATATATATATATATTGAAGGTGTGTAGACATGGTAAGTCTTTCAATAAATATAACTAAACTCATTGGAAAAGCAATTTATTCTACTCTGTTTGAGCCGACCACTTGTCATTGTACTTGATTCTCTTTTGTTTTCCTACTTACAATATTGGATCAAGTTATTTCTCTCTTTAACAAGTGTGATGATTTATCAGATTCGCGGGTGAAGGCGCTCCCTTTGAAATAAGGTAGAATTTAGATTAAAATGCATTGATTGGCTATGAGAGGGAGTTGTTTTGTTAGCAAAATCGTCTTATTTTATACCCAGGTAAAGGCAATACAACCACACATCAGCACATCTATTACTAATGCAGATTTCGTGTATGTCTATCTGTCTGAAGACGAACTATACTATAACTTCTATTAATATTGTACTATTATACTATCTTTTAATGCTCAATTCAGTTTACTATACTATTTCAGATGAATGTACTATTTTTTAATGCTCAATTCAGTTTACTATACTATTTCAGATGAATGTACTATCTTGTAATGCTCAATTCAGTTTACTATACTATTTCAGACTAATGTACTATCTTGTAATGCTCAATTCAGTTTACTATACTATTTCAGATGAATGTACTATCTTTTAATGCTCAATTCAGTTTACTATACTATTTCAGATGAATGTACTATCTTTTAATGCTCAATTCAGTTTACTATACTATTTCAGATGAATGTACTATCTTTTAATGCTCAATTCAGTTTACTATACTATTTCAGACTAATGTACTATCTTTTAATGCTCAATTCAGTTTACTATACTATTTCAGATGAATGTACTATCTTTTAATGCTCAATTCAGTTTACTATACTATTTCAGACTAATGTACTATCTTTTAATGCTCAATTCAGTTTACTATACTATTTCAGATTAATGTACTATCTTTTAATGCTCAATTCAGTTTACTATACTATTTCAGATTAATGTACTGTCTTACAATGCTCAATTCAGGAGGAAGGGTAGTGTAGTATCTGTTTTGTAGTTATGATGCCATCCTCCAGACATTACCTTCTCCTTTTTGTAGGGGTGAGATAGTGTAGTATCCGTTCTCTTGTCATGCGACAATCCTCTCATGCATTGCTTCTTGCTTTAGTTAGGTAGTGTGGTATATGTTCGTTCATCATGATACCATCCTCCCAGGCATTACCTACTTATTTTTTGGGGTTGTAGTGTAATATCTGTTCTATGGTCATGATACAATCCTACTAAGCATTACCTCCATCTTATTTAGGAGGGAGGGGAGTGTGTTATCTGCTCTGCTTTAATGAGATCATCCTCCCAGGCATCACCTCAAATGTGCTACTTTATTATAATGGAGATTTGGTGTCTGTAACAAAAACTCTGTCACATATTTTCAAAAGTGTAACATAATATTGTAACGAGACAACCCGTGGATAGGCAGAGAAAGCAATAATAGCACTAATATTACTGAGGTAATAACTATTAGTAAGCCATGACTAATGACGGGGCGATTTTGGTTACAAAAGTGGACTCATAAAATGTAGGTTAAGATTGAAATGAAATTATCAGTGTGCTTTAAAAATTCAGGCGTTATTTTGACAGACCATGATTAACAAGTTTAATTGAAAAATAAACATGTGTAATTTGTTTTTTTAAAGAAGGAATGCATGAAAACAAAAACAATTTTGATAGATATTATCAGTGATCGAAAAACATGAGAGAAAAGATTGTCACTGAGTCATGATGGATTCTTTTTTATCATGGTTAGGCTCCTTTAGATCCGCCTGTTCTTATATGCTCATGCTGATTAACAAGATTACCTTGTGCAGGATGTGACTCTTCGACGTGTGCGGACGTTCATTTAACATGAAGAGACTAACTACAGACTGTAGCTGCACAAAAGTGCTTTGAGACGTATCACATAGTGCTGGGTACATGGGCAGGCATACAAAAGGGTAGTACCCTTCTGAGATGACCTTCCATTGCATCCTCGACTAGGTCATCATTTTAAGATCCTCTGATGTTCTTGCTTTCTTTGAGCAGCAATACATCTTCCAGTTGTCATGCAGAATGTACTTTTTAGATGATGGCACATTCTTTCAGCCGAATCACTCCTTTGTTAATGAGACACTCTTTAACAAGTAGAATAAAGTGGACTCCAAAATATCTTCAAGCAATTAAAAATATTGTGAAAACTATGTGAAAATTAAACTTACACAACTGAACTTATGTGATTAAAAAGTTTTAATTTCGTGGTGTTAACTCAACAGTGAAACGTTAAAAATATATACTCTTTGTTTAAATTACGAATTGCTGATAATATCATTCAAGGAAAGTAACAGTATTCAGTAAGAGATAGGGTTAGGGTTAGAGTTTGATTCAGAATTTATATTGTTGTTTGTGTTTGTCCACCATAGTTCATTAATGCCTAAATCTGAATTGACTCTATAAAAAAAAATGTTTTTGAGTCATCGCATATCAAGGCTAAAAACAACTCGAGTATAAGGGTTTATGAGATTGATGTGTTTAAGTTGATGGAGGAGAAGCTTGTTGGAAATCACCATTTTGCAGTAGGGTTGCTGCGTCTGTATCCATCCTACTGGCTGTGTTAACTATGAAGAAAAAGGCCACCAAGTTTCGTTAAAAGGATACATTTCTTCTCTACCATTTAAATCAATTTTATTGAACAGTTTCATCAGCACAAAACATTGTCTAGAAAGAGTTATGAAACCAGAAATACAAAAAAGGTTGTGTCAGGCGACATGCATGTACTGCAGAAGTAAGATTGAGTTCAGGTCTTTTATCTCACCTCTCGCTCAAGTCCCAGAGAGAGGTGAACAAGGGATATGACGTTTTGTTAACACGACACTCAAAGTCTGACTCTTCACAAAAAACACAAAATGGTGTAGCCTGAAATTAAAATAGCTGTGCATGTGTAGTGTTCTAATCGCCTGACATATCCCTATGTGAGTGAGAACATACCAGTGTTTTCTTACCGAACCACATACTAATCACTCTGTGAGTTATAACATGCAAGTGCAAAAGACAATAGATCTTAATCATGCAACTGCTACAGATACATTGTGAGTTAAATGACAAAGAATATTACGAGAGGATTGAATGAAAGTTCTGTGTGCTTCAGTGCATAATTTGCATAAACTACCGCATTTAGTGCTGGGAATATTTTTATTATCTCTTGATATTTAGTTGGACAGATTTGTTACGTTTTTGATATTTTCTAATATGCTATAGTTTATGTATATTTTCACACTTCTTGTTAATTGGTAACATGAAAATAAGCATACACTGATTTATTTATCTCCCTTCAACCGTATGAAGATCTGATACAAGGTTGTAAAGTGGAATTGAAAAACTAGCGTCCAATGGGTTGAGCACTCTGGCCTACAAATAATGCCTGGGCAGTCCCATTGGCATTTCCTGATAGGAACGTTTCAAGTGGTTAGCAATAAACTAACCCTTTTTCAGAGCACGAGAAGGTAACGGTCGGGTGGACTTCCTAGAACTGCACAGAACCGACAGAAAAAGTGTATGACTAGTGCATTAGTGGGATTGTTGTATTTGAGGTTTTGTTTGTGTTCAAACAGAACAATCCCACTAACGTCCTAGTCATACACAGAAACACTGTTACCCACACACTTGGCTTTAAAAACTGCACCTTCCTCAAGACCGAATACTCTCTCCCACGTCGCAAGTGCATCGAAAGCGCTATAATACTTCTTCTCATCACCATCTAACATAAACCTAAGACTCGGATCGTATTCCTTAAGCAAACATCTGGCAAAAACCGCACTGAAACAATGCAATATATAGCACCACTGCGATCCCAGTTAAAGTAATTTAATTTTTTACTACACTACATCCATATTTTTCCATTTCTTTTCCTTCTTCTTCTTCTTGTTTTTTCTCCCCACCGCCTTTTCTCATTTTAACGTCTCTCCACACACGTTTTATTATTCTTTCTTTTTTTTTCAAATATTTAAACACGTGCCAATGACGTCTCATTATGCGTTCTTCTTTTTCCTATATTTTTACTATTATCGAATAAATTCAGAGTCTTCACTTTTTCTGAAGACGTTCGTTGATCCAAACGAAACCGATAAAATCTCTCGTTTCTTGATGATTTTTTGTTGTATTTAAATTTATTTTTTCCGTTTGCCTTTTTCACACATCTTATCTTTCATTTTATGATACATCATGCATTTTATCTTCATATATATATATATATATATATATATATATATATATATATATATATATATATATATATATATATATATACCACTAACCGAACAGAACTTGCATTTAGATCCTGGCTATTTTACATCACATTCCCAACAAAACTTTGTACATAACACCGATATTACTAATTTAATATTAAAAATATGTTTAATTATATAAAAACAAACACTTATTGCACTTCATAAACACACCACACATTTTGAATTATAACGTCCTTTTATCGTTCGAAAAAAAAGCAAAACATTATTTTCACGTCATAGTCGCACTACATATTTTGAATTCAAGCGTCTATGTTTCGTTCAAAAAAAGAAAAACATTATTTTCATGTCACTAACGGAACACGTATTTTTAAATATTAAGTTCTATGTTTTGTTTTTCAAACCAGTTATCTGGAGAGAGTAATGAAATAAAGGCGAAACGTTGATGAATATAAAAAAATTATAGGTGTTTCCTTTTTCCTTTGTTTATCACGTTGATTAAAATTTCCATAATTATTATATATATATATATATATATATATATATTAAAATGGAATAATTCCAAGAGGAAATCCGGGTATGAGAGTTCAATGTGATAAACAGAGCAAGACTAAAATGAAGTATAATAACACGAAATTACATAATTATCAATGCAATAATTTATTTCAACCATGTGTTTTTTTTTCAAGCATCCGATCCAGACAATTACATTTTTGAAACTAAAAGAAAAGAAATTCACACTCGACAATTCAAATATAATTGGAGAGAGAGGTGGTAACAACCCATCCAATACATATTTAGAGAGAGGAGGAAATTGAAGCATATCTTATCCTTAAGTTTAAATTGGGAGGGAGAATTACATAATTTACTACAGATACCGAAGGGGAGGAAGGAGGAGAGGCCCTGTTATTCAAATGAATCGGGTCGTGTCAATAATTAAGTGTTAATTCTCATTGTTTTATGACACCTACTGGCTAGTGATAAATATATATTGCGAGTTAAAGGAACGACCCTAAATCAAATTCTGACACAATCTCACTCACACGCATACATAGGCAAGCATAAATACGTACACATCCTATGTATATACCTGCACACATCACCACCACGATATATATATATATATATATATATATATATATATATATATATATATATATATATATATATATATCGTCAAATGCATTTTTCAGATGTGTCAAGGGAGATCTTCAGTGATGCACTGTCCTCATTACCGATTTCGGGTTTTGCATCATATCGGCTAAGGCAGCAACGCCGACCTGACTCCGGACGCGCCAGATCGTCACCTTGAAAGCTAGAATCTAGGTATGCTGACATTGAAAAAAATCGTATTCTGACAAGCTTCAGCATTTCTTTTAAGGAGACGTCAGCCAATGAGAACTGTTACCACTCCTCCCTCTCCCATATAATGATGTTCCTCCCTCTTTCTTTGTTTCGATTTTTTTATTCTTCCTTCGTTTGCATTCGGGGTTAGTTGTTTTCCTTTACTCCCTCCCCTTCCAGCTGCCTAACAAAGTTTAAAGTATATCTGGTATTGGAACAGTCTTAATGTTAATTGTTAGCCCTACATATTAAATTATTTAATGAAATATATCTATCTATCTATCTAAACTGTTTAACTAGTTAGTTATGACCTAGAATCTATCTTTATGCATAAAAAACCCTGTGCCGAATTCGCACTTGTCTATGTGCGAATTCGGCACAGTTTTCTTCACGAATTAAATAAATAATTACAATAATACTACTGATCTTATCCTTAAACGCACACGTTAACGATTGTCAAGTTTTCCATCGAACATATATTATTATTATTATTATTATTATTATTATTATTATTATTATTATTATTATTATTATTATTATTATTATCGTCATGTGATAGTTATATTTGTTACTTTTTATTGTTTGTTTTAATAAATTTATTTTTGTTTGTGTAATGTTTTCAGTGGAGTGTTGATGTTTCGAAGGTATAGTGTAGTTTTGAGGTTATCATTTGCATTTACTTTTTGTTTATTTTTACATTTTTAGGACAGCTTAATTGTATTTTTGTGGTTCCTTCTGTAGAAGTTGAATGCTTCTATTTTCAGGTTGCCTTTTATTTGTGAGGTGGGTCCATTTTTTAACGGCATGGTGATATTGTGTACATGCTGGTATTTATTGCGTGTTTTCTTATATTATTTACTGTCTATTCGGATGTGCTTGGCTGTGAGCAAGTGATCGCAGGGGGTACATCGAGCTGCAGAGTTCTACTTTGAGTAGCTATGTGTGTGTGAGATGTGTATGTCTTTAACACAATATCAGATAATGTTTATGTGTTTTTCAGTCTGACTATCGGTTATGTTCATATTGTTTGTTGTTTGAAAGCATATCCCATATTGTTTGCGGTTTTCTTTTAATGTTTTGTGTGATCTTATTTTTCTAGTCTCTATATGGAAGTTTAATGTTTGTTATAGAAATGTTGGTTGCCATTTTTTCCAGTGTATCAGATTTTGATTTAACCATTGTAAGACTGAATTTATTTATAAACGACCAACTTTTATCCCAAAACAAAGACTCCTATCAACGTCGCACTGCCATTAAAAAATTCCCACAATGCACAGCGACTGAATGGCCTTTTAGTAAACATCCTAAAAGACAAAATAAACGAGATAATTGTAGTTTTGGGGGACATACCGGGTGACCGTCCTTAAATAAATGCCACCCATGGAATCGTTAATAAAATTCACAATCCTTTTCGCAATCCAACCATATTAGATTAAAATAAATTTCCGTCAATGCCTGACTTGGCCACCAAGTTTCAGTCATGAACGTCCATCAGTCTTTGTTGTATTGCCATTTAATCCTATGCAGATGCACATTATTGATCATTGCATCAGTAGATCATATAATGATGAATCAGCTTCACATTTATTGGAGCTTGACCCTCCCCAGGCTTTTATCTGCGGAGTTATCTCAAAGATAATATTTATCAAAATATTCCTCAGATAATTCGTGAATTGAAGAGGACAATCATAGGACAAACCAAGGCAGCACCAAGAAAGAACTGTGTCAGAGTTATTAACAATTTTGCATGTGGTGTCCAAGTATACTTTATTGCATTTTATTTGTTTAACATATTTCACCCCAAACAAGGCAATGGCCACTGTAGACGTAAGGGGCTACTGAGAATTAGTGTGAAAGTCTTTTGGGTCATCCTAAATTGGGAGCTGTGCAGCTTGTTCACATTAGTTTTAAATTTCTGCATGTCGGCAGAAGGGAGTTCCAAAGGCCGACATCGCAAGGTAAAAAGCTATTGGAGTAGAAGGCTCTCCAGAATCTGGAGACCTCCACAGTGAATGGATGGGATTTAGCTGATTATCGGGCTGGTCGAGTGTATTTACGTCGAGAGGACATTAGAGCAGCAAGTTCATCGGAGGACATTCCATTGAAGTACTTGTAAAACAAGCACAAGGATGCAACATTACAGCGATAGGACAGGGGCTGGAGCTTGGTGGATAGTGAGGGTCCTATTAGATTAGCAACTCTTTTCTTTACCTTATTTAAGAGGGAGCCCAGATGTGACAACAATACTCTATGCATCGGCGGATGGTGGCTTTGTATAGATATAGGATAATGTCAGGTGTGAGAAGTTTACTTGCACGGTAGAGGAAGCCCACTCTCTTTGTAGCAACCTTGGCAATGTCTTCAATGTATTTGTTCCAATTCATGTTTCCTGTGAATGTTAGGCCGAGGAGTTTGAACGTTGGACTCTCAGGTAGGGTGTTATTGCCATAACAATCGGTGGTTGAAGAGGTTTCTTGTAATTGATGAAGAAAAGGAGCTTTGTCTTAGCAGCATTAAATGTTACCATCTATTTATGACTTTATTCCACTACAGACTGGAGGTCACTTTCTAAGAATTCAGTTATTTCCTCGGATATGTGCGCGTCTGTTTTGCCCACATGACGAGAGTATAGCATGTTTTCATCAATAAATATATCCATCTCAGATAGAATGTCATCAGGGAGGTCATTTATGAAAATCAGGAACAATAAATGTCCAAGGATCGATTCCTGAGGTACACCTGTATTTATGTCATGTTGTTAAATGGTGATATAACAAAGACTGTTGGACATTCATGACTGAGAATTGGTGGACAAGTCAGGCATAGACTGAGCTTTATTTGTACCAAATATAGTTAGATTGCAGGAAAGATTCTGAATTTTTCTTAACGATTTTGTTGGCGGCATTTTATTTTAGGGAGGGGGCACCCTGTATATATCCTATTAGGAATGCTTAAAACCAAGTGGAAAAAATGGGTCCTTCTAGTCATGAAAAAGGTTAAAAAAAGAGCGGGTATAACTATTTGCTAAACTGTCATATTATTTCTATCTTTCTTTGTTTCTAGTTCACACTTCTTGTTATATATTACTTAGCAGTGATATCAGTGGCGTAGCTAGACCTTTTACCGCCCGGGGCGGTAGTAAAATTTGCCCCCCCCCCGGCATTTGGGTGCCCGGAAAATTCGTCCATGGATAATTCGCCCATGGATAATTCGTCCATGGAAAATTTTTTGCTAGGTAGGAAAACTGGTCCATTATTATTAAGTTAACATTATTCTTAATTTTCATACCTTGCGAAAATTAGTTCTACGGTATCTAATTTTCCTAAATTCAATTAAATTAAAATTAAAATATGAAAACTGATTTTTAATATTTTTTATTCATTTGAGATTTTATCTGTTTTCCTTTTGTTTTAAGTAGATGGTGGGGGTTGCCCGGGGTGATTTTGTCCGATCCCCCAACTAGCAATTGTAAAGTTTACAAGGAGTTATAAAAAGTATGCTACAAAAACAAACGTTTGGACAGTAATAAAATTAATGAATTCAATCTTTCGCATCTAATGTTATTTCCTCTTTGATGTCGGTGTATATACACCCAAATATCCAACTTTCTTTTCGCACCTATTCGATAAAAATTTATATGAAAGTTCCCCTTTAAGTATGAAATCTTTCTGAGGTCATTTTGTTTTTTTGGTGCTTGGCCGAAGCCTAGGCTTGGCCCTATCCTGTTAGGTCAGCCGGTCACTGAGTATATCTCCAGAAATAATTAATGCTTGCATTTTTTAAACTTAGTGATTGAAATGAATTAAAGCAATTTATTCTCAATTAATGGAAATTTTGTTCAAGAATTAAAACCAGCCATATATATATATATATATATATATATATATATACATATATATGTATGTATATATGCGTATTTATATATGTGTATGTGTGTGTATATATGTATATATGTATATATGCACGTATGTATGTATATATGTATATGTATGTATAAATATATGTGTATATGCACATATATATGTATATATGCACATATATAGTTATAAAATAAATACGTATTTATTATAATGCTCCCATAATGTTGAGCATAATGAGAGCCGAAAATGGCAAACGGCCGTAAGCGAATATAGCAATGAGAAAAAAACAAAGAAGTGGCGAGAAACTCTAGCTAGATTGCTGGACATTATCAGATTTCTCGCCAAGCAGAATCTGGCGCTACGAGGTCACCGGGAAGACATCCATAATGATGAAAGGGGACAAGAAAACAAAGGAAATTTCTTGGAATTGGTAAATCTATTGGCTAAATATGACCCTGTACTCCGTGAACATTTGGTTAAAGTTAACCTACGGAAGAAATTCACTATTTCTTATCTGTCACCAGAAATTCAAAATGAGTTTGTGAGCATTTTAGCAAAGCAGGTCAGAAAGAAAATTATCGATCAGATAAAGAAAAGCAAGTATTTTTGTATAATTTTTGATAGTACTCCCGATGTATCTCACAAGGACCAGATGAGTGAGGTGTTGCGCTACGTGAAAGTTGACAGAAATGAAGTGACGGTGGAGGAGTCGTTTCTCCGCTTCATCGAAACAAAGGGTAAAAGCGCGGAGGACATTTCTGAACTCATTTTGAGAGAATTGGAGAATGATGAGATACAGATTGGTGACTGTATTGGCCAGGCATTTGACAATGCCGCTGTTATGGCAGGTCACCGATCGGGTGTGCAGAAACGAATCTCTGAAATCAACCCAAAAGCTCTATTTGTGCCATGCACCAACCATTCACTAAATCTGGCTTGTGTACATGCAGCTTCAGTAGCGGTTCACTCTGTTACATTTTTTGGCACACTGGACCGGTTATTCTCGTTCTTTTCTGCATCTACACATCGCTGGGACATCTTGATTCAGTTGACCGGTCTAAGTATCAAACGGACTGTGGATACTAGATGGAGTAGTCGAGCAGATGCTGTAGATGTTGTGATAAAAACAATAGTGGAAGTCGTCATTGCCCTGGAACAGCTCACAGAAGAAGGAGAAAATGCAACCACAAGATCAGATGCATCTTTAATTCTCAACTCGGTACTATCGTTTCCGTTTCTTTTATTTCTGAACCTTTGGAAAACTATTCTCCCAGAAATCAATGATGCCCAGAAATATCTTCAAAAAAAAGGGCTGGATCTGCAACAAAGTTCTGTCAGGCTGACGGCGTTGAAAGATTTCCTTCTTCAGAATAGAGAAAAGATAGTGGACACTGCAATAGACGAGTCAAAAACACTCTGCTCTGAAATGGGGATAAGCATGGAGCGTCGTATTCGCAAAAAGAAACGAATGGATGGTGAAGGATTGACTGATGCAGCGCTGAGTTTTGATACTGAGTTGAGACGGGAAATGCTGTCTGTCATAGACAGATAGACTGAAGAAATATCTTGCAGATTTCAACAAGTTCACAATCTTGCAAATAAATACGCTTTTCTTATACCGTCAAATCTGCTTGATGATAATTATGATTGTCAGCTTGGTGGATTTGACAAAGATATAGAAAAAGAGAAATTCTTTGCTGAAAAGAAGAGGTTACAGTATGTTGTAAAAGCTTCAGAAAAAGACAAAATCGATGGACCTCTTGAACTTTTGAACTTTATACAAAGATACCAACTTGGGGATTCCGTCCCTAATATTGTGATCTTGCTGAGAATTTTCCTAATCAGAGCTATTAGCGTTGCTAGCTGTGAGCGCTCTTTCTCAAAACTGAAGCTCATAAAAAACTACCTTAGATCAGCAATGAGCCAGACAAGACTTACAGACTTGGCAATCCTCTCAATAGAGAGGGAACTTGTCGAGGAAGTGAATTTTGATAGAGTCATTGATAACTTTGCCGAAAAAAAGGCGCGAAAAATCTGTTTGTAAATTTTCAACCGACTTGATGCCTTGCGACAGTTCTCTCACAAAAAATAAATTTATAGCCTTATTTGCCATTCATAAATACATTTGTTTAAAATATATTAAAACTATTTTTAAAAGAGTTGAAACGTTATTAACAACAACAAATTTCTGAAAACCGAGCGATTACACACACGGATTTAAAAAAGCACCGATACAAGACGTTTTTTCTCTTTGGAGAGCTCGCCCTCTTAGTAATAACATTATGAAGACAAAGAAAAGAAAACTACATCGGACTATTCTCTCCTTGATACATCCATGTTATTTGGCGAAAATTCGGACTTTAACAACAACGACAAAAAAGTAAATAAAAATGATTTTATCATTTCATAACATTTTCAGGTTTTCAAATGTTCTCATTTAAATTTATTATTATATAAAATTATAGTATAAAATTTCATATTTTTTGTTAACTTTTGTTTTTTTTAATTTTTTTCTCTACTTTCTATTTTTACCCTCTCAAAATGCCGCCCCCTCAGGTATGCCGCCCGGGGCGGCCCGCCCCCCTCGCCCCCCCCTAGCTACGCCAGTGAGTGATATGCTTTTGAAGGATTTGCAAGTTTAATAATCACTTGTTGAGAATACATTAGTGAAGCTACACACACGTAAGATAGAGGCGCACATACGCCTGTCGAGATAATCCAGTGAAAAGCAACTCTTTGCTAAGAAAAAGGGATATCCATATAATTAAGATAAGTGAAATTCAGTTAATGTTTGAAAATTCCTTGTCATTCTTCTTTAAGAACGCGCTTCGGCTACTTCCAGAGGAAAGAATCAACAGGACATTTCTTTAACCAATGAGAAAGAGGAGTTGACCAAGAAATGACACCACCCCCCTCGTTTTAGGAGTATTGTACTGGAAAAGGCAAGATTAAAAAAAAAGAATGACAAAGTAATTCATTTTTATTGGCAACTTAAGACTACAAAAGATAAAGAGCTTCTACAGAAATGAGAGTTCAAAGAGTGCAAGGAACGTTCTGGTGAACAAAAAGTGTTTGTCTGTAAGGAGAAATTAAGCAGACAAGTTCATTTCAGCTAGCACCATGTACGTTCACGTGTATGTAAATTCAATAGGCATAGTGATATGTGTGTATATGTGCATGTGACGGGCAGGGTGTATATGTTCTCACTATGTATAGTAGTTAATGAAAGCCTCTCGTCATGTGTGTAGTATTTGTTAAAGGTCGTTCAGCCCAATGTGGCTTGCCAGAATGTGTCGGATGCCCCTGTGAAAGAAAAATGCTGTGTGTGGGTTTTTATACTACGTGTAAGATTTTGGAAATGAACATTTCTTGCACTGTGATTAATTTAAAGAAACTGCTGATTTGAACTGTTGTCCAATCAAGAGTCGATACATAAAAAAATTATTCGCTGCTGCTTCGAACAGTATATAAAATTCTTTTAACATGCAAGGAGGAAATTTCAAGTCTAATCAATGATGAAAAATTCCTAAGGGATATAATTTGGTGCAGAATTTAAATTTAATTCTGGAGAGCAACCCTGTTAATACTAGAAGAATTAAAACAAATATTTCATTATGTGATGATCTGACTCAATTAGGATTTGATATAAAAAGTAACAATTGAGCTCAACATTCTCCACCTCAAAATGGAACCGATTAAATTGCCCTATTTAAGATGCTGCATGCCTTTTTACAAGTATTTGAGATTTTAACATAAAAAAGAAGACTTGTTCCCTATTAATTTAATAAAGTATCTCATTGGCTAACCAGGTCTCTTTAACAGAAACATTGTTAATTTAATTACAATAATGAAGTGCCGTCTATTTTTAAGTCCGGTTCGAAGAATATGCATAATAATCAAATTTTAAATCGCATGCAGAGAAAGCAAAAAAAGGCAATGGATATTCTTAAGATGTGTTCATTCAATCTGAGTGTTTAGCAAGTAACATGCTATTTCAAACTTAAGCATGACAAACCAATAAAAATGTTATTTCAAACGTAAGCATGACAAACCAATAAAAATGCTATTTCAAACTTCAGTATGACAAACCAATGAAAAAACTTAAGCATGACAGACCTATGAAAATGCTATTTCAAACTTGAGCATAACAGACCTATGAAAATGCTATTTCAAACTAAAGCATGACAGACCAATGAAAATGATATTTCAAACAGTCACAACAACATGGTGAGAACAGTCTTTCTAACTTAAGCATTATAGTCCGATTAAAGATATAACAATTCTTGGACACATCTAAAATATGTGTTGTAGAGAAACTACTTACACCCCCTTCCCTATACAATGAACTATTCTGAATAGCATAGAAATGATGACAATGCTAGGCTCGAGGAATATGATGGAATACCAGTACAGCCCAGCTGTTCCCTGTATATATTAAAGGTCAGTTACCAAGCTTGTAACTACCTATTCATTAGACGGTACTTCTGCAGTTTACAGACCATGCTGAAATATTAATGTTATTATTTAAAAACCTATTCTTAACATGGGCCGGGTGTGTGCTGTGTTAACTATTCTGTACTTTGACATAACAGTTTAATAAAAAAAAGATACCGTAAAAATTGAATTTAACTTGAAAATCCTGTCTAAAAAATAAAATGTTCCATACACTGTAAAAGTACCCATTGTTTAGTTACGGTAATAAACCTTTTTATATTTTCATGTTTGCCATTCAAGTTATTATTGAATACCTTTGAATAACATTACAGTTGTGGCCTTAAAGAGACAGAAATAAATAAGACAACAAGACGGTAGTTAACAAAAGTATGTTGATCATTCAAGTAATTATTAAATACCTTTGAATAACATTACATTTGTGGCCTTCAAGAGACAGAAATAAATAAGACAACAAGACGGTAGTTAACAAAAGTATGTTGATCATTCAAGTAATTATTGAATACCTTTGAATAACATTACAGTTGTGGCCTTAAATAGACAGAAAGAAATAAGACAACAAGACGGTAGTTTACAAAAGTGTGTTGATCATTCAAGTAATTATTAAATACCTTTGAATAACATTACAGTTGTGGCCTTAAATAGACAGAAAGAAATAAGACAACAAGACGGTAGTTAACAAAAGTATGTTGATCATTCAAGTAATTATTAAATACCTTTGAATAACATTACAGTTGTGGCCTCAAATAGACAGAAAGAAATAAGACAACAAGACGGTAGTTAACAAAAGTATGTTGATCATTCAAGTAATTATTAAATACCTTTGAATAACATTACAGTTGTGGCCTTAAATAGACAGAAAGAAATAAGACAACAAGACGGTAGTTAACAAAAGTATGTTGATCATTCAAGTAATTATTAAATACCTTTGAATAACATTACAGTTGTGGCCTCAAATAGACAGAAAGAAATAAGACAACAAGACGGTAGTTAACAAAAGTATGTTGATCATTCAAGTAATTATTGAATACCTTTGAATAACATTACAGTTGTGGCCTTAAATAGACAGAAAGAAATAAGACAACAAGACGGTAGTTAACAAAAGTATGTTGATCATTCAAGTAATTATTAAATACCTTTGAATAACATTACAGTTGTGGCCTTAAATAGACAGAAAGAAATAAGACAACAAGATGGTAGTTAACAAAAGTATGTTGATCATTCAAGTAATTATTGAATACCTTTGAATAACATTACAGTTGTGGCTTTAAATAGACAGAAACAAAAATAAGACAACAAGACGGTAGTTAACAAAAGTATGTTGATCATTCAAGTAATTATTAAATACCTTTGAATAACATTACAGTTGTGGCCTTAAATAGACAGAAAGAAATAAGACAACAAGACGGTAGTTAACAAAAGTATGTTGATCATTCAAGTAATTATTGAATACCTTTGAATAACATTACAGTTGTGGCCTTAAATAGACAGAAAGAAATAAGACAACAAGACGGTAGTTAACAAAAGTATGTTGATCATTCAAGTAATTATTGAATACCTTTGAATAACATTACAGTTGTGGCCTTAAATAGACAGAAAGAAATAAGACAACAAGACGGTAGTTAACAAAAGTATGTTGATCATTCAAGTAATTATTAAATACCTTTGAATAACATTACAGTTGTGGCCTTAAATAGACAGAAAGAAATAAGACAACAAGACGGTAGTTAACAAAAGTATGTTGATCATTCAAGTAATTATTAAATACCTTTGAATAACATTACAGTTGTGGCTTTAAATAGACAGAAAGAAATAAGACAACAAGACGGTAGTTAACAAAAGTATGTTGATCATTCAAGTAATTATTAAATACCTTTGAATAACATTACAGTTGTGGCTTTAAATAGACAGAAAGAAATAAGACAAAAAGAAGGTAGTTACCAAAAGTATGTTGATCATTCAAGTAATTATTAAATACCTTTGAATAACATTACAGTTGTGGCTTTAAATAGACAGAAAGAAATAAGACAACAAGACGGTAGTTAACAAAAGTATGTTGATCATTCAAGTAATTATTGAATACCTTTGAATAACATTACAGTTGTGGCCTTAAATAGACAGAAAGAAATAAGACAACAAGACGGTAGTAAACAAAAGTATGTTGATCATTCAAGTAATTATTAAATACCTTTGAATAACATTACAGTTGTGGCTTTAAATAAACAGAAAGAAATAAGACAACAAGACGGTAGTTAACAAAAGTATGTTGATCATTCAAGTAATTATTAAATACCTTTGAATAACATTACAGTTGTGGCCTTAAATAGACAGAAAGAAATAAGACAACAAGACGGTAGTTAACAAAAGTATGTTGATCATTCAAGTAATTATTGAATACCTTTGAATAACATTACAGTTGTGGCCTTAAATAGACAGAAAGAAATAAGACAACAAGACGGTAGTTAAAAAAATTATGTTGGTCATTCAAGTAATTATTGAATACCTTTGAATAACATTACAGTTGTGGCCTTAAATAGACAGAAAGAAATAAGACAACAAGACGGTAGTAAACAAAAGTATGTTGATCATTCAAGTAATTATTAAATACCTTTGAATAACATTACATTTGTGGCCTTAAATAGACAGAAAGAAATAAGACAACAAGACGGTAGTTAACAAAAGTATGTTGATCATTAAAGTAGTTATTAAATACCTTTGAATAACATTACAATTGTGGCTTTAAATAGACAGAAAGAAATAAGAAAACAAGACGGTAGTTAACAAAAGTATGTTAATTATTCAAGTAATTATTGAATACCTTTGAATAACATTACATTTGTGGCCTTAAATTGACAGAAAGAAATAAGACAACAAGACGGTAGTTAACAAAAGTATGTTGATCATTCAAGAAATTATTGAATACCTTTGAATAACATTACAGTTGTGGCTTTAAATAGACAGAAAGAAATAAGACAACAAGACGGTAGTTAACAAAAGTATGTTGATCATTCAAGTAATAATTGAATACCTTTGAATAACATTACAGTTGTGGCCTTAAATAGACAGAAAGAAATAAGACAACAAGACGGTAGTTAACAAAAGTATGTTGATCATTCAAGTAATTATTGAATACCTTTGAATAACATTACAGTTGTGGCTTTAAATAGACAGAAAGAAATAAGACAACAAGACGGTAGTTAACAAAAGTATGTTGATCATTCAAGTAATTATTAAATACCTTTGAATAACATTACAGTTGTGGCTTTAAATAGACAGAAAGAAATAAGACAACAAGACGGTAGTTAACAAAAGTATGTTGATCATTCAAGTAATTATTGAATACCTTTGAATAACATTACAGTTGTGGCCTTAAATAGACAGAAAGAAATAAGACAACAAGACGGTAGTAAACAAAAGTATGTTGATCATTCAAGTAATTATTAAATACCTTTGAATAACATTACAGTTGTGGCTTTAAATAAACAGAAAGAAATAAGACAACAAGACGGTAGTTAACAAAAGTATGTTGATCATTCAAGTAATTATTAAATACCTTTGAATAACATTACAGTTGTGGCCTTAAATAGACAGAAAGAAATAAGACAACAAGACGGTAGTTAACAAAAGTATGTTGATCATTCAAGTAATTATTGAATACATTTGAATAACATTACAGTTGTGGCCTTAAATAGACAGAAAGAAATAAGACAACAAGACGGTAGTTAAAAAAATTATGTTGGTCATTCAAGTAATTATTGAATACCTTTGAATAACATTACAGTTGTGGCCTTAAATAGACAGAAAGAAATAAGACAACAAGACGGTAGTAAACAAAAGTATGTTGATCATTCAAGTAATTATTAAATACCTTTGAATAACATTACATTTGTGGCCTTAAATAGACAGAAAGAAATAAGACAACAAGACGGTAGTTAACAAAAGTATGTTGATCATTAAAGTAGTTATTAAATACCTTTGAATAACATTACAATTGTGGCTTTAAATAGACAGAAAGAAATAAGAAAACAAGACGGTAGTTAACAAAAGTATGTTAATTATTCAAGTAATTATTGAATACCTTTGAATAACATTACATTTGTGGCCTTAAATTGACAGAAAGAAATAAGACAACAAGACGGTAGTTAACAAAAGTATGTTGATCATTCAAGAAATTATTGAATACCTTTGAATAACATTACAGTTGTGGCTTTAAATAGACAGAAAGAAATAAGACAACAAGACGGTAGTTAACAAAAGTATGTTGATCATTCAAGTAATAATTGAATACCTTTGAATAACATTACAGTTGTGGCCTTAAATAGACAGAAAGAAATAAGACAACAAGACGGTAGTTAACAAAAGTATGTTGATCATTCAAGTAATTATTGAATACCTTTGAATAACATTACAGTTGTGGCTTTAAATAGACAGAAAGAAATAAGACAACAAGACGGTAGTTAACAAAAGTATGTTGATCATTCAAGTAATTATTGAATACCTTTGAATAACATTACAGTTGTGGCCTTAAATAGACAGAAAGAAATAAGACAACAAGACGGTAGTTAACAAAAGTATGTTGATCATTCAAGTAATTATTAAATACCTTTGAATAACATTACAGTTGTGGCCTTAAATAGACAGAAAGAAATAAGACAACAAGACGGTAGTTAACAAAAGTATGTTGATCATTCAAGTAATTATTAAATACCTTTGAATAACATTACAGTTGTGGCT
This sequence comes from Sepiola atlantica, assembly GCA_963556195.1. NCBI lineage: Eukaryota > Metazoa > Mollusca > Cephalopoda > Sepiida > Sepiolidae > Sepiola > Sepiola atlantica. The sequence continues at coordinate 42,885,848 of OY744530.1, read as the reverse complement.
TTAAATAGACAGAAAGAAATAAGACAACAAGACGGTAGTTAACAAAAGTATGTTGATCATTCAAGTAATTATTAAATACCTTTGAATAACATTACAGTTGTGGCTTTAAATAGACAGAAAGAAATAAGACAACAAGACGGTAGTTAACAAAAGTATGTTGATCATTCAAGTAATTATTAAATACCTTTGAATAACATTACAGTTGTGGCTTTAAATAGACAGAAAGAAATAAGACAACAAGACGGTAGTTAACAAAAGTATGTTGATCATTCAAGTAATTATTGAATACCTTTGAATAACATTACAGTTGTGGCCTTAAATAGACAGAAAGAAATAAGACAACAAGACGGTAGTAAACAAAAGTATGTTGATCATTCAAGTAATTATTAAATACCTTTGAATAACATTACAGTTGTGGCTTTAAATAAACAGAAAGAAATAAGACAACAAGACGGTAGTTAACAAAAGTATGTTTATCATTCAAGTAATTATTAAATACCTTTGAATAACATTACAGTTGTGGCCTTAAATAGACAGAAAGAAATAAGACAACAAGACGGTAGTTAACAAAAGTATGTTGATCATTCAAGTAATTATTGAATACCTTTGAATAACATTACAGTTGTGGCCTTAAATAGACAGAAAGAAATAAGACAACAAGACGGTAGTTAAAAAAATTATGTTGGTCATTCAAGTAATTATTGAATACCATTGAATAACATTACAGTTTTGGCCTTAAATAGACAGAAAGAAATAAGACAACAAGACGGTAGTTAACAAAAGTATGTTGATCATTCAAGTAATTATTAAATACCTTTGAATAACATTACATTTGTGGCCTTAAATAGACAGAAAGAAATAAGACAACAAGACGGTAGTTAACAAAAGTATGTTGATCATTAAAGTAGTTATTAAATACCTTTGAATAACATTACAATTGTGGCTTTAAATAGACAGAAAGAAATAAGAAAACAAGACGGTAGTTAACAAAAGTATGTTAATTATTCAAGTAATTATTGAATACCTTTGAATAACATTACATTTGTGGCCTTAAATTGACAGAAAGAAATAAGACAACAAGACGGTAGTTAACAAAAGTATGTTGATCATTCAAGAAATTATTGAATACCTTTGAATAACATTACAGTTGTGGCTTTAAATAGACAGAAAGAAATAAGACAACAAGACGGTAGTTAACAAAAGTATGTTGATCATTCAAGTAATAATTGAATACCTTTGAATAACATTACAGTTGTGGCCTTAAATAGACAGAAAGAAATAAGACAACAAGACGGTAGTTAACAAAAGTATGTTGATCATTCAAGTAATTATTGAATACCTTTGAATACCATTACAGTTGTGGCTTTAAATAGACAGAAAGAAATAAGACAACAAGACGGTAGTTAACAAAAGTATGTTGATCATTCAAGTAATTATTGAATACCTTTTAATAACATTACAGTTGTGGCTTTAAATAGACAGAAAGAAATAAGACAACAAGACGGTAGTTAACAAAAGTATGTTGATCATTCAAGTAATTATTAAATACCTTTGAATAACATTACAGTTGTGGCTTTAAATAGACAGAAAGAAATAAGACAACAAGACGGTAGTTAACAACAGTATGTTGATCATATAAGTAATTATTGAATACCTTTGAATAACATTACAGTTGTGGCTTTAAATAGACAGAAAGAAATAAGACAACAAGACGGTAGTTAACAAAAGTATGTTGATCATTCAAGTAATTATTAAATACCTTTGAATAACATTACAGTAGTGGCTTTAAATAGACAGAAAAAAATAAGACAACAAGACGGTAGTTAACAAAAGTATGTTGATCATTCAAGTAATTATTGAATACCTTTGAATAACATTACAGTTGTGGCCTTAAATAGACAGAAAGAAATAAGACAACAAGACGGTAGTTAACAAAAGTATGTTGATCATTCAAGTAATTATCAAATACCTTTGAATAAAATTACAGTTGTGGCCTTAAATAGACAGAAAGAAATAAGACAACAAGACGGTAGTTAACAAAAGTATGTTTATCATTCAAGTAATTATTAAATACTATTGAATAACATTACAGTTGTGGCTTTAAATAGACAGAAAGAAATAAGACAACAAGACGGTAGTTAACAAAAGTATGTTGATCATTCAAGTAATTATTAAATACCTTTGAATAACATTACAGTTGTGGCCTTAAATAGACAGAAAGAAATAAGACAACAAGACGGTAGTTAACAAAAGTATGTTGATCATTCAAGTAATTATTGAATACCTTTGAATAACATTACAGTTGTGGCCTTAAATAGACGGAAAGAAATAAGACAACAAGACGGTAGTTAACAAAAGTATGTTGATAATTCAAGTAATTATTGAATACCTTTGAATAACATTACATTTGTGGCTTTAAATAGACAGAAATCAATAAGACAACAAGACGGTAGTTAACAAAAGTATGTTGATCATTCAAGTAATTATTAAATACCTTTGAATAACATTACCGTTGTGGCCTTAAATAGACAGAAAGAAATAAGACAACAAGACGGTAGTTTAAAAAAATGTGTGTTGATCATTCAAGTAATTATTAAATACCTTTGAATAACATTACATTTGTGGCCTTAAATAGACAGAAAGAAATAAGACAACAAGACGGTAGTTAACAAAAGTATGTTGATCATTCAAGTAATTATTGAATACCTTTGAATAACATTACAGCTGTGGCTTTAAATAGACAGAAAGAAATAAGACAACAAGACGGTAGTTAACAAAAGTATGTTGATCATTCAAGTAATTATTAAATACCTTTGAATAACATTACAGTTGTGGCTTTAAATAGACAGAAAGAAATAAGACAACAAGACGGTAGTTAACAAAAGTATGTTGATCATTCAAGTAATTATTGAATACCTTTGAATAACATTACAGTTGTGGCCTTAAATAGACAGAAAGAAATAAGACACCAAGACGGTAGTTTACAAAAGTGTGTTGATCATTCAAGTAATTATTAAATACCTTTGAATAACATTACATTTGTGGCCTTAAATCGACAGAAAGAAATAAGACAACAAGACGGTAGTTAACAAAAGTATGTTGATCATTCAAGTAATTATTGAATACCTTTGAATAACATTACATTTGTGGCTTTTAATAGACAGAAAGAAATAAGACAACAAGACGGTAGTTAACAAAAGTATGTTTATTATTCAAGTAATTATTAAATACCTTTGAATAACATTACAGTTGTGGCTTTAAATAGACAGAAAGAAATAAGACAACAAGACGGTAGTTAACAAAAGTATGTTGATCATTTAAGTAATTATTGAATACCTTTGAATAACATTACAGTTGTGGCCTTAAATAGACAGAAAGAAATAAGACAACAAGACGGTAGTTAACAAAAGTATGTTGATCATTCAAGTAATTATTGACCACCTTTGAATAACATTACAGTTGTGGCTTTAAATAGACAGAAAGAAATAAGACAACAAGACGGTAGTTAACAAAAGTATGTTGATCATTCAAGTAATTATTGAATACCTTTGAATAACATTACAGTTGTGGCTTTAAATAGACAGAAAGAAATAAGACAACAAGACGGTAGTTAACAAAAGTATGTTGATCATTCAAGTAATTATTAAATACCTTTGAATAACATTACAGTTGTGGCTTTAAATAGACAGAAAGAAATAAGACAACAAGACGGTAGTTAACAACAGTAGGTTGATCATTCAAGTAATTATTAAATACTTTTGAATAACATTACAGTTGTGGCTTTAAATAGACAGAAAGAAATAAGACAACAAGACGGTAGTTAACAAAAGTATGTTGATCATTCAAGTAATTATTGAATACCTTTGAATAACATTACAGTTGTGGCTTTAAATAGACAGAAAGAAATAAGACAACAAGACGGTTGTTAACAAAAGTATGTTGATCATTCAAGTAATTATTAAATACCTTTGAATAACATTACAGTTGTGGCTTTAAATAGACAGAAAGAAATAAGACAACAAGACGGTAGTTAACAACAGTATGTTGATCATTCAAGTAATTATTAAATACCTTTGAATAACATTACAGTTGTGGCTTTAAATAGACAGAAAGAAATAAGACAACAAGACGGTAGTTAACAAAAGTATGTTGATCATTCAAGTAATTATTGAATACCTTTGAATAACATTACAGTTGTGGCTTTAAATAGACAGAAAGAAATAAGACAACAAGACGGTAGTTAACAAAAGTATGTTGATCATTCAAGTAATTATTGAATACCTTTGAATAACATTACAGTTGTGGCTTTAAATAGACAGAAAGAAATAAGACAACAAGACGGTAGTTAACAAAAGTATGTTGATCATTCAAGTAATTATTAAATACCTTTGAATAACATTACAGTAGTGGCTTTAAATAGACAGAAAAAAATAAGACAACAAGACGGTAGTTAACAAAAGTATGTTGATCATTCAAGTAATTATTGAATACCTTTGAATAACATTACAGTTGTGGCCTTAAATAGACAGAAAGAAATAAGACAACAAGACGGTAGTTAACAAAAGTATGTTGATCATTCAAGTAATTATCAAATACCTTTGAATAACATTACAGTTGTGGCCTTAAATAGACAGAAAGAAATAAGACAACAAGACGGTAGTAAACAAATGTATGTTGATCATTCAAGTAATTATTAAATACCTTTGAATAACATTACAGTTGTGGCTTTAAATAAACAGAAAGAAATAAGACAACAAGACGGTAGTTAACAAAAGTATGTTGATCATTCAAGTAATTATTAAATACCTTTGAATAACATTACAGTTGTGGCCTTAAATAGACAGAAAGAAATAAGACAACAAGACGGTAGTTAACAAAAGTATGTTGATCATTCAAGTAATTATTGAATACCTTTGAATAACATTACAGTTGTGGCCTTAAATAGACAGAAAGAAATAAGACAACAAGACGGTAGTTAAAAAAATTATGTTGGTCATTCAAGTAATTATTGAATACCTTTGAATAACATTACAGTTGTGGCCTTAAATAGACAGAAAGAAATAAGACAACAAGACGGTAGTTAACAAAAGTATGTTGATCATTCAAGTAATTATTAAATACCTTTGAATAACATTACATTTGTGGCCTTAAATTGACAGAAAGAAATAAGACAACAAGACGGTAGTTAACAAAAGTATGTTGATCATTCAAGAAATTATTGAATACCTTTGAATAACATTACAGTTGTGGCTTTAAATAGACAGAAAGAAATAAGACAACAAGACGGTAGTTAACAAAAGTATGTTGATCATTCAAGTAATAATTGAATACCTTTGAATAACATTACAGTTGTGGCCTTAAATAGACAGAAAGAAATAAGACAACAAGACGGTAGTTAACAAAAGTATGTTGATCATTCAAGTAATTATTGAATACCTTTGAATACCATTACAGTTGTGGCTTTAAATAGACAGAAAGAAATAAGACAACAAGACGGTAGTTAACAAAAGTATGTTGATCATTCAAGTAATTATTGAATACCTTTTAATAACATTACAGTTGTGGCTTTAAATAGACAGAAAGAAATAAGACAACAAGACGGTAGTTAACAAAAGTATGTTGATCATTCAAGTAATTATTAAATACCTTTGAATAACATTACAGTTGTGGCTTTAAATAGACAGAAAGAAATAAGACAACAAGACGGTAGTTAACAACAGTATGTTGATCATATAAGTAATTATTGAATACCTTTGAATAACATTACAGTTGTGGCTTTAAATAGACAGAAAGAAATAAGACAACAAGACGGTAGTTAACAAAAGTATGTTGATCATTCAAGTAATTATTAAATACCTTTGAATAACATTACAGTAGTGGCTTTAAATAGACAGAAAGAAATAAGACAACAAGACGGTAGTTAACAAAAGTATGTTGATCATTCAAGTAATTATTGAATACCTTTGAATAACATTACAGTTGTGGCCTTAAATAGACAGAAAGAAATAAGACAACAAGACGGTAGTTAACAAAAGTATGTTGATCATTCAAGTAATTATCAAATACCTTTGAATAAAATTACAGTTGTGGCCTTAAATAGACAGAAAGAAATAAGACAACAAGACGGTAGTTAACAAAAGTATGTTGATCATTCAAGTAATTATTAAATACTATTGAATAACATTACAGTTGTGGCTTTAAATAGACAGAAAGAAATAAGACAACAAGACGGTAGTTAACAAAAGTATGTTGATCATTCAAGTAATTATTAAATACCTTTGAATAACATTACAGTTGTGGCCTTAAATAGACAGAAAGAAATAAGACAACAAGACGGTAGTTAACAAAAGTATGTTGATCATTCAAGTAATTATTGAATACCTTTGAATAACATTACAGTTGTGGCCTTAAATAGACGGAAAGAAATAAGACAACAAGACGGTAGTTAACAAAAGTATGTTGATAATTCAAGTAATTATTGAATACCTTTGAATAACATTACATTTGTGGCTTTAAATAGACAGAAATCAATAAGACAACAAGACGGTAGTTAACAAAAGTATGTTGATCATTCAAGTAATTATTAAATACCTTTGAATAACATTACAGTTGTGGCTTTAAATAGACAGAAAGAAATAAGACAACAAGACGGTAGTTAACAAAAGTATGTTGATCATTCAAGTAATTATTAAATACCTTTGAATAACATTACAGTTGTGGCTTTAAATAGACAGAAAGAAATAAGACAACAAGACGGTAGTAAACAAAAGTATGTTGATCATTCAAGTAATTATTAAATACCTTTGAATAACATTACAGTTGTGGCTTTAAATAAACAGAAAGAAATAAGACAACAAGACGGTAGTTAACAAAAGTATGTTGATCATTCAAGTAATTATTGAATACCTTTGAATAACATTACAGTTGTGGCCTTAAATAGACAGAAAGAAATAAGACAACAAGACGGTAGTTTACAAAAGTGTGTTGATCATTCAAGTAATTATTAAATACCTTTGAATAACATTACATTTGTGGCCTTAAATCGACAGAAAGAAATAAGACAACAAGACGGTAGTTAACAAAAGTATGTTGATCATTCAAGTAATTATTGAATACCTTTGAATAACATTACATTTGTGGCTTTTAATAGACAGAAAGAAATAAGACAACAAGACGGTAGTTAACAAAAGTATGTTTATTATTCAAGTAATTATTAAATACCTTTGAATAACATTACAGTTGTGGCTTTAAATAGACAGAAAGAAATAAGACAACAAGACGGTAGTTAACAAAAGTATGTTGATCATTTAAGTAATTATTGAATACCTTTGAATAACATTACAGTTGTGGCCTTAAATAGACAGAAAGAAATAAGACAACAAGACGGTAGTTAACAAAAGTATGTTGATCATTCAAGTAATTATTGAATACCTTTGAATAACATTACAGTTGTGGCCTTAAATAGACAGAAAGAAATAAGACAACAAGACGGTAGTTAACAAAAGTATGTTGATCATTCAAGTAATTATTGACCACCTTTGAATAACATTACAGTTGTGGCTTTAAATAGACAGAAAGAAATAAGACAAGACGGTAGTTAACAAAAGTATGTTGATCATTCAAGTAATTATTGAATACCTTTGAATAACATTACAGTTGTGGCTTTAAATAGACAGAAAGAAATAAGACAACAAGACGGTAGTTAACAAAAGTATGTTGATCATTCAAGTAATTATTAAATACCTTTGAATAACATTACAGTTGTGGCTTTAAATAGACAGAAAGAAATAAGACAACAAGACGGTAGTTAACAACAGTAGGTTGATCATTCAAGTAATTATTAAATACTTTTGAATAACATTACAGTTGTGGCTTTAAATAGACAGAAAGAAATAAGACAACAAGACGGTAGTTAACAAAAGTATGTTGATCATTCAAGTAATTATTGAATACCTTTGAATAACATTACAGTTGTGGCTTTAAATAGACAGAAAGAAATAAGACAACAAGACGGTTGTTAACAAAAGTATGTTGATCATTCAAGTAATTATTAAATACCTTTGAATAACATTACAGTTGTGGCTTTAAATAGACAGAAAGAAATAAGACAACAAGACGGTAGTTAACAACAGTATGTTGATCATTCAAGTAATTATTAAATACCTTTGAATAACATTACAGTTGTGGCTTTAAATAGACAGAAAGAAATAAGACAACAAGACGGTAGTTAACAAAAGTATGTTGATCATTCAAGTAATTATTGAATACCTTTGAATAACATTACAGTTGTGGCTTTAAATAGACAGAAAGAAATAAGACAACAAGACGGTAGTTAACAAAAGTATGTTGATCATTCAAGTAATTATTGAATACCTTTGAATAACATTACAGTTGTGGCTTTAAATAGACAGAAAGAAATAAGACAACAAGACGGTAGTTAACAAAAGTATGTTGATCATTCAAGTAATTATTAAATACCTTTGAATAACATTACAGTAGTGGCTTTAAATAGACAGAAAAAAATAAGACAACAAGACGGTAGTTAACAAAAGTATGTTGATCATTCAAGTAATTATTGAATACCTTTGAATAACATTACAGTTGTGGCCTTAAATAGACAGAAAGAAATAAGACAACAAGACGGTAGTTAACAAAAGTATGTTGATCATTCAAGTAATTATCAAATACCTTTGAATAACATTACAGTTGTGGCCTTAAATAGACAGAAAGAAATAAGACAACAAGACGGTAGTTAACAAAAGTATGTTGATCATTCAAGTAATTATTAAATACTATTGAAGAACATTACAGTTGTGGCTTTAAATAGACAGAAAGAAATAAGACAACAAGACGGTAGTTAACAAAAGTATGTTGATCATTCAAGTAATTATAAAATACCTTTGAATAACATTACAGTTGTGGCCTTAAATAGACAGAAAGGAATAAGACAACAAGACGGTAGTTAACAAAAGTATGTTGTATCATTCAAGTAATTATTGAATACCTTTGAATAACATTACAGTTGTGGCCTTAAATAGACGGAAAGAAATAAGACAACAAGACGGTAGTTAACAAAAGTATGTTGATCATTCAAGTAATTATTGAATACCTTTGAATAACATTACATTTGTGGCTTTAAATAGACAGAAATAAATAAGACAACAAGACGGTAGTTAACAAAAGTATGTTTATCATTCAAGTAATTATTGAATACCTTTGAATAACATTACATTTGTGGCTTAAATAGACAGAAAGAAATAAGACAACAAGACGGTAGTTAACAAAAGTATGTTGATCATTCAAGTAATTATTGAATACCTTTGAATAACATTACATTTGGTGCCTTAAATAGACAGAAAGAAATAAGACAACAAGACGGTAGTTTACAAAAGTGTGTTGATCATTCAAGTAATTATTAAATACCTTTGAATAACATTACATTTGTGGCCTAAATTCGACAGAAAGAAATAAGACAACAAGACGGTAGTTAACAAAAGTATGTTGATCATTCAAGTAATTATTGAATACCTTTGAATAACATTACATTTGTGGCTTTTAATAGACAAAAAGAAATAAGACAACAAGACGGTAGTTAACAAAAGTATGTTTATTATTCAAGTAATTATTAAATACCTTTGAATAACATTACAGTTGTGGCTTTAAATAGACAGAAAGAAATAAGACAACAAGACGGTAGTTAACAAAAGTATGTTGATCATTTAAGTAATTATTGAATACCTTTGAATAACATTACAGTTGTGGCCTTAAATAGACAGAAAGAAATAAGACAACAAGACGGTAGTTAACAAAAGTATGTTGATCATTCAAGTAATTATTGAATACCTTTGAATAACATTACAGTTGTGGCCTTAAATAGACAGAAAGAAATAAGACAACAAGACGGTAGTTAACAAAAGTATGTTGATCATTCAAGTAATTATTGAATACCTTTGAATAACATTACAGTTGTGGCTTTAAATAGACAGAAAGAAATAAGACAACAAGACGGATGTTAACAAAAGTATGTTGATCATTCAAGTAATTATTGAATACCTTTGAATAACATTACAGTTGTGGCTTTAAATAGACAGAAAGAAATAAGACAACTAGACGGTAGTTAACAAAAGTATGTTGATCATTCAAGTAATTATTAAATACCTTTGAATAACATTACAGTTGTGGCTTTAAATAGACAGAAAGAAATAAGACAACAAGACGGTAGTTAACAACAGTATGTTGATCATTCAAGTAATTATTAAATACCTTTGAATAACATTACAGTTGTGGCTTTAAATAGACAGAAAGAAATAAGACAACAAGACGGTAGTTAACAAAAGTATGTTGATCATTCAAGTAATTATTGAATACCTTTGAATAACATTACAGTTGTGGCTTTAAATAGACAGAAAGAAATAAGACAACAAGACGGTAGTTAACAAAAGTATGTTGATCATTCAAGTAATTATTGAATACCTTTGAATAACATTACAGTTGTGGCTTTAAATAGACAGAAAGAAATAAGACAACAAGACGGTAGTTAACAAAAGTATGTTGATCATTCAAGTAATTATTGAATACCTTTGAATAACATTACAGTTGTGGCTTTAAATAGACAGAAAGAAATAAGACAACAAGACGGTAGTTAACAACAGTATGTTGATCATTCAAGTAATTATTAAATACCTTTGAATAACATTACAGTTGTGGCTTTAAATAGACAGAAAGAAATAAGACAACAAGACGGTAGTTAACAAAAGTATGTTGATCATTGAAGTAATTATTAAATACCTTTGAATAACATTACATTTGGTGCCTTAAATAGACAGAAAGAAATAAGACAACAAGACGGTAGTTAACAAGAGTATGTTGATCATTCAAGTAATTATTAAATACCTTTTAATAACATTACAGTTGTGGCCTTAAATAGACAGAAAGAAATAAGACAACAAGACGGTAGTTAACAAGAGTATGTATATACAGAAAGTACAAAAGTATTCCAGTTACGAAGCATATTTGACTGACAAAAGTGTAAAAATCATTAAAAGCCACCGCTGAATCCTGAAGCTTTGTAATAATGATAAACAGAACGCTACCCTAACCTGTACTTTCAGAACATGTATGGTTACAAAGTTTATTTTATAGGTGAAATGCTGAAATTAGTGACGGAAACTCGAAAATTAGGTAAAATGAGTCTTTTTTAGGGTGAAAATTTAAGCGCAAAGCACCTTTAAGTGCTCAATTTTCAATTTAAGAGATCATATACAGTCTTAAAGCCCTTTCCATAGCATAAAGTAACACCACAGGAGCAATTTGATTTAAGTAGAAATAAAAAAAAAATAAGCTGAAAAGTGGAAAATGCAAACAATTGGAGCGTTAAAAATGTGGACCAAATTCCCATTTTTGGACTAATTCTTGTCATTCAAATATCCCTGGAGGAATGAAAAAAGCAAATCACATGGTTTTAATAGTCCATTTCCATTGAAGACATGATGTTATTAAATAAAATCCCTAGTTTAGTGGGATTTAATTGAACCCATCTTTCAAATTTAATTTTTTTTTCATAAAAAACTGTGTTAGGTGTATAAATTCAAAGTGTGTAAAAATACTGGGTAAAAAATTATTTTTTAAGAATTTAGTTGACAAAATCTTCAAAATTAAATTATAGAAACTTTTGTCAGTTTGAATTTTGCTAAATACCACTAAAAAATTCGTAGTGATTTTTGTTACAGGATGATAATTTTTTTTTAAATTTCAAAAAAATGGTTTAAAAATAGGTTTGGGGCCTTTCTTTTAATTTTTCGACCTTGAAATTAAACAAGAATTACAAGTTACATGATTCTATACTGAAAGGTATTCAAAATTTAGTTGAATTCATTATTATCATTTAATTATAGTGAATACAGAACTTTTGAGCCAACAATTTTTTGCTGATTTCATTCTGTGAAAGACACCTGGAAAGAGTAAGGCCATTTGCCAGAAGATATTACAGTGCTAGAAACGTTCTATTGAATAAAGACATTGCACTGCTCAACATTCTATTATTATGATACCATTAGAATGTAATGACAGTTGATTATGTTGAGAATAGATTTGTTACATTGTAGTTTTTTCATGGAGAAATTGGGTTGTGTTGTTAGTGTGGCAATATTACTTGCTTTGGTCAAAGGGGTATCTCTTAATACCGGCACCAATGTGGCAACATCGTTTGCTTTAGACGGCTGGGCGATCTTTGCCGGACTTTATGTGACGACGGGACGATGTGTGACAACATGTGCACGTATGTGCAATGTCTCATCTTGTTATGGCCAGTGAGCAATCATCGTCTGACGATAGTCACTATCGTCTGCTTCTGGGACTGGCTAGCCGGCTGTTTGGTCGGGACCATCGTGCTGCAAATCAAACATTATGTAATAATGGAACAAACCATTTTACTTTTTGATATAAAAATATAATTTATTATATTTTGAAAAGAAACATCTCAGAGCGTGTGACAAACGTGTCTTCCTCGTTCGGATTTCAAACCAGTCTCTTAATTTTCAATCTCTTTACCAGAGAGAGAGAGAAAGAGAAGGGGAGAAGGTGAGAGAGAAGGAGAGAGAGAGACAGAGGGATAGCGAAAGAGAGAAAGAGAGAGAGAGAGAGAGAGAGAATACAGCGTCATCAGTGTTTCAACAAATCTCGGTGACAGGTTTTCTTTGTCCTCTTGAACCTGGCTGGTGTCTCCAGCATTGTTGATATTTTATTACACCGAATACCCCGATCAGTGAGCTGACATTTTTAGTGCAGCGAATTCAATTTATTTGCAACTCAAGTCTGGCGCAAGGGTTACGAATATAAGTGGAAGCACTTAGCTCCCCAAAAGATTACACATTGTGCCACATTAGTGTTGGCATTAGTAACTAGCAAATTAGATGTTATGTTTTATCAGAGCTTGGATGCATCTAAAATAATGTCCATTTTATCTACACGTTTGACGATGGGAATTCTATTTCAAATTTCAGCGTGACATTCTGTATTATTTGAATTATTCAGACTACTATACTCATCTTGATTGTTATCTTTACAACGTTTCGGGCGATGTAACATCCTTCTACTTCAAGTTAATCTTTTTGAACTTTGGAATGTTTATATCGAACTTGCGAACCTATACGGAATTTCAAACTGTATCTTTTATTTAATCCTAGGGGGTAGATTGTTCTCGTTATGTCAGCCATAACCGGTAAAAGTATTAATTAAGTTTTATAGTCTTGCCTGTAATAAGGATTTAACCATCAACCTCGGGAAGACTGTCACTGAGAACTGATTGTTAATCAACACCTTTATCCGTTGCGCCACGTGTCCATATAGACAGCACAAGAATAATATATCCCCCATGGATTAAATAAGGGGTTCATTTCGATATTCTGTATAGGTTCCTGAGTTCGACATAAAGATTCTCGAGTTCAAAAAGATTCATCTGAAGAAAGACGGGGGTTCTATCGGTTGAATCGTTGAGAAAATAAGAACCAAGATGAGAACAGTAGTCCAAATAATACAAATTATGAATCCTTATCTTAAAAATTTAGTAACATAACTGTGACAGAAAAACTGACAAACAGAGTCTTTTATAGAGATTCTTGGGTGCATCTTAAATAAAATATGTATATCAAAGCTGCACATTTATTGTTACAAACGATTTTTAATGAAGCGTGACAGACTAATGGAGAGATGAAAACGCTATTTCATATATAAGCATGACAGACCGATAACTGAACAGAGCCTTTCATTGGACACATCTAAAATAAGATACGTCCAATTAATGTGACGGATCAACAGACAGAAGAAATTATCGGCTGACTGACAGAATCTCTCGGACAAACAAAATAAATAATAAAATAATATTAATTCATTTATCTCACTTGAACAGGATGATGAAAGAGATTATTATGATTAGAACTCAACACAACTGACTCGAAAGCGTCACGCAATATCGTAGTATCATCATGTAAGGCTTGATTAACTATTATCCACTTCAAATTACATTGCATTTAAAGTTAGCACCCCCTTGCACAAACTTCGTTAAGGTTCTTCATGCAAATTATCTTAATTCAATATTCAATATCCTATATAAATGAGGCCTAATTTGCACCAAGCTGTCTCAGCTTTTGTAGCATGTTAAACGTACAAACCAGAATAAGGCGGGTTCGAGTTGAATAGTAGATTTAAAGAAGGACCTACTCCTGACTAAGACTTATTACACACTTCAGAGTGATGCCCTTCCAAAACAACTTTGGTCTTAATAAACATTTTTTTTTAAATTAAGAAATTATCACATTTAATAAAATCGTACATATATTTGCCACTGACCATTATAAGAGCGCTTTAAGTGACAATAAGGGATAAACAAACATAGTAACACTCATCTCATTATTAAACACATATACGTATATTGTACATATTTTTAGGAAGGGCATCGTAGTCCAATGGTAAGACGCTGAACTATAGACATCGATATCGAAGGTTCGATCCTTGTCTAAGTTAGCTGATGACACGTGTCCATGGATTATATATATATATATATATATATATATATATATATATATATATAGTTTTTATTGCTGTCTGTTTGTTTATTCTAGAATTTTCAAAACCATATATATTCTGAAACTACATTACCCATTATACGGCATAATAACATTGACACACCGTTTTCCATTAGATCACCGAAGTTAAGCGACGTTGAGCATGGCAATTTGGGAATGCCAGGTGCTCTATGTGGTCTGGAGAGGACATGGGCTCCACCAGGTTCTTTCATACCTACTGAAAAGTTATAACAGATTAAATATCTGCATGACTCCCGGACATCCTATCATGGATGGATGGACATTACTCAGGATACTTGGATAAGTATATTTTATTTTGATCAATGTGGTACAATATTATTGTGGGGTCTACGTTCGCACTTGATGTACACAAAATGAAATACAATGTTTTATTTTATTTTATTTATAATTCTAAAAATTATAGAAATTAATCAAATAAGAACAGATATTAATATTGGATTCGTTGCTTGGAGCAGGAGTACATAATGGTAAGCATTGATTCCCGGGAAACGCCAGGTGTGCCTCAAGGGTTCTAAAGACTATAAATTTACTGAAATTTATTTAAATTAATGTCTCTTAACTTACACCCAGTCAATGATAAGTATATCCTTTGGCCCCACCTCAAAAATTGAATATAATAAAATATAAAAAATAAGAATAAAAATGTAATATGGTATTATGGGATGAGTGAAAAAGAATAATAGGTTCTCAATTAAATCCTGAGCAATGCTAGGTCTTCCTGCTAGTGATATTTAATATACAACTTATTAATGTAGTGACCCATTTACAACTGGCCACTCCTTGTTAACCAACTGGATAAGGTTAAACTGAAGATAGCCTTCCCCTTTCTTTCCAAACTTGGACCTTATCACTAATCTGCCTGCTTTGACTTTAAATCAGCACCCAGCAAACAAAAAAATCACCTTACAGGACGAATATTTGGTACTTAATGGTGTGAATGTGTACCTGTCTATATTCGCTGACATTTAACTCTGCTGCTGCATTCTGTCTATCACTCTAAATCAGCTCTGAACCAAGTCTAGTAACCGACGGTCCTCTTTCTTTACAAGAGACTTGCGATCTATCTGTCCATCACAAGACCAACTACAAACAATGATCTTGTGTTCTATCTGCCCTTTTTAAGGAAAGAGTCTGTCCTTTTCAATAATCTACAAGACTTGTGTCCATGTGTCTCTTTCTGGGGACCTTTCCTATCACATTTTGATAATCTACAAAACTTGCATTCTACCTGTCCTTTCCAGGACGAACCTGGTATTTTTCAGGACAATTTGTATTTCAGTCTGCCGAGATGTTACCCTATCCCAGTATGACTTTCCCACCGGACTATTATTGTTCGAGAAGCAACCAGATCTACTGAGCTGTTCTCAGTGAGACGTCAACCATCAATGGTGGATAATCAACTCCACCACATACTCAACATCAACGTTCCTGTAACCCTGGAAACTGAACTAAACCACTTGTATTTGTAATTATTTGGCCAAATAAAATATAATAATATATTTTTATATACAAACTTACTTCCTATGTTTGTCATTTTCTTTGCCAATTGCTGCATTGTCTTGTGTCTAACAAGTTGTAAGACCGATCACTTTAATCACCCAGGCAAAAAGTGATGACATCGACGTGATACACAGACAACGGCCAGGCAAGAAAAAGTGAGAACGCACAATAGAACTGGCGATCGATGTATTAGCTCCCCTTGTATATCTGACACTTCTTAACACAAAAACATCGATGAGACCAAACCTGACCCACCACGGTATCGAACAATGATCTCGTTCAAACGATCGTCAACACACGGAGAATTTGACTTAATAATTGATGGACCCAATGAACATCCTCATTATTCTTTGAATATTCTTCGAGTATTACTAATTTCCTCCAGCAAATGACGTAACATACGGACATTCATAACATAAGAAAAATGGCAGGAATTTCGATCAACGAAGTCATCAGCAAAAGAGCCAAGAACGAATCTCTTCTGTTTAAAGCAGGTATGACATATTACGCTAAATAATGGATATGTGTTGATTAAGTCCTTCATGAAAGATTCAACAACTTTAAATGATGCACATCTACAGCAGTGCAGATTCACTTGCACTCGACACTTCAACTAACTTTGCAGACTAGCTTGCAAAATGACCCAATTCGACCAACTTTTGCAGACTTGCTTGCTAAACAATCCATTTTGATTGATCTTTGCAGACTTACATGCAAGTACAACGTTCAAACTCCTCGGCCTAACATTCACCGGTAACATGAATTCGTACAAATACATAAAAGACATTGCCAAGGCTGTTGCAAAGAAAGTGGGTTCCCTCTACCATGTTAGAAAACTTCTCAAACATGACAGACATTTATAACTTGCTACTTGCTACTCTGGTGCCCCCTCGACGTAAATACACTCGACCACGCCAACAATCAGAAAAATCTCATCCATTCACTGTGGAGGTCCCCAAATGCTGGAGAGCCTTCTACTCCAATAGCTTCTTTCATCGAGCTGCCGGCCTTTGGAACTTCCTCACTGCTTCCTGTTTCCCCGATTGTACCAACATGCAGAAATTTAAAACTAATGTGAACAAACATCTAGCTACACAGCTCCCAACTTAGGATGATCCCCTAAACTTACACCCTAAGTCTACAGTGACAACTTGCCTTGTTTAGGGTGAACTAAGTTTAAAATACAATAAAAACGACCGACTTAAACCAATTATTGCTGACTCACTTGCAAAACAACTCACTTCGACCAACCTCCGCAGACTAGTGTGAATGCAAGTTTGCAAAGGTTGGTCTCTTTAGAACTGCTCATTAAATATTCATGTAATTCACGAGGCTTTTGTAATATATCATTGTGTTACGTTTTGCCAGAAATTATATAAAAACAAATATAAGTTAAAGTTATTTCAATATTATTCATCAAAGGAATAATCACTTCCATTTTCCAACGGAAAGGCAAATGTTTGATTCTCTATTCAAAGAAATACACGCTTTATCGTCCAAAATGTTCGAAAAGTAAATCTTCAACTTGGAACAAATGAGAATTTTTAGTGGCTGATGTTATATATCCGGATAGTTGAAGTAACTAGAACATATATTAGCTAGTACATATAATAACGCGTGATATATGGAATTTAAGAAGAGGAAATATTACAGACAAGAGATAAAAAATGACTGAGAATAAAAAATCATGGGATTGGAGTGGGGCTACTGGAAAAGGAAAAATGACGTCATAGGAAAAGTAACTTACTCTCAGAAGAGCCGATTGGGAATGGCGCACGTGTTAATATGAGCTTACAAATATGTAACTCGAAACGCTTTACACTTAATAATTATCTCTCTCTCTCTCTCTTTCTCTTTCTTTCCATTATACGATCACGGCTGTGATACAACTGACTAGAACTGATATAATTAACCAACTTTGTATTTATTAACAATGTATAATGTGCGACTCAGTAAAACTCTGGTGATTTTAAATTATTCTGTCAGTCCTTTTAGAAGAAAACGGTGTCTAACTACTATGATTTTCTGCTCTTCATGGCCTAAAACAAATGTGGACAGAGGCGAGACATACGCAGCCAAAGTTGACCACGGTTATAAGAGGAGAAGAGAGAAAAAGGTATGAGTTGTTGTGTACATTAACTACATCATAGTTGGACACGTCTCGATTGGTGTGAAGTATAATTAAAGATCGGATGTCTAGGTCACACTAAATATGGGAAATATGGATAATGTGAGAGAAACATGCATCCTAATGGTCTTATTTTGTTTTTTGTATTCCTGGTTTACAGACTTCTGCAGACAGTAGAACAATATGTTCGGTTCTCAAACAAAAGCTCATAGAAAATCTCAATTTTCTCATTTTACATTCTTCCAATTTACTTGAGATGTTTAGGAAAAATTTAAAATAACACATTAAGCCGTTGCACCAAATCTATAATGCTTCTGCATGAATTCAATCCAGTTTTCTCTTTTAATTTTCTTCATTCAGAATGAGTTGTCTTTCTGAGCGAAACTAGTTGAATATGTCACACTCCATTTTGAAACCCTTAAAACCAGAGCTAACTTGTAGTGTACCCCACTCTCCCAGAGTCGGTGACGTCACCAATTTGGCTGTTCCTGAGTTCGGTTTGTCACCTGGCACTGCTCGGGAAAAGTTGCTGTTCTGATGAAGGCCGCAGATGTCAAAAAGCCTGGTCCAGCAATCACTGCACTTCTATGTTGTGATTGATAGATCAGTGGGTAATTATTCGGATTGGGTCAGCGAAGGGTCATTTCAAGCAAAACAATTAAAAGAAAAAGAAAATAAACAACTTGGGGTGTTGGGGTTTATTTAGAAGAAGATTTATTTTGTAAAGAAAATTAAAAGAACTTGTTCAATTACAAAACAATGTAGCTCTATAATTCTAACTCGTAACTCTGTGTTTTGGGACCGACGCTCTTAATACTTCTGGACGACTTTTAGGTTTTGGGCGAGATGGAGCCCAAGTCCGGAGGTAGTCTCAAAGTTACGTGGTTTTTTGGTGGGTAGCAGATTCAAGTCTCTGAAGCGAGCTGGGTTTCTGCTTTTATTGAGAAACACATGTCTCGAGGGCCGACGTAACCTCACTCATCGTCTAATAGAACCAACTAACAAAAAAGAATGTGTGTTTATCATGTTCTTCTGTCGTATTTGGATTCGAGATATGCCTTCTTAATTTGGAGTGGTGAATTGCATTTCGACTCCGACCCTCTGCTCTTCTCCTCATCTGCTTCCATCTCTCACTGTTCCCTAGTGGGAGGGGGAAGAGAGATCCCCCCTCATCGAACTCATTCACATTACAAGACAAAGAGACAGAAAATCTGGGGAGAAAAAGTCAGAAAGAGTAAAAAGGACGAATTTACGTATCAGCCAGATACCGAGACAGCAGATGATAGTGCGTAACAGTCTAAAAAAAAATGCATGAATGAAATTGTCACTGGAGATAAAATAGAATAATTCTAGATGACAATTTTTTTCTGATTCGATCTTGGTTCTGTCTTGGTATTTGTTGTTTTACCAATGTATAATAAATAGCATTGAAAATGCAATTACTTTACCAACACTTTATCAAACGGATACATCCATTATGGTAGGGAATAACTACTTTACTTATCTAATCCATCAAACATTAATGGTCTTTGAATATTAAATACGACTAAAATCCTCCTTTCTATAATAAAGACAAATATGTATTTATTTGTGTCTCTATTTTTTAAGTTAGGTATGTTTATATATTTGTATGTACAGTAGTCATTGTTAAACTAAATAACCAATAATTGTGAATTTTAACACATAGATGTTAGGCGGAAGGGCTTAAAATGTGAAAATTCAGATAACTTCGATTTGGGGAAATTTTAAACAATAGTTATTAGTCATCAATTAATAAACATTCCCCTTTATAAAAATGTGTTTGACAACGTTAATATCCTATTTATTGATTATTGACTAATTCATAGTATTTGTTTTATTTCTACTCATATATACTAAACGCATACGTCTAAATAATATGTGTATATACACACCTGCTGCTGTTGTCTCGGTCGCTGCTGTGGTGATTATGGCCGATCGAAGACAAACTGTAGACAATGGTAAAAAAGTAAATTCGTATGAATCAGAATGGTACAACTTTGTTGACCGGTTTGATTCTGTTGTCAGCATTCTTGCAGGGGGGGATGCACGTAGTGCTTGCCAACATCCCAAAGTGAAAGTGGTATTATGGAATCGACTGGATTCGAATTTGGCACACCCAAGTCGTTAGTCTGTGTCGTTATCCACTTAACCACCGTCACCTCCCTGGGACAATGGTGATGAATTAGCACACAGAGAAGAAACTGCTATCACTGTCATTAGAAATCTGGGTTAGCCGATCGTCATCGTCGTCGTCGTCGTTGTCATGAAATAAGCTGAATCAGCTGGCAGAGATTCTGATGGCAAAGGTTGTTGGCAGAGACGATGCCTTATCAAGCCATAAGGGTGGGAGAAGGGCACCTAGTACTTTTAATGGGAAAACGCAGACGCTGGGTCAGCTGCTGATGATGAAAAGGCTTTAATGATAACTGATTGGTCGACAGAATGACGACATGTGTAGAAATATTGAAATTGTATTGATTTCTGCCACACGAACCGAGCTCTTCAAAGATCAAATGTCCGGTTTTGTAATGAAGTGCAAGTCGTAAACGGGGAGAAGGGCACAACACACTCTTACTATCTTGTCCTCTTACAATTTCTATTCTTAATACTTTTTTGACACTGTCTAACTGTACATGTGGATTTATTTCTTCATTTGAACAAATGTGTAACCAAGTAAAATGTTTAATCACCCTAATATATTACCAACTCAGCTCTGAACATGTTTACCATTTCTCGTAAGAGAAGTTAGGGTCAATTGCTAATTTCCTTTAGACTAAATATTTCCAACTAGAAAAAAAACCAGGTGAATCATATCTTTAAGATTCGAAGTAAAAGTTTATTTGTACAAAGAAAGCTTAATGAAACTCAAGTATTATCAATAGACATTTTTAGTAATAGCCAATATATATATATATATATATATAAAATTATTAATACCTACAGACGCTAGCGCTTCAAGCTTATTGCTCTCATCAGTGCAGGAAAGTAACAATTTCAGACGGTCGGGAGGTGCGAACCCGGTTCACAGAGTCAGCCTAAAATCTGCAAGCAGTCGCCATATCCACTCGGCCAACTGAAACTGTCACGTAATTAAGGGAAATTAAGATCTATATTTACCTAGAAGCGGACACAGATGTATGCAAAGAATTCTGAAAGAATCATATGCTAGAAAAATTGTGACCCTTTGGGTTATCCATTTAACTCGAGTTAGATTGCTTGAATCAGGAAAAAAGAGTTTTACCAAGTCAGTTAAATTTTTTTTAAATAAAAGGACATCCAAAATTAGACATTCTGTTCGCTCTATCTCTCCCTGTCTTTCTCTATACTTTATTCTGAACAGCTATGTGTTAAATAGTATTAATAGTTGTGGTTATATTCCCTATTGTTTATAATGGACTATTTAAGTTTTCTGTTTTATAGTTAGTTTTATCACCTTTGGGTGTTAATAAACTGAAAGAAGGAGTGAGAGAGACAGACAGACAGATAGGCAGAGACAGAGAGACACAAAGAGAATTAAGAATAGATAGACACTGTATAAAATAAGAGCAGGGGTCACATAACATCGAATGAAAGAGGGTGAGAGTAATAGACAGAATCTTAGTACGAGATAGGTGACTTTGTAAGTAAATTGCAAACAGCTAATTAGAACAATTAAAATAGATTTTTTTCAAACATACCTCAATCCCAAAACCAAGGAATATTTTAGCATGTATTTTGTGTGATTAAAACAAATAGGGAAAAAGCTTACGGAAATGAACGTTGGTTAATTCAGCTTTATTATAATCTGTATAATAATACGGTATAAATCACGTTGACACACCGGTTCCCGTTAGATCACCGAAGTTAAGCAACGTCGAGCCTGGCCAGTATTAAATGGGTGACCATTTGGGACTACCAGGTGCTGTATGTGCTCTCTGTTTATCTCGGCATTGTTTCCAGTCGTCTTGAACTGCTTGCCATTGGAATCAAGCAGTGCCGACTCAGGAGAGGTGTTGTTAGGGATTGTGCAACCCTTGCTTCATAATTACACGCGCAGCCAGCCCCTTATAGGGGTATCCATAGTCTATCTAAACTGAACGGAGGGCCTACATAATAATACACTAAGGCACTTCATGTTCGTATGTACGTGATCACTTTTTACCCACATTTAGAAAAATGAGATCGTCCGATTTGCAATGATGGTGATAATCTGATGTCGCTAAGGTAAAACATTCCAACTTTACCCATTTTAAAATGAATTGTTGAAAAATCAATTTCTGTCGTCCCTTCGACTAAAACAGTATAATTTTAAATAAATAATTTCAAAAAGTGACATTCGTTTTATTGATTTGAAGAATATTTTGCTAACAATTAATTTTACAGGTAGAAGAAAGAATATTTATTGTTTTAAAAAAATTAAATTGATACAATATTAAATAAATAAATAAATAAGAAACATATTCATTATGTTTATTTAAATAATATTTAGCTGACAATGACAATTAGTTTTACGGAAGAAGAAAGAGTCATTATTTTTAATAGTATTGACCCTGAATAATAGACATTCAGTTAATTATACGGATTGATGTAGAAAGCGCCGTGGAATTTCTATGGGCTTTTGTTAGTGATAGATATTGCTATTGCTATAACACCTTCTTATACATGTGTGTATTGACATTTGATGCAATTATGTTGCAGTATTAAGTTACGAGTTCTCAATATCAGGGGAATAAAGCAGATATATGCACCCATATATATGTTGGATAACAGGTGTGTACGTTTTGTTGTATATATTGTAGCATAGGTTAATAAGTACGAGTGCAGGTGGCCTTGCCTGTGTGTGGAACAAAGAAAGTTTAAAGAGGGTATTAAGAATTGCCTGACACCAGAGGGAGATTGACGGTTGAGGTCAGGGGGCAAAACTCAAAGCGATATTCAGATGAGATCCCAGGGTTGTGATGTCACGTGAGACCAAGCGACGAAGAACGGTTAGATTTTGAATTAGTACCAGTTTTGAATTTGATGTAGACGATCGTCGGGAGCAATGCTTTAAGAGAGATATACGGTTGAGTCTCGCATGGTGGCAGAAGCGCTGATGTCTGTTATTATGTCTATCTATCTCTCTGTCTGTCTATCTGTCTACCTATCTATCTGACTCCCCAAGAGTTACCTTAGGTTAGGATTTCTGTCTCTCTCATACTTGGTTTATTGTAAATTGTACTTGAGATTTCTTTCACTTTTTCTCTTAATAAGCCTCAATTTTTGAAACCATGTCTTCCCTTAATTATCAATGAAGAAGTTATATGCACAATGACAAGCGAGAGACCACATGACGGCGAGTAGAAGTAGACTACAATAAGATTTGAAGTAGCCGCGAAAGGACTACACAGGTCACATGGAAGAAAGAATACGACATGGATTTCAAGCAAGAAAAGATGACAGTGTAACATATAAATATGTCCAATATTTTTTTTTACTAAGGAGTCACCACTTATCAAGGCCCAGAGACCACTCAAGGATAAGGGTTAATGACAACACCGTGATGATTGCTAACGATAGTTGAAATTCGGCAGAATTTGATTATTTAAGAGGACGGGTTAACAAGAATTTTTTACATTGGACTTGAAAATGACCATGTTGTATTCAGCTGGGTTCCATGAAACTGAAGGTATTGATGGAAGATCATACTAATGTACAGTGTCCATTGAAAAAAAATATATATATATGTTCACGCACAAATAATTGAGCACTCTCCTATAACACTGAATTACTCTCTCTCTCTTTCTTTATATATATATATATATATATATATATATCGTACATGTATTGTATTAGTTTCTGTAAATGTAAATCCGTAGAAACTCAAGTGTTTATAAAAAGTGCTCAATAACAAGTAGAGCTGTTTATAAGTATAAAGTTTTATTTATACAAACATTATTGGTTACATATGTGCATACATGTTTCGGTTGTACTTTTTTCTGGGAAAAGTACAACCGAAACATGTATGCACATATGTAACCAATAATGTTTGTATAAATAAAACTTTATACTTATATATATATATATATATATATATATATATATATATATATATATATATATAATATTAAATGTTTGTTTTGTTTCTTATCTATGTACATATAGGTTTCGTCCTTTATAATCGGGACTCATCAGCATAGAGATATGACTATTCACTATTGGTTATGCGATTCCGAGTATTTGCAACTCAAATCCCAACGTCTAGAACCACTCGGCCAACGCTGAATAGCGAATAAACAGTGATAATTTTAACACTTTATCCGGCGGCTTGACGTCATAAGAGCGTTCTATTTAATGAAAGGAACGATGCACATATAGCTAGCGACGTCATATATATATATATATATATATATATATATATATATATAGTTGTTTCACTAAAACTTTCTTACTCTCTCTCTCTCTCTCTCTCTCTCTCTCTCTCTCTCACACACTCATTTTCTCTCTCTTCCAGTCTTCTGCATTTTTTTCTACCAAAGGAAAGTCATTGTTACAACTACTAATCATCAACGAACTGATGGTCTGCAGGGCTGCAAAAGACATTCTATCCAATATTTCTGGCCTTCCAATACAAACTCGGTTAAGTTTTCCTCATTCAACCCTTGTCATTTTAAAAGTATCCAACCAGATTAGCTCGCTATTTATTACTACCTCTGGCTGTTAAGATTTATTACATCGAAAAAGGGGGTTGCAAAGGAAGGAAATGTCCCAGGATCAATTTTGGAATTGTTCTCATTTCCAACCCATACGGATATTCTTGTTTTATTTAGTAATGTGTTTTCTTGTTTTTATTCTCTCTCTCTTTATTATTAATATATTTTTTTGGTCCTCTGTTCAAGATTATACGAAAAGTCTGCCTTAAAGGAGTTTTCTATTTCCTAATCAACATTTTCATTGATGGCGTTGTGTTGACAAACCAGTTTTATATGTCTTTCTTCTTCAGTTATTGCTTCTCATAAAGACAGTCTTATATTTTGTCTTATTTAGAGCTTTCTAATACATTATAAAACGTAGATTTTATTGTTTCTCTTGGTATATTAATATAAGTTAAACGCTGTGTAAATTAATACCAGTTGAAAACAAAGGAAATACTGTAAATTAATACCAGTTATAATACAAATGCAATATTGTAAATTAATACCAGTTGCAATACAGATGCAATACTGTAAATGAATATCAGTTGAAAGCAGATGAAATACTGTAAATTGATGGCAGTTGTAATACAGATGAAATATTGTAAATTAATACCAATTGAAATTAGATGCAACCTTGTAAATTAACACAGGTTGAAATACAGATGCAATATTGTAAATTAATGCCAGTTGAAAACAGATGCAATATTGTAAATTGATACTAGTTGCAATACAGATGCAATATTGTAAATTAATGCCAGTTGAAAACAGATGCAATATTGTAAATTAATGCCAGTTGAAAACAGATGCAATATTGTAAATTGATACTAGTTGCAATACAGATGCAATACTTTTCAGCACCGTTATGTATTTTCTATGCTACTCAACCAGAGCAGCTTGAACGATTTTTCAGAATTCAATGAAAATGCAATGGACTGTGTGAAAAAGTGAACAACTCTAAAGACAATGAAGGTTTTCTATTTCCTTATCATCAGATCTAAGATTGTTTATAAGAATCACATTACACATTCATAGCATCATTCTCATATCATTTCTCTCCATGCAACGCATATCCTCAAGCCTCACTGGCCAGGTTTCACTTCCATCACAGTATGCACGCATGCCTGATAGACTCTTTCCTTGGTCGACAGCGATAACACTCTGGCTGTTAGTAATGGCTGAAGTTCCTGAACTTACTCCATCCACTCCTACCTATTTCGATCACACCAGCACTTGCTCCATCCTATTCTCCAATGATATCACAACAGAATTATGAATGAAAGAAAAGATCGAAAAAGTATTCATTTCATAATCTTCGTTCATTGGAACAAAAATCTCCTTAATTTTATACAATCCTCCAGTCTATAATAAAGAACGTTGTATATTTATTTGTATATATATATATATATATATATATATATATATATATATATATATATATATATGAGGGGGTGAAAAATGACAAACGGAAAACAGGTTAAAATGCAGGAGTAAACAAAAACAAAAGATTTGACCGGTTTCGTTCGTGTTAGCGAACGTCTTCACTAACACGAACGAAACCGGTCAAATCTCTTGTTTTTGTTTTTCTCCTGCATTTTAACCTGTTTTACGTTTGTCATTTTTCACACATTTTGTCTACCACAGCATTTTATTTTCAGGACTTATCGTGTACCTTACCCCATATATATATATATATATATATATATATATATATATATATATATATATATATATATGTTCGTCTTGTCACACAAAAGTTAGTGAGTAATAAATCTGCCAGTCACGCCCCGCCGCCTTAAATGTATTCGGAAAGAAATCCATCACTCTATTTCAATGAGACGTTTGCTTCCTCACTTTATTCCTTCTTACTATACAGATTCATACGTTTTTTTCGTTTTTTTTTCTTTTTGTTCAATTTTCAGTTATAGACGTTTTCTTTCATGCTTATTTCTTTTTTTTGTAACTTCACCAATTGAGACTTTATTTCATATGAATACGAATATTAGTGTGGACACTGGCAAACATAATCTTTTTCCTCATTTTTGATGGAGGTTGTACACTCGTCTTTTGTATAAACATAGTTCTCATCTCGGGTGTATAAAATCTCTAAAGACACGGAGATGTTAGTTTGACTTGATTTTCTTAGCAATTTATCTTAAGGTCAGACTTGGATACAAAAGAACTCTTCAATTGCAAAAAAAAGTTAAAAACTTTTTGTTAGAGACAATTTCTGAATCCAGCAATAAAGCCGAATCAATTTTGTTCATAAAAATTTGGAGAAAGTTGAAAATAAACAGTTAAAATGAAAATGCATAAAAACAAAAATAAGATTCTAAAAAAACAACTTTCAATTATTTAAAAGAGAAACAGAAGGATGAAAAAAGTACAGAATTCGTTTATCAAAATAAAATACTTTTGGCTTTACATAATATTTTCATCAATGTAGATATTATTCATTTAACTTTTGAGGTAAAACAATGTACATAAAAAGTTAAATTGTTTCCCCTGTCTAAAGGTCTAAAGTATTTCCTTTCTTAAACAATAATTCTTAAGTGACATTTTATTTCCCAAGACAATTGCCAGACTCTAAGTAAAATAATGTACATTGTTGCATGTTCAAAATAAATTATCTATTCATAAAAACAGGAAGATTTATGTGAATGAAATAGTGAACAAGCTGTGTATATGAGCGAGGGAAACTAGACAATTTTACCTTAATCATATTGTATATTCAATATGATGTTTCATTTGGGAAACTTTGTAAAGAATAGTATTTATTGGACACAGTCAAAGCAGATATACATAAAGTTTGAAGTAGTAGTGGGAGAAAGGACGGCTCAAAGGCAGGGTGGGTAAAGTAAGGGATAGTGTTAGGGTGGGAGGGAGTAGGGTTGGCGATAATCAGAACGTTGGATGTGTGATTATTTTTACCTTATTCATATTGTATAGATATAAACAGGAATATGGGTAATAACTACAGACATCTGGGGTCTTAGGCCCTTAATTTATCATCGATTCTTAAGTCATTTCTTTACACGTGCTGTCTGCTCAACGCTTCCTGGTGAACTCTCCACTTCTCTTTAAACTATATGACGTCACCTCCGCTTCTACCTACAACAGGTTATGGTAACATCTGAGTGTACACACTGACTCCATGACCCCGGTTTACTGTATACATGTTAATGTTGGTCTGCAACCCATATCATCAGATGTATATTAGCGAATGTACCCTTTCGTTTTTAACAGTTTTAATTTAGTATCATGCACGTGTTTGATTATGGAAGATTTGTAGAGAATAATTTTTTTTTATATACCTATACATTTTATCGAATATTTATCCTTTAAACATACCTTATTAATATTGTAATATGTTTTGTCTAGGCTTTTGCACATCTGAATATTATAAAGGTTTTTGAGTATTAGTTGTTTTCTTATACGGATTAAAAATTGAAGATCTTATCACTTCAGAATTTTTTGTACTTTGGAACACAGCTGCTAGGCGTAAAGGTTGGTAATGTGGGCTATATTAAGTTAAATCTCATTTTATGGAAAAGTGGTGAAGAGGGAATGGAACCGCTTTCCTTAAATTCAGATAACTCTGATTTTTTGTGAAATATTTACAAGAGGTATTAGACATCAATTAATTAATATTCGCCGAATTTCAATTTTTTGAGTATTTTAAATGATTTGGGGGGATGATATGGACACAGCATCCAATTCATATATATATATATATATATATATATATATATATATATATATATATATATATAATTACTATTTCATGTATGCACATAAATTTTTATAAGGAGATATAATTTTTTATGTATCAATTTTCAGTATTTACTACAACAGTGCTCGATACGTAAGTAGAGCTAGGTTGTAAGCTATGAAAATATATTTATATATTTGTGGCAATAAAGCTACACAGAGACTCCCACGTTTCAATCCCGGGGAGGCGGGGGGGAATCTTAAGCCTGAAGATTCCCCCCGGGAATGAAACGCCGGAGCCTCTGTGTAGCTTAATTGCCATAAATATATTTTAATAACTTACTATATATGTATATATATACATATATATATCTATATATATATATATATATATATATATATATATATATATATAAATGGGGTGCTGTGCTCATATTATTCCCCAAATATCCTTTAATATATATATATATATATATATATATATATATATATATATATATATATATATATATATATATATATATATATATATGAAAATTTATAACTTAAAGGTAAACCTTTAGAGAGTTGAACCTATTGTGAGGTAAGGAAAGCTCAATATACTGGATAGAGCAAAAATATATAAGTCAATGAAAATTATTAGACCTGCAAAGGGAAACAAATCAAACTTTTCGGTTGTTCAAAACAAGGACGTTTAGTGAATAACAATATTTATTTTTCTTCTCTTTCATTCCTTAAGCCAGGCTTTTCAAAGATTAAAATCTTATCATCAGAGGAAGTTAATGATGGATAAGTTGACAGATGAAGACAGTCAAAATTCGAAATTTGAAAAAGTTTTAAAGTTCAAACGGGTATTTTCCAGTGTATAGGAGTATCACGAAAACGGAAATACAAGTAGTATGGGGTTCAGATGTATTGGTAAATCCAAAAGAATCCGTGTAAAGATCCAGCGACGGTGATTCTACCCAAGTCTGTAGTCTATGGAGGGAAGATCAGAAAAAAATGGCCATGTTGAGAAAACGTAACTCTTCCTGTTTTCTATGAAACTGATTCAAAGGCAAAAGCAATTCAAATTTCGAATATTGACTGTCTTCATCTGTCAACTTATCCATCATTAACTTCCTCTGATGATAAGATTTTAATCTTTGAAAAGCCTGGCTTAAGGAATGAAAGAGAAGAAAAATAAATTTTGTTATTCACTAAACGTGCTATATATTAAATGAAAAAGTTAGGCCTAAGAGTAGAAGTACTGGCTAATATGAAAATAATTCACTTTTTACATGTCACTTTAAACTTAAATGAAAATACTTACGACCTATATTTAAAGGATAACGCTAAAAGTCGAATCACACCACCCCATCAATCATAAAAAGATCTCTAATTCTATCGAACGTAAGCTTAGCAATCACTCTAGCAACGAAAATGTATTTAAGAAGTCAAACAACATTTACAACACAGCTCTAAAAAATAGAAATTAAATATAAGCATCAGCAGGACACCAATAATTATAATGAAATCAAAAATTAAAAATAAAAGTAAAAGAAATATGATCAGGTATACATCGCCCTTTAATCAAAACCAATCACTTGCATAAAATATTCAATTTTAGGTTATTTTATAACCTAAAATTGTCTTACGGTTGCTGTGAAAACTTAGAAATCATAATTCAAGCACATACTAACAAACTACTAAATGAGAGCTGTAAAGGAAAAAATAACAACAAAAGTCGTAAAAGAGTGATCAATGAGTAAGAAGAACAAAAGTATAACTAGTAATAACCCAAATAGAAATAAGAAAGTTAATAATAAAGAGAAAAGCTGTAACTGCATAATTCGTGCACTTTGTCCACTACAAAATAAATGCCTAACCAAAAGCATTGTTTACCAAGCTATACTATTTTCCAAAGAAAGCTCAAATAACAAGTACTACATGGGTATGATCTTATTTTTAAACCAGATATTACGACCACAAAAGCACATTTAATCACAAAAACGCTGAATTTAAACAGCACTAACGACCCATTGTAATAATGGCCCTGTGATAGTTGGACGCATCTATTTGAGGCGGGTTTGACTTACGCGATTTGTAGCAGAGTCATTCTGTGCAAAGCTAGCGATGGTTTCCCACGACTGCAGTGACAGGTGATGTGGCCTTAAGGTCAAGGGTCGGGTCACAGCTGCGTCGATCACGAGGTCCGTTACGTCACACTTTCCCGCGTGGGAAAGTTAAAGTGAGATTTAATCATTTCTCACTTGGAAGCGACGAGAACAAGTCACAATCATGTAATTGTTACAAGTCCCAAAATATAAGAGCCTTAGTAGAATCTTTCATATTCCTCTCTCTACAAGTAATTACGAAATAACTAGTGAATTTAGTTAGCGTAACCTCTCTCTCGATCCCAACGAACTCCTCAGGTCGGCTAATTAAATAGTTAAATAAAGATAGCTCTAATTAAAACAGCAAGAGACTTTGTGAGTTTATTGAAGTGAAGGTTTAATTTTCAGCTCGCAAAGTTAGCAGTCTGAGAGAAGAAGATTCACAGTAGTGCCAGTAGTTTATACGGCAGCGACACAAGCAGAAAAAGTAATGGCAACGGCGGCGGCGTCTGCAGTGACGGTGATGACAAAGAAACCATAGCAGTCGCAGAAAATGGCTGCAGGCAGACGACGAGAAAAGAAAGGAGGGAAGAGAAAAGGTTGGTGCGAGTAGCAGTATAGCGGCGACGGCGATCGAGAATGGGATCGAGTAGTTACGACATATCGCCCTATTTGAGTCAACAGCGAAGGTTCTACGACGACCAAAGAGTTACAGGTGATGTCAAACCAGACAATGTAACACCATTACTGGGAGCTCAAAGAAAGCGGACGTTCGCTAATAACTGAGTGGAAAATAGTACAACAAGCCAGTACATGGAGAAATTTAGATGACCCGTGTAGATAATGTCTGAATGAGAAATTGGGAATTCTAAACTTTAAAAAAAGTATTAAACTGTAGAGTGAAATAGCAAACAACTGTATACACAGAATAAACTTTACTTTAGGATAACAATACATAAAAATAAAATAATTAAATAAAATACTTAACTAAATCAATACCTAAAAATAGAATATGAATATACTCCAAGCTCACACATTTTAAAATAAAGTCACCTATTAATTCGACACATTTCAAAATGTTGACACACCACTATACAAAACAGAACAAAAGAAGAGGAAGTAAAAGTAAACCTAACCTGTTTGTGAGAAGCTTTAACACGTGGGAGGAGATAACAAAGAATCTGGTTGGTTAGCTAGATAGACTAAGCATCACGTGTATATATATAAACACCCGGTAACACGAATCCGATGCATTTTAGCCTGACGATTCCCTACGAGGATAAAACACGGAAGCTTATGTGTAGCTTAATTGCTATAAATACATTTTCATAATTTACTATATATATATATATATATATATATATATATATATATATATATATATATATATATATATATATATATATATATATATATGAGGATAAAATACATGATACATCATAAAATGAAATGCTGAAAAACAATTAAACACAGGAAGAAATCATCAAACAAGAGATTTACCTGTTTTGTTCGGACGAATGAACGTCCTCAAAAAAGGTGAAGATTTAAAATTTATTGAAAAACGGCAAAACATAGCAAAAAGAAGATAGAACATGGTGTGTTTAGCACGTGCATAGCTATTTGAAAAATTATGCGATGCGTGCAACAAAGACGTTAATTAGGAAAAGCAAGAAGAAAAAAGTACATATATATATATAAACATAAAGAAAGAGGCAAATGCCTTCATAAAAACCATGTGTTAGATGCAGATATTTTTATTAAAATCAAAATAAAAAACCAAAACAATATTCTTTTTTTTCTTCTTCATCTTCACTTTTTTATCTAATATTTCGCTTGATATAACAAGCCTCGTCAGAGCTTAAGACAAATAAAAGGTATTAACCTTATTTTTTTTTTTCGTAATAATCCTTTCTGGTCTTCTAGAAGTGACGTCCGATGTTGTGTGGACTAACGGTGCAAATGTATCTTTTAAATTGAACATAAATCGCGCATAACATACTTCTAAAAAAAAGTCCAATTAAACCGGATGGATTTAAGAAAAAAAACGATGAGTTACAGCGATCTGTAATTGACTTGTTTTTGTTATTTTTTGTGTTATTTATTTTCTACAATAAGACACACACACACACACACACACACACACACATATATATATATATATATATATATATATATATATATATATAATTATAAATATTTGTTTTTTATCTACATACGTATATGTTTAATCCTTACGAGAATTGTCAGTGTAGAGAAGAATTATTCGCACCGGTCGCCGGACTCGAACCCCGGAACACCAGTTATATTCCAAACTCAAATTCCAACGTCTTTGCCCCCCACGGCCGTTGTCAACAATGCAGTAAATCAGCAAGAGATTAATCTTATTTAAAGGCAGCCGTCGTCGAGAGTTCGACTTCTGAAAGTTACATTGCATTTAATCCACGATGACAGCAGTGTTAATACTACTCGCTACAGAGCCCAGCCTAGTTTGGGGGCGACAAATTATTAATTATAAATATTTGTTTTTATGTACATATGTATACGTTTCATTCTTACAGGAATCGTCAGTGTAGAGAAAAATTATTCACATCGGTATATATGTATGTGCTTTTGTGTATCTTTTATGGGGTTCTTTTAATTATAGTTTTGATTATTTACTTACATAAGTATGCAACTAGGAATTTATTTCATGGGTTTGCTTAAAAAAGGGATAAATAAGTAAAATGAGAAAGAACAATTTTGATGTTTTTTTTTGGGGGGGGGGGGTTTAACCTATTGTGAAATAAAAATTAACTGAAGAAGCCTTTTGAAAATATCTTGACTGTATTATAAAAAAGGTGTGTGTTTTGAAAATAAACAGAAACAATTTTATAACTAAGGATGTTTTTTAAAAACAAATTTGGAACATTTATTCAATTATATATATATATATATATATATATATATATATATATATATATATATATATATATTGTGAAGTTGTTCCACAGTAAATAATAAATAAAGGAAGTCAAGTCGAGGGTTGGTTTAACAAGTGTATTAACAAAGTAAGAAAGTGACTAGCTCTTGGCTAGACAGTTACAAGACTGTGTTTTGTCTTCTGGTGACTCACACTATTTATAGTGACAACCGGTGTTGTTTCTCCTGTGTAAGAACGGCCGGTGTAACAATATATATATATATATATATATATATATATATATATATATATATATATATATATATAT
Organism: Sepiola atlantica; assembly: GCA_963556195.1. NCBI lineage: Eukaryota > Metazoa > Mollusca > Cephalopoda > Sepiida > Sepiolidae > Sepiola > Sepiola atlantica. The sequence goes on along the minus strand of OY744530.1, from coordinate 42,851,912 downwards.
ATATATATATATATATATATATATATATAGTAATCCAAGTAGGGTAAAAATCCACAGGGTAGAAATCCAAAGGGAATCAAACCGGGCTTATAAAAGAGTGCTCAATAAAATATAGAGCTGTATTGTGAATGCTTTTATTCAAACATGTACAAGGTCTGCTACACTGGCATGTCGATGTTATCGATCTACAGCTCTCAAGAGCCGAGGTCTCATCAGGCAGAGAATTATTTTTTGATCCAACCTGGTTGCTGAATTCCAGGGAGAATGTAGTCAAGCAAAAAAGAAGAGGAGAAAGAAATAAAAGTCATGTGACCGATTTTTAAAAATATGATTGCCGTTAGAAATTAATATTTTCATTTTTTTTCATATCCAACGCTGAGCTGGTGTAGAAGGGGGGGGCGAGGAAAAGAAAAAGAGAAGAGAAAGAAAAGGAAGAAAAATATAATTGCCGTTAGAAAAGTTTAATTTACAGCTATTTATATTTTTGTTTTTATCCAACGCTTAGCTATAGTGGGGGGGGGGGGTTAAAGGAAAAAGAAAGGGAAAGGGGAGAGGGGTAGAGGGATGTTAGGGGTGGATTTCTATAGCCATTTAGGATTTGTTGTGGGCTGAGAATGGTTAATGTAAGATTCGAGTTAAATTCATATTTATTTATTTTATTTTTTTTATCCAGCGCTGGGCTAGATAAAAAGGGGGGTCGGGGGAGATGAAACAAGAGAGAAAGAGAAGATAAAGAAAGAGAAGGAGGGGAGGTGTCACATTGTATGTTTTTGGCCGTTTAAGCAAGTTATCATGTCTGCTTCCTGTATATTTATATTTATTATATACATACATATATATATATACATATATATATACATATATATATATATATATATATAATTATACATAGAAATAGAGAAAGCGACTAAATCATACATATATGTATATATAGTAAAGTATGAAAATATATTTATCATAATTAAGCTTCACAGAGGCGTTCGCGTTTCATCCCCACAAGAAATCGTCAGGCTAAGTGCACAGATGTTTTGCTACTGTTTGCTGTTATATATGCACGTGTGTCTTAGTCTAGCTAACTAACCAATCAGATTCGTTGTTATTTTTCTCCCACGTATTGAGCACTGCTGAAGTAAATACTGAAAATCTATACACAATATATAATATCACCTTATAATATTATACGTGTATACAAGAAATAATATATATATATATATACTTTATACTTAAATATATATATATATATATATATATATATATATATATATATATATATATATATATATATGAAGAGTTCGAATGCAAAACGCGATAAATCCAATTCTTCAAATTGAGAAATTTGACTATGCAGAGACAAATATTTTAATATTTAATGTAAACTGTACAAGCTAATTTTGATTATAGGCTAGAATATTGCGCAAATATCACATTATTTGAAAAAAATGTTTTAGAATGTGTTAGGGTGATTAAATAGAACACATTTCATAGCGGTAACTGAACAATTTTCAAGATGACGTTTATTGCGTTTTGTATTCGATCTCTTCATATATATATATATATATATATATATATATATGTGTGTGTGTGTGTGTGTGTGTGCGTATGTGTGTGTGTGTGTGTTTATTGTAGTATCTATTATCTAAGATTAGAAGATTGGATGAAAGCAAACTAAAGGAAGCGAGAGTCGTAGAAAATCTATAAGTATCTTTGAGTATTATCATGATTAATTTGTATCCGACCAAAATCATGAAATGTTCCGACAATTCCCTCCTTAGATTTTCCTTGATAAAAATAACTGAAATGAAAAGCACCAAGGGGTTTGTCTGTGATTAGAAAGATTTTCCTTTCTGTTTTTTTTTTTATCTTAAGAGAAGACAGTGTTCTTTAACTGTAGCAGAATTTGTCCATTCTTGCTAAAGATTTATTTGTGCCAATAATTCATTCCATTGATTCTCGTCAAAGATCTGGGCAATTTGTTTCATTCTGTGTCCAGTCTTGTTTCATTCTTTCGCCACTTTGTTAATTCTATATCCAAATCTTCAAGGCAATCTTGAACTGCCCCCCCCCTCTACCTACTCTGCCCCAAGTTACATAAACATATTGTACAGTAAGAACAAATATCGAGACTCTTTCTTCCGATGAAGAATTTTTAGCTTGATCTTTGGAGCCAAGATAATTGGGGACAATGAATACCAACATTGAAACAAAACCTATTGTACGAATAAAATAAACATAAATAATATATATATATATATATATATATATATATATATATATATATATAGAGAGAGAGAGAGAGAGAGAGAGAGAGAGACAGACAGACAGACAGAGAGAGAGAGAGAGAGAAAGATCTCTCTCTCTCTCTCTCTCTCTATATATATATATATATATATATATATATATATAGAGAGAGAGAGAGAGAGAGAGAGAGAAAAGAGGGTAGTGCAGTATTAGTGGAATTACAACGAGTCTTACTTCAAAATAATAAATAAATGTTGAAAAAAACTTTTTACAAATGTTGGTAGCATTACTTCTTTACATATATATATATATATATATATATATATATATATATATGTCAGATGGGTGAAATTAATTCCCCGAACAGAACAGTTTTCACCACCTTTATGTCGCCTTACAAAGATCAACACATAACTAAATAAGTCCTTATGTATAGAAAGCGCCACTAATAAAAAAAAATCCGTATAATTTTTTAAAAGTACTCACCTTCAAATTTCATGTGCCACATTTTTAGCCTAGTTAGTTGAGTTGACAGCAGCAGGTGAAAACCGTCCAAAGAGACCAAAGACGCAAACATCAACATGCAAGGATTTGAACTCTGTATTTTGGGATGTGCAAGGTATTTTGTTCATTGATTACCTTGAGAAAGAAGGAAACATCAATAGCGAATGTTACATAGCATTATTGGTGTGTTTGAAGGAAGAAATCGACAAAAAAACGGCCACAAATGAAGAAGAAAAAACTGTTTTCCACCAAAACAATGCACCATGTCACAAGTCGGTTGCAACAATGGCAAAACTACATGAATTGCACTTGGAATTGCTTCTGCACCCATCCTATTTTCTAGATCTGGATTTCAGCAACTACTAGCAGACCTCTAATGAATGCTTGAGGGAAAGAGATTTGGCACAAATGAACAATAATCTTGGAAACTGAGGCATATTTTGCAGCCAAAGACAAATCGTTCTACAAAAAAGGCATCAAATTGTTAAAGAAGCGTTGGGATCAGTGTATCATCCTAGAAAGAGACAATGTTGATGAATAACATCGAATTTTGCCTAAAAGTTGTTGTTTTATTAGTTAGGCTCAAGGCATATTGAGTGATGTGTTGAAATCAAGATATAATGATATCAAACCTTATGTATAAAATCCTTATTCATTTTTCATTTCAAAATCTATTACATGATTCTGACTCTACAAAATGTCTAAAATTAAGCTTAAACTTTAAGGGTTTTAAGAAAAAAATGAACTCCAGGTAATCTTGCTGAATTGGTGTCTAATTACTATATATCAAATTCATCAAATTTAATGACTATATTAAACTAAATATATAGCCCACATTTAGACCCCTAACGTCTTGCTGCTGTGTTCAAAATTCATAATGATTGGCAAATTAGTTTAAGAGTTAATCATGTACATACCAATATATAAACATATACACATACCTAACTTTTATATATATATATATATATATATATATATATATATATATATATATATATATATATATATATATATACTAGACATACTAATAACCTGTCTGGTCACAAACACTATCACTATTTAATATACTTTAATTTCATTTCAAAACTTATAAACTGTGATATATCTGTAGGAGAGAACTAGAATGCTTAATGGAGTGAACTTTGTGCATACTAGAGAGAACTTTAATGCCTACTAGACACTGTTCTCGAGTGTCTTCGGTTTCTTTATACAGGGGTTTGTCAGGACAACCTGGCATGAGGATACTTCCCCCCTACAAGTAACCCTGACTAAATATTCAAAATAACATGGTATTCGCAGCACAAATAAGACCCCCTCGGTATGGCTGCACTAACACTGGCTTATACGAGAAATGATGCACCTTCTCCAAGTGATGTTGCCTATAGTAAAAACACTAAACTGGATACTCCACCAGACTAGATGAATTCTTGTCCTGGAATCTGGTAAATCCAAGAGACCACATGAAAGACGTACTATAACATAGATAATTGGTCAATCGGGGAGAGGAAAATTAATGTTCTTAACTTCTTTACTGACTCAACGTTTTAGATGTAAAGGAGAACTTTAATGGAATATTCGAATATCTGTGTATCTCATATAGAGATCAAGTGTAAGCCCCAGGAAGGGGCCCCCCTGATTTGTGAGAACTTCGACTGAAGTAAAATGAAACCAAACTTAAGACGCTCTTCTTGCATAACTAAGAATAATAAATGTTTTTACTTTCATATTATGCTTATTAGTACTCGGAGTATTCATATATAGAAGTATTATTATTGTTTATTATTCTCATATAGAAGTAAAGATTTTTATAATTTTGCCATCTAATTTACATACTTGTTTACGGTGAGCACAGACACACCTATGCACATTAGATGCTAACACTGAAAAACGAGAGTCACTCTTTCTAAATGCGAACAGCTATATTAAGAAATATTAGAAAGTGGCTGAATCAATATAGAGTAAGAAGTGGTGACAGAAATACATAGACAGCTTAGAGAGAGATGCGTGCCTTATTCAGTTGATTATAAATAACGACTTGTTAGAACAATTAAACTGGAAGTGTTTTCAAGCATAACTCAATCCTAAAACTGACTAATATTTTTGCATGTATTTTGTGTTATTTTAATTAACATTTAGTATAATAATAGATAGATAATCTAAAACAATAAAATCAACTTCTCGAGATCGACACAAAACCGAATGAAGACAGCAGACCTTGTACACACATAGAGCTCTATATCCCTTTTGCCCTATAACTTTATAACAATAATAAATAATAAATGGGGATTATGTTAAGACTTTACTGCAGTTTTATGAATAAGTTGCATGGATGAGGGTGGATTATCTTGACACTTTACTGCAGTTTCATGAAAAAGTTTCATGGATAAATGTGGATTATGTTAAGACTTTACTGCAGTTTCATGGATAAAGGTCGATTATGTTAAGACTTTACTGCAGTTTCATGAATAAGTTGCATGGATGAAGGTGGATTATCTTGACACTTTACTGCAGTTTCATGAATCAGTTTCATGGATAAATGTGGATTATGTTAAGACTTTACTGCAGTTTCATGGATAAAGGTGGATTATCTTAAGACTTTACTGCAGTTTCATAGATCATCCAATGATCAGCATTTCATTAATGAAATCCTGGACCCTTTTATATATAACAGCTTTCATATACATTATTAATAAATAAACATCACAAATGCATTTGGACTTTAAAATCAATTTGCACACATCCTCATATACGGTTCAAATTTAATCTTCCTCCGAGTTTAAAACTCACATTAAACATTCATTGTATCAATCTCATATCATTTCTCTTCATGTACCACATATCGGCAATCTTCACTGGTCATGTTTCACTTCCATACATCATCACACTACACAAATATGCCTGATAGACTATTCCCTTGGTCAACGTTGATAGATACTTCAGCTAGTATATATATATATATATATATATATATATATATAAGCTAGTTTGCTAAAGGGGACAAGTAAAGCAGAAACGGTGAAACATTGTTTTGTTTTTTATTGAGATTACAAGGCAAAACAAGAAGGTTGGAAAGTATGATTGGCCACTGAAGGGAAGAAGAACATATTGTCCAGTGTGTCTGCAAGCCACTTATCTGATTGGATGAAAAGATGCAGCAAGATTACAACATAGACAAAACACGAGACAGATGTATAAAATAAGCAAAGTTGCAAATAACAAACAGTAAAAAGAAAACCAGGGAACCAGTTTTCTATACAATTAGACAAGATAATACAAGTCATTTCTTTGGGGGCGGGTGATCATGTGAATTTCGATCAGGGACTTTAGTGGTTTCGTCTTTTGCCTTATCATAAAGGAACATCACACTTATATCTATCTATCTATCTATCTATCTATCTATCTATCTATCTATCTATCTATCTATCTATCTATCTCTCTCTCTCTATATATATATATATATATATATATATATAGATATATAGTAAGCTATGAACATATATTTATGGCAATTAAGTTACACAAAGGCTCCCGCCTTTCATCCCCATTTCATATATTTTCATAGCTTACTACCTAGCTCTACTTACGTATCTACTTACTTATGTTGAAGTAAATACTGAAAATTGATGCATAAAAAAATATATCTCCTTATAAAATTTGATGTGGATACATGAAATAGTAATTATATATATATATATATATATATATATATATATATATATATATATATATATATATGAGAAAGATAAGGTTTTAGTCTGCAAGATGTTTTCCCTTGAAATTGATTCCTCTTAGAAACTTACTATATCGTATATATAAATATAGTATATTCTCTTCTCATTTAAGCAGTTGTCACGGTGTGTGTGTCAGCTAAAAAGTTGGATCATAACAGTTTGTTCTAACTGAAGTCCGAAGTGTGTGCTGCACAGCCAGTGCATCAGCTGTATATAGCAACACTGATGAGTCTTAACAAAGTCGAAACATACTTGTTTGTTGATATAAAATATTTATTAAAATTTATTAAATAATCATATATATATATATATATTTAGTAACGAGTCACCACTTATAAAGGCCCAAATGCCACTCGAGGATAAGGGTTGATGAGTGTCAGGTAGACGGTGAGACAACACCGTAATGATTGGTAATAATGGTGGAAGTTTGGCAGAATTTGATTATTTAAGAGGACGGCTTAACACGAATTTGTTTAGATTGGACTTGAAAACGACCATGTTGTAGTCAGCTGGAAAGCAGCCCCGCGGTATTCTGTTCCACATACAGGTAGTTCGAAGAAAGAAACTTTGCTCATGAAAGTTTTGCTTATTTTTAGGCAGAGAGAGAGAGAAAGGGAAATTATTGACAGTGATTGTAGCTAGACCAGTTTTTGTTGTAAATGTTTTACAGGGGGGGGGGTATAGATTAAAGTTCAGTCGAGCACCTGTCATGAAAATAACGTTAGAGTAGAGAAAGACTAGCAACATCTCTTCTGTGAGAAAGAAGTAGTAGGGAGGAGAAAAGGACATCGCCCACTAGATTTCGAAGTCGGTTTTATACTGTCAAGGCAGGAAACCAACCATTTTTCCAGCAACGTTGGCAACGGATTTAATGTAAGTCTTCCATTTCAGGTCTGGAATAAAGGTAAGTCACAGAAGCTTGTCAAAGCAGGGGGATTCGTCAAGACGAGAGCCATTCATTTCAATTGGTGCAAAGTGAAGATCACAGGGGTGGTGATGAAAAAAGAAAAGCTTGGTTTTAAAAGCATTAAAAGTAACCAGCCATCTTTTTCTCCCCATTGCACCACATGCTCAAGGTCAGAAGAGAGAGAATCAGAAAGATCTTGGTCATTGCTGCTCTTTGAATTGTTACCATAGATGGTTGTGTCATCTTCATAAATGTTGACGAATGATCTTAAAATGTGATATTAGAGATAATTGATGAAGAGAATTTGGCTCAGAATGTATCCTTGAGCCAGCGTTGACTTTGGACTTCTGCCCATTAACGACTACTTTTATGAACTTATCATAGAGAAAGGAGTTGATGGTTGAGAGAACATTTTCAGATATTCTATAGCTAGAAATCTTGTGACGTCAACTTTTATGCCAAACTCTATCAAAGGCGTTTAATATGACAAGAGGTATTGCTCTAGAAATCGTCAATAGATTCACTTATCATGTGTGATATTACAATCAGCCCATCAGTTGTTGATTTAGCAGGATAAAACTATATTGATTGTCACTGAGTAGGTTGTTTTTGCTGAGGTGATTGACAACTTCTTGATTCATCACAGATTCAAGCAACTTACTCATGACGCAGAGGAGACTGATTGGTCTTTACTGAGATGCAGAAGACCGATCTCTAGTATTTTTAAATACTAGATAGACTGACAAAGTTTTCCAAGGTGTTGGGAAGCATTTCTCCTTTAAACAGCCTTTGAACAGCTTTTTAAGAATAGAAGCTACTTTCAGTTGCAGCTTTTTAAGCACTATAATTAGAATGTTGCTTTGCTGGCATCAAGATTCTTGATAAGTTTGGCGACATCCCCATATGGATGTCGCTCAAAATATTTTCAGTCTTAGGAGGAAATTCAGGAGGTAGGCAGCCCTGATCGCAAAGGGTGGAATTTGAGACAAAGTTCTTAGCAAAATGTTTGGCTTTGTCGGATGCTGGAGAAATCACCTCTGGCCCATTGATGATGGTTGGGATAAAAGTTATGCATCTGTTCAGGACCTTGTTTGTTATTTGCCAAAACTCGTGGGAACCAATAATCTACTCAGCTACTTTAAGCTTAACGGATTGCACATATGACTCTCTCGCATTTTCTATATCCCTTTTGCAGTGGTTGCTGGCAGTCTTAAAGGCGGCTTTACTTTAAGAACATTACTAGCAGGAAGACTCGACATTGCTCAGGATTGAATAAGGGACACTATGTCCTTTTTCACTATACTCATAACACTATATTACTTTCTTTTTTTACTGTTCTAGTTTCGCCCCCTAACATAGTCTGAAGAAGCTGAAATTTGGAAAACTCTCTACATTAGTGTCTTGCCCTCATAGATTCCTAGACAGGGGCATGTAGAGAGTTGGACTCTAGAGGGACATGTAGATATTCAGGACCACTTCCATTGTCTTCTGTGGAAAATGTTGTACATATAATTTAAATTTCATCAAAATATGATATATTTATAGTTTTAAGTTGGGTTCTGCCCCATAGATTCATTAGGTAGGCACTTAGATATTCTGGACCACTTCTATTGTCTTTCCGGATATGTAAATATATAAATACACTTTTAGTTTTCATGTAGATTCTATAACCTTTCTTTCTATAGGGAACATACACACAGACATTGACATTTCTATATAGAGAATACGATATGGTAAATTCATATATAGTGTATTTATGCTCTGCCTGTCTGTCTGTCTGTCTGTCTATCTATCTATCTATCCATCTATCTTTGGTTTTTCATATTTTACCGAATTCCTAAGTCGTCGACTCAATTACGAGTTCTTGTAAGTCGACGACGTCATTACGAATTCTTCTATGTCGAAGACGTGTTGTATTAGGATGGCTTCTGACCAGTTACTTCTGTTTGTTACCATTACAAGAAAAAACTTGTGTATTCCTGTTAGCAACGCAGTATTTTACTTGCAATTTTAAATCATTAACACTCGCATCTGATACTGCAATAGGTAAAAATTCCTTTTTTTTTCTTTTTACATCAAATCTTTAGCAAAATGCTATAGTTGTATGGACGGCCAATGAGAGTGAAAGTAATACAACTATATACAAACTGGCAATGAACGTCAAAGAAACTTGCTTTTTTAACTCAAAAATGACTACATCTGATTGAAAAAAAAACACTCAGAGAATTATTCAATCTTCATGAAAATTTTCAGTATTTATTAATCAATAAATGAATGTTAATATAAAGTATTGATTTTTATTTATGGAGCTTATACATGTTTTAAATTATTTTACCCCCCTTCATTTCAAGGACAAAATAGGTCTTATTTTACTCATAGTTGCAACTCAGTGACAACCTTTGCAAAAAGATAACACCCTGAAGGTGCGAATCAAAACATATTTAAAGCCGCTCTCGGTAGAAAATGATACTCGAAAATTGGAAATTTAAATGTAAAAATATAAATCTGTGTAGAGTTTTACATATTAACTACATTAATTTTATTTTGTTTTTCATTCGCACCTTCAGAGTCTTATCTCTTTCGAAAGGTAGTCACTAAGTTTTAACTATCGGTATAATAAGGACGTATTTTGTCCTTTAAATGAAGGGACGTAAAGTAATTTTAGTGAACTAAAAAAATTATGATGTTTTAAAATTAAATAAATACTTTATGTTAAGATACTTTTATTATTTAATCAATACTGAAAATTTCATTAAGATCGAATAATTCTATAATTTTTGGTAGATCTTTTTTTTTTAATCAGAGGTTCAATTCATTTCTTCGTTAAAAAAATACTTTGACTTTCATTGCCTGTCTGTATATAGTTGTATTACTTTAACTTTCATTGGCCGTCCATACAACTATAGCATTTAGGGAAAGATTCGAAATTTCAAAAGCAAATTACTTTCATTTGATACGGCCTCGACAGTCACTCCAATAGTGGCCTCGCTTCTGTTAGGCTGAGGTATGGTTCTGTTCAGTCCTAGTAGGTCCCCCCTCCCAGGCTTTAACTTCTCTCTTTGAGAATGGGTTAGTGTAACTGACTATAAGAAAAAGAAAAGGTTACAATGAACATCCAAACTTCAAACAGAATCCAAACGTTGAAGTGATACTTAATAAATTTCTAGCACCAACACGTTCTCTCTGTTCTCTAAAAACGCACTGCCTGCTTTCAATCCGCACTTTTATTTAAGTCGGTTAGTCTCCACATATGAAAATTAGTTATTAACACACATGTAAATAAGTTTTAACTATAAAAATCTGCAATTATGAATAGAAGTCCTTTTTTTTCCTCTGGTAGATGGGCATGCACGACATGCAAAGCATCTCATTCGCTTTTCAGCTGGTAAGTTTTCGTTTTCGTCTCTATTGTCACAGTTAGTTTATTGCTAATCGCCTTAGGCGCCTTTATCGGGGAATGCTGAAGGGGATGCTCAGGCATCTTTTGTACGTCAGAGTGCACTTCTAGTGTGCTGGCTTTTCAAAACCTCACCTGACCTTGTGTCTAACCTTCTACAGAGGAGGTAAATAAATACTTCCACTGCCCGTCTCTGTATAGTTGTATTTTTTAGCTGTTCGACCTTGCTCCTTTTCACAAACCCGAGATTCAAAATCCCGACAATATCAACTATTTCGTTTAGTTTTGTTTTGCAATATTAAAAAAATATTTCTTGTTTCGAGATAATTGATTCAATCTTAATGTTATTATCAATTTGTAATGAGAAGGTGTAAATTGATAGTAATAAAAAATATCATTATTAGAATCAAGGGAAAATAAATTAAAAAAAATTGAAAAAAGTAGAATGCATTTCTTTTAACGTTATTTATATATTTTATTTCTCTGATTTGTGGAAATTAAACACCTTTTTTTCTCTTGTATTATTCGTAGCAGAGAACTGACCACACGTTGAGGAATTTTGAAGCTTTTCTTTTAGAAAATAGAACGACTTAAGTGTGAAGTCAATATAATGATCAGAGGTGATAAAACTCAAACAGAGATAGCAGAAAGCAAAATGGTTTGAAATTCTGTAGGAGCGTATCAAAAGTATTTTTGTCTTTTACAGATGCATTGCTTATTTGTTTTTTATAGATTCATTTTTACATTGTTTACAGATTCATTTTTTACAGATTCATTTTTGTCTTTTACAGATTCATTGCTTATTTGGTTTTATAGATTCATTTTTACATTGTTTACAGATTCATTTTTTACAGATGCATTTTTGTCTTTTACAGATTCATTGCTTATTTGTTTTTTATAGATTCATTTTTACATTGTTTACAGATTCATTTTTTACAGATTCATTTTTGTCTTTTACAGATTCATTGCTTATTTGTTTTTTATAGATTAATTTTTACATTGTTTACAGATTCATTTTTTACAGATTCATTTTTGTCTTTTACAGATTCATTGCTTATTTGTTTTTTATAGATTCATTTTTACATTGTTTACAGATTCATTTTTTACAGATGCATTTTTGTCTTTTACAGATTCATTGCTTATTTGTTTTTTACAGATTCATTTTTACATTTTTTACGGATTCATTTTTTACAGATTCATTTTTGTCTTTTACAGATTCATTGCTTATTTGTTTTTTATAGATTCATTTTTACATTGTTTACAGATTCATTTTTTACAGATTCATTTTTGTCTTTTACAGATTCATTGCTTATTTGTTTTTTATAGATTCATTTTTACATTGTTTACAGATTCATTTTTTACAGATTCATTTTTGTCTTTTACAGATTCATTGCTTATTTGTTTTTTATAGATTCATTTTTACATTGTTTACAGATTCATTTTTTATAGATGCATTTTTGTCTTTTACAGATTCATTGCTTATTTGTTTTTTATAGATTCATTTTTACATTTTTTACAGATTCATTTTTTACAGATTCATTTTTGTCTTTTACAGATTCATTGCTTATTTGTTTTTTATAGATTCATTTTTACATTGTTTACAGATTCATTTTTTACAGATTCATTTTTGTCTTTTACAGATTCATTGCTTATTTGTTTTTATAGATTAATTTTTACATTGTTTACAGATTCATTTTTTACAGATTCATTTTTGTCTTTTACAGATTCATTGCTTATTTGTTTTTTATAGATTCATTTTTACATTGTTTACAGATTCATTTTTTACAGATTCATTTTTGTCTTTTACAGATTCATTGCTTATTTGTTTTTTATAGATTAATTTTTACATTGTTTACAGATTCATTTTTTACAGATTCATTTTTGTCTTTTACAGATTCATTGCTTATTTGTTTTTTATAGATTCATTTTTACATTGTTTACAGATTCATTTTTTACAGATGCATTTTTGTCTTTTACAGATTCATTGCTTATTTGTTTTTTATAGATTAATTTTTACATTGTTTACAGATTCATTTTTTACAGATTCATTTTTGTCTTTTACAGATTCATTGCTTATTTGTTTTTTATAGATTCATTTTTACATTGTTTACAGATTCATTTTTTATAGATGCATTTTTGTCTTTTACAGATTCATTGCTTATTTGTTTTTTACAGATTCATTTTTACATTTTTTACGGATTCATTTTTTACAGATTCATTTTTGTCTTTTACAGATTCATTGCTTATTTGTTTTTTACAGATACATTTTTACATTTTTTACATATTCATTTTTTACAGATTAATTTTTGTCTTTTACAGATTCATTGCTTATTTGTTTTTTACAGATTCATTTTTACATTTTTTACTGATTCATTTTTTTACAGATTCATTTTTGTCTTTTACAGATTCATTGCTTATTTGTTGAAAAACTATTTTAAATTTTAATATTTCAGTAAAATTTATAAAATTTACAGAATACTAGCTGTACCTAACAGGCGTGGTCCGGGATGCAGCTTTCGGTGATCTTGACTTGTGTTCTCATTTTTCTCACACTGTCGGTCTCCAAAAATGATTAATTCTAAAAATAAATTTGTTATTCTTAATTTAGTGCGGAAACTTCAGACTCCTTAGAGAGAAGGAATTTCTAAACGTGTGTGTCACCAGCTTTCAATATGCTAATGAAAACGACGTCCACTTGGGTTCGTTTTGTAAAAGAATAATGGTGTTTCACCAGTTTTAGTGTAATTTGTTTCGGTGTTTAGAGATTCGATTGACAGCTGCAAGTATAACCTCGAAGTAATTACATGCAAATAGTTTTGACAGCTTCTTGTAAAATGCAGAAAACTTTCCAAGATGTCTGGTTTGCGTTGGAAAAGAAAAGTGAGAATTAAGTTCTATACATCAGTACCTCTCTCTCTCTCTCTCTCTCTCTCTCTCTCTCTCTCTCTCTCTCTCTCTCTCTCTCTCTGCTTACGTATCTACTTAAATGAATGCAGAATTGGTTCAGTAGTAACTGCACGGATTTTGTAACTCTGTATGCAGTGTTCGAACTCTTGGGTTACTTTTACTAATGGGGAAGGTGCAATGGCATGCAGAGGGGGCAGCACGGTGCACTGGTCGCAGGCATTCAAATTAGGGGGACGCATCCAATCATAGTCAAACTATCGGCATAGACAGGTACATCAGCTAGTTATCTATAAAGCCAATGTGGTTGCAGCCTAAGGAGCCCCACCAGAGCAGCGGCAGATGCAACCTTTTCTTTTCTACACTGTTAAGTGTTAAGACAATTGGCAAACTGAAATGGTGCATTACTGAAATTTACAGGAATCTTCTTTGATACGAGGGACATTTGTAACAAGATAACTAGGGGGGGTCGAAAAAGAAGGTTAGTAAATAGGAATTATAATCGAGATAGTAATGCGATTTAGGCAGTGGTGTGCAGGCAGAGGGGAGGACGACAGGACGATGGCTTCGGCATCCAAATTGTGTCAATCAGGTTCAAACTATCTACATTTCTCATAATATTTCTCAATTTACACATGAATCTTTAGGACATACAACCAAGGGTTTAGTAATGGCAGAAGTTTCCTGACATTATATGTTAATCTCATTCTGTCGCACAGGCGAGTTGACATTAGTGGAACAATTACATACACTGTCCATCAGCTTAGCAGTATTTCAGAACATAAGTTTGCAGCCATATATATATATATATATATATGTGTGTGTGTGTGTGTGTGTGTGTGTGTGTGTGTGTGTGTGTGTATCGAGGCAGCATTTTTTCTCTAAGGCACGTATTATTAAAAATAACCGACAACTCATTGATTGACATTATTCCACTGAAAATGTACTTTGGACCTAAAAAAATATGACGGCAGATTCATCAGCCAATTCTCATCCGAGATTAGGACTTTAATCCGGAAAATGGAAGGGATTCATACAAAAATATCCAGACAGGAATTGTCAGTTATTTTTAATATATATATATATATAATAGACGAAATAAAGTTTTCCACTTAGCATGAAGCAATAATCTTCTATAAAGAATAGATCTCTCTTTGTTACTGGAAACATGATAAAAAGTACATATAATGCTATCATTTCTTCTACTGTCTCTTCATACAATGGATGAGGTAATTGACTACTAATCTCATTTTGATGTAGCCAGTCGTTCTGGATTCGAATAACGGCATGGATACATTTACTACATCTGACATAACTAATGAGTCAGAAATGACGAAACAACTACCTGTGGATGAGTATATTGTATATATATAAAAAGAAAACCAACCCCTCAACCGGAACAGAACCGAATTAAGACAGCAGATCTTAGATAAACAAAGGGCTTGACATACTATCGGATAGATCATTATAGATAGTAAATGATGATAATAAAATGTACTTAACATTATGCAATGTTTATATATAGAGAAAGAAAGAGAGAGGGAGGGGCATGGATTAAATCCAGCAGAATGCATATAATGTCCATTAGTTTGTAGCGAGCATAATAGCATAAGGGTAAGATAGCCGAACTACTGACTAAAGAGTTGGATTTTGAATCTCAGCTTGAAACATTTGTCATTTCTATCCACACTAAAGAACGGTAATATGGTAAGACAGCTGTCTATGGCCAATATATATATATATATATATATATATATATATATATATATATATATATATATATATATATATATATATATATATATGAGAAAGGAAGGATGAGAGTAATCCAACGTAATAGGAAATGAAAAAAGGAAAAACCAAGAGATATTTTTTTATATATTCATCAACGTTTCGTCTTAATTATAAGAATTTCTCAGGATGATAATTTGAAGAAAAATGTCATGCAAGTACATCGAAATTTGGGGTTGACATGATGGAGAGATGAAGGAATGTAGTAGCCGTGGCTACTATGAGCGCTCATAGTAGCCACGGCTACTACATTCCTATATATGATATAACAAGTATACTTGTTTCAAAACCACTAACCAAGCAGGCAATTATAAAACCCCGGTTCTCTTCTCTCGTTAGTTTCTGTAGGAAACCCTTGTATTTTCCCTCATGTGTCTTTTAATTATAAACAAATTGATCCGAAATCATGGCGTTCTTTGAAAGGATGGCACAGATTTAATTGAGAACGAAGAAAAGAGCTTGTTGCAGGATGACACTATCAGAGCCGAGCCTTTTTTCTTGGAGAGTGCAACTAACTATCGGACTCTACAAAGAAGCATAGAAAGAGAGTATACAGAGGAAGACCGTAAAAATGAAAGATGAATGTAAATCTCATGTAGTTGTGATACGGTCACAATGATGGCACAAACTTAAGAAGGAACTCCTGCTCATCTAACACCGTAACAACACTAATAGAATTTCCAACGCCAACGATTTGTCTCAGCTGTCAAAAATTAAATTCCGTATCTGCTTTAATCCTTCGTTTTTCAAGATAGTGGGTTTCTACGCATGCAAATTAGTTGCTCATGCATGCAAATTGATTATATAAAACTCTGCAATTATGAACATAAGTTTTTTCTCTCTGAAAAATGGTCGCCTTACACGTAAAACATCTGATCCGCTTTGAAGCTGTTAAGTTTTTGTTCGTCTCTATTGCTACAAAGAAATATCCAAGCTGTTGGAAAAAAATTTTTGGATCATTCTACTGCTCTAGAAATTACGTGATTCAGATGTGGCCACAGTACTCCATCTTAGGACGTATCTGACTCTTATATAGGTAGACTATATAAGAGTCAGATACGTCCTAAGATGGAGTACTGTGGCCACATCTGGTGAGGTGCTGCTCAGAGAATTCTTTCTTGCCTTAACAGAGTACAAAACCGACTTTGAAATCTAATGGAGGATGATCTCTTCTGTTCTCTGCACTCCTTTTGTCACAGAAGAAACGTCGGTAGTCTTTCTCTACTCTATCGTAATTTCTGTGGAAGCTAAGGTACGCGACTGGGCCACAATCCCTGGTTGTAAGACATTCGCATCAAAAACTCGTCTCACTGCCACAACGGAAAAGAACATTTTTTTTTTTGCTCCATATACCTCGTGTCAGGTGGAATTTTAAAGAACATAGTTTCTTCCCAAGGCCTTGATAAATGGTCACTTATTAGTACAAGAAAAGAAGAAAAAAGCTTATTCACAAACCATCAATCAATTTACAGAGCTCGACACTTCCACACTTCCACACTTCCACAAATAGAATTGATAATAAACTAATTTGAAAACTCTACTTCCCATTTAAAAAGAACTTGTTTTTGAATTGCCTTAATCTTTTGGATGGCACTATTAAAATTCCATCTCAGTCAGAAGTTGAACGTATATAAATTCGTAAGATATAACTTTGCATGTCCCACCGGAAATTGAATGCCGTTATAATAAGTCACATCGCCTTAATAACAGCAATGAATAACTTACAAAAGTGCCTTTCCTAAATGTCTCTAGTGAATGTCTTTCCATCATTTTTAAACTGCTTTGTCAAAAAAACACATTTTTTATTCACTATTTTCAGAAATATTCCAACGAAATAGAAGAAATAGATTTTCAAATTGATTAAAAATAAATCAATGCAAATAAAAAGCTATATTTGCTACCGTACATAAACATTTGAACAGGACTTGGCTTAAATCTAATAAGCAGGTGGTATTAATTTTCTTTGGATTTCTTTATTTAAGCAAGCGGTTCAAAATTACTTTTGACAAAAATTAACTTTAAAAGTAATATATATATATATATATATATATATATATATATATATATATATATATATATATATATATATATATATATATATACTTTATAGTTGACCATAGGAAAAATCAATCCAAAACCATAATTTTCATTTAAAATATTAAATATGAAAATAAAAAAATTGAAACAATAAATGAAAATTATGGTTTTGGTATGGTTATGGTTTTGGGTTGATTTGTCCTATGCAACCATAAAGTATATATGCTCTGAAGCTTGTAACACAACCTCATTGAGCTTGCAATTTACAAGATTTTCGGATATTATAAGGAGTATATACTTAAGTATATATTTTTAAAAGAACTCACACATATATATATTGTGGGGGTACTAACGAATTCTATTCTTTTTACACATGAAAGAACGAGCAAAATACGCCAGTAACCAATACAAAAGATAAAAAGTGAGAAGCTAGCACTCAAACATTTATATGAATAATAACAATTTATTTAACATGGTTCATTAAATTTGTATAAATTCCTCAATGAAATTCTGAGCTTTGTGTACAGAAATGTCCCTTTTACTGTTTGTATAAAATGTCGCTTTTAAGGTTTGTTTTTGGAAAACGCACGTGTTTGGATGTGTGCATAAATAGAGAAAATGAGCCGTCTCTCAACCCCTTTTTTGCAGTGTAAGAATTATAGGAACGTAAGCCTTTGTGTGTGTGTTTGTTCGACGGTACTTAAAAAAAGAAAAGAAAAGAAAGGGTTTAAGCTTACTATTTGTCCTGTGTCCGATGAGGAAGGGGGAGACGGCGTGGAGTGACAGTAAGACAGCAGCAGGCAGCTTCTTGCCTCAGTGCTTTAGGAGTCTGTTGACAGGACCGTCTTAATCGCTGGTGACAAGGAAAAGGGAAAAAGAGGCTGATTTTGTCATGACCGCTGGATTTATTTTGTTTAACCCCTGGTTTGGCGGACGTAGTAGTAGACAATCACATGATCAATATTTTTGGCTCTTTTAGCGCCTTTTTGCTAGACAGCTTGTGGGAGCCGATTTTTATAGCTAGTTTGAGCGTTTTGTTGTTGAAGTAAATTTGCTATTGCTTTGCGTTTTTCTGCTTACGCCGGTATGATAACATATTAGAATGTCAATCCGATATAAGACTTGGTGCGAGATTCAAAATCAAGGCTTGGTCTCTTTCTTGGTTTTGGTCTCAGCTTTTAAATGATGTTCACACATTTGGCACTGTGTCATCAGATCCTGTTTCTATGGCAGTTTAAACAGGACTGCACAGACTACTAGCCATTTCAACATGACACTTTCACCATTGGTTATTGCATTCTTGTTCAGAATAGTACCCAGACATCAGCAAACTAAGTTGTATTTATTTTTCGTAGCACAGCATTCTCGAATGTGTTTACCCTTGCAATACATGTTTATTTCGACTGTGTGTGTGTGTGTCATATATATATGTATATTTAGGCAGCATTTTCTCTGTAATACAAATGTTGTTGAATATGGCAGGCAACTTATGTCTGGATATCCTTGTGTGGATCCTTTCCATTCGCCGGATCAGGGTCTTTATTCGGTGGGGAATTGGTCGATAAATCTGCTATAACTGTAGTTGTCCCAAGTACTTTCAGGCCCATCCGGGTCCATCGTCAGGGGAATCAGGTAAAGACCATGGTTTTTATGGTAACATTAGTAGTTCGTTTTAGCGGGAATATTATTGACCAACAAATTAGACAGTTTATAAATAATCCCCACGACAATATTAATAAATCTAATCCTCCATTTAACACATTTGTAAAATTATTCTTCCGTAACTAGTTTGATCATAATTATAAAAATTGATGAACAGGTATTAAAAAATATTATTAATAAAAAATACCCAAATAAAAAAAAAAACTTATCATTTACTACAGTAAGTCAAAAACCGCTAACCTTATTATTAATAATAATTCTCCCCCTTGACCAGGATTTTGAATAGGACGAAACTTGTAAATGAATTTAAATGCTCATTGGGAAATTGTGTTTTCAACAGCAAAAAGAAACATATACGTTGGCTTTACTACTACAACTTTGTCGAGGATCAGCCAATTCCCCACCGAAACAAAGACCCTGATTCAACGAATGGAAAGGTTCCACATAAGGATATCCAGACATAAGTTGCCTGTCATATTCAACAACATTAGTATATATATATATATATATATATATAGAATAATATATATATATATATATATATATATATATATATAGAATAATATATATATATATATAGAATAATATATATATATATATATATATATATATAATACATATATGTATAAATAGAATAATATATATATATGTATATATATATAAAAATAGAATTATATATATATATATATATATATATATATACAAATAGAATAAAATACAATATATCATACAAGTAGAAACACTTTAAAACGCTTTAAACATATTTCTGTGTCAATATTTTTAACAAGTTTGTTCCAATACTCATCAACTCATTCCGTATACTAACCATTTAATTTTTGTCAGAAGTTATAATTTTCATTATTCAAACTTCCTCATACATATGATGTTCTAAAATTGCATTTGCTTGCCATCCAATTACAACATACGATGGAATGTTTTAAAGCCGTCCATTTCATTTCATTCGATGTGGATGTCACTATTTCTTTATTATCAAAGTGATGAATGTCACAAATATGGCAGACACCACTGACACATGGTATTACCAACATAGTTCTTATGGTATTTACTCTTCTTTTTACAAAGAAGCATTAATGTAGCACAAGGCTGATCGTTTAATGTGGGTAATCCTACTACTCCATGGGCCACTCTGGAAGATTACAAAAATATATTCTCTTAAAAGAAAGATGGGCTACTACTTTTATTTTAAGTCCAAAGGCCAAGTAACATAATGGTTATCACCAAGTTTCAATAAGATTCCCCAATCAAACGCTTCTATTGATATTAAGGAAGATTCTTCTGCCATCATTACTTCTGTCATTCATATCCGATGTCATATCTGCCTTCTTGTATCACAGACTTCTGTTCTCACGATACTGACTTCCCTCACATCGTTAACCTTTGTTGAGCTCTTGATCTTTTGTCTACCCTATTTACTGTCATTCAAGACTCTTTTGTCAGAATCTTTTGTGAAATAGGATTTTCATCGCAAACATGTGCAGATTAATGACGGATACACCTTAAGAATATTTATTCCTGTTTATCAACTTTGCCGATTCCAAAGTCAGAATAAACCAAGAACTTGCACTTACCATGAGATCTTCACTTCAATAAATAATAAATTTACAAATAAGAGAAAGAGTTAAAGGGAGTAAAGATAAACATCACTGCTTTGTGGTGGTGAACGTTTATGCGAAAGTTCACCCTTAATCATAATCTAAGTGAAATTGATGTATACCTACCGCTTTACCGACCATATAAGTAAAAATTGATATTGATGAGTGAGCAGGATGTAAGTAGAATTGATGAGGATCAGAAAAACCTTGGTCGCATCTTCTTATTCCTCTGCTGAAAATAGAAATATAAATCAATAAAGAAAGAAAACCAGAAATCAATTGATTGATCTTCTTTCCGTATCTACAATTACAAGCTCTCTCGTTTCAGTGATTTAAGTCATCTTGGTTCAAATACAAGTTTTATATCATAATATCAGTGACTTGCTGAAGTCTTAATCCATGCGTGGTTAGAGGCTTTATTTTTATCTACTTCCCTACAAGAGCGAAGTGTGACACCAGATCAGTCTAATATGAGGAGAGACCCAACAACATTTGACTGTCTGCCACATTCTAGCCCCTGTCGCATCTCCACAGTATTGATTTTCTGTGCTTTTTTTACAACTACTTCCACAAGATCTGCTTCGATGAACTTACTGCACCTGTACCCCCTGAATATAAATACAGTTGACCAACCCAACTAGCAGCAAAATCTCACCCCTTCCCTTCGTCATCCCAATATATTTTTCTGCACTACTGGTATTCTGGTTTGTGACGGTTGCTTCATATATGATTGAATCGATTTTGCAATTTCCCTCTAGGGGGCAGTTGTTTTTGTCTTGGCATGAGCAGCCTGCGTTTTTAATTGCTTTGGGTTCCGCAGAGATAATTTTTCTTATTGAAGGGACAGTGGAATAGCTGACCTTAACAGAATTTCTGTTAAAAAGTTTGTATAGTTCACTTGTGGGTGGAAAGTGGTTGTCGAGTAATTTGAGGAAAAGGTGGCCTACCTTTGTCTTGGTATTGGTGAAAAAGGGTGGGGAAAACCAGATCACCGATCTCCTTCTATTGCGGGTCCCCCGTGGTTGGTCTCGGGTGGGGATGTATGAGATCTCTTCTCTGAACCCGCTGTCGCGGAGCGCTTTGTTGTAATATAGTGCTGCTTAGTTGAAAATTTTGGGACTGGATGAGAGGTTTGAAATCCTTTGGCTAGTTAGGGACTAATATAAACTAATTAAAAAATACGAACAAACACCTAATCAGCCCATATCCACATAAATTTCAAGAGCAAAAACTTCAACTTTCACAAAAATATTTAATTTATTTATCAGTAATAACTGATCTAAAAAATCCATTTTAACTACCTCAAACCTTTATTTTCCAACTAAGTTACCTCCCTTAGATCCAGCAATTACTTTATTAATATCAAAATTACTCCGGACTGTCTAAAAGAATTTTAACACGATTTCAACTAACGGTTTTTCCTTTCAGAACGCACACCTTCAAACCCAATAATAATAACGGCTATTGATACAAATTCATAAAATTGACTCACGGGAATTACATAAAAACTTTTTTAATTTTTTATTTTTTTATTTCTTATGTTTTAACTTCAAATTTTATTTTAATTTTAATTCTATTTTATTTTTATTTTATTATATTTTTTTCCCCTTTAATCTTATATTATTATATCTCTCCAAATCTCCTCCGTTTTAAATCTCAACAGTTTCATTACACTAAATTTTAAATTCAAACAAACATACATAACACACTGAGCAAATAACGCGTCCCAATGAGAGTGTCATGTGTCTTCACATTTCCAAAACAGATGACAACAGAAGCTGAAGAGAACCGGATGGCTAAGACTTTCCGAGCTTGAAACCGACGGTACGAATGTTGTACTAATTTTTCTGTACCAAAATAAATAAATATTATGCACTTAATTTTTAACTTTAATTCTTAATTAATCGTTCACTCTGCTGGGATTTTTCCTACTATATTACAAAGAAGTTATATATATATATATATATATCAGATGGAGAAAATTACCGGTCTCACTCTACCAGTCTCTATGAGAAAGTATATCACACAATGGCGTCTCAACTGCTTTGGCCATGTCGACCGCCGTCAGTCATCGGAAATGCTCCAAAGTGTGCCATACATTGACATCGATGGCCCAATGCCACATGATAGGCCGCTTAAGACATAAATGGGATCACTTGATAACAACCTAATCGTGGCTGTCGGCACAAGCGAAATGGCAACCACCAGAAAAAGTTGGAAGTCTTCCACGAAACGTCTAAACTCAATCTTGAGACAAGAAGACGAAAAATGACAATAATAATAATAATAATAATAATAATAATATATATATATATATATATATATATATATATATATATATATATATATATATAATATTTATAAATAAATATTAAATTATTTATACCTACAGACGCTAGCGTTTCAAGCTTATTGCTCTCATCAGTGCAGGAAAGTAACAATTTCAGATAGTCGGGAGGCGCGAACCCAGTACACAGAGTCAGCCATATCCACTAGCCCACGGAAACGGTCACATAATTTAGGGAAATTAAGATCTATATGTACCTAGAAGCGGGCACAGATAGAAGACTAGTCGAGAGTGTTCGACGACCGTATTCGGAACTTTGCATTAGAGCTTTTTGACAGTCTATTTTTAACTTCCCCGAGAAGTTATATATATATATATATATATATATATATATATATATATATATATATATATATATATATATAATAGATCTTAGGTAAAAATAATTTACGACATATTAATTTACATACGTTCCAAGAATTCAACTTAAACAACAGTTTTGTGTACAATCGTTTCTGAAATAATATGGGTTTTTATTGATATCAAGTCTCTTCATAAGCACAGGTTATTGGCACCAACTTTGGAGTTAGAACATAGCATCAACACTAGAGTATAGTTCACTCTCAGTTATACTGCAAATTCGATAGAATGAGGGATATATATATATATATATATATATATATATATATATATATATATATATATATATATATATATATATATATATATACGATTTGTTGTTGTTGTCGATCACTTTATGGCGCTTGCTGTGAATACTAGCACACTTGGTATTTACAAAGTTAAATTACTTCTAAAATTCTAAGCTAATTTCTGATGGCCGACTGGTAACTCTCCTGACTGCGAATCAGTGTCGATTTGTGATCGGAGTTTGCACCCGTTGACTGTCGGGAATTAGCTTCCTGCACTGAAAATTGCGTAAGCATGAAACATCGATGTCTGTAGGTAATAAATAATTAATATTTATTTATAAATATTATTGCATAGCCCCCTGTACTAAGACTTGGCACTCTGAGTGAATTTAATAACAAGCAGTACTACTAGCTTCATTGCGAGATCCAACATGATTTGTTGTTGTCGATCACTATATGCCGCTTGCTGTGAATATTCGTCGACTTTGTATTTACAAAGTTAAATTCCTCCTAAAATTCTAAGCTAATTTATGGTGGCCGACTGGTAACTCTCCTGACTGCGAATCAGTGTTGATTTGTGATCGGAGTTTGCATCCATCGACCGTCGGGAATTAGCTCCCTGCACTGAAGATTGCGTAAGCATGAAACATCGATGTCTGTAAGTAATAAATAATTAATATTTATTCATAAATATTATTATATTATGTTATATATATATATATATATATATATATATATATATATATATATATATATATAATATTAATTATTTATAAATATTATTATATATATATGTATATATATATAATATTTATAAATGAATATGAATTATTTATTACCTACAGAAATCGATGTTTCATGCTTACACAATCTTCAGTGCAGGAAGCTAATTCCCGACGGTCGCAGGCGCGAACTCCGACTACATATATATATATATAGTCATCAACAGACAGACTGTTTCGCTGTATCACAACTGCTTCAAGCCAGGATCCAAATTTAATCGTCCAGACGACAGTCGACACGTCTAACCACTTTGCCATCATCTGGCTGCTTCTGAGAGTAAGTGAAATCACAATGATAAACATTGTCAAATACTGAAAGCTCCGTTTATTTACACAAAGAGCATTGCAGTATATGAGAGTGGCACTTGGCAATTTCACTTACCAGAAAGCTCAACTCAAGAAATGGAGCATATATTCAATTCAATTTAATTAATGTGGCAAAAAATAAAACGAGCATGCTTCAGTTGCCATGTAAGGAAAGGGTGATAGAAATTTACACAGACGAAGATACAGTAGCCAAGCACCTATCCAACTTTACCTTGAATTGCGTTTTTTTTGGCACATCTATTGCCGCTCTTGGAAGTTTATTCCAAAGTTCAGGGATCCTGATTGAGAAAGCGGCCCTTCTCTGGTCCAATTAAAATCGGCAGTAAAATAGTTTCTTGTGGTGTCTGCATAGATCTCTTTCTGCTGCAGGAGTGGATAATAGGGCCTGAGGTATATCGTAATAACCATTTAGGAGATTGTAGGTCAAAATTAGATCACTCAAGGGAGAGAAGGTTAAGTTTTTTGAATCGGCTTTCACAGGGCAGATCCCATAGACCTTGCACCGTTCGAGTAGCTTGAAACTCGCTCCAGATGCTGGATTTCACGTATTAGATATAAAGCAGAGGCCTGGACCCCATTACTCTAACAGTGGTCTGACGAGAGAGACATAAGGTGGGAGAAATATTTCAAGAGTGAGTTTTCAGAAAGAGGATCGAATGAGAAATAAAGTACTCCTTGTTTTGTTTGCAACCTGAATGAAATGTTTCGATGGCTTGAAGGACAAGTCGACCAGAGGGCCAAAATATTTTGTCTCGTTCGCCATCTTGAGCAGAGCTGTGTCACCGCCGAAAGTAAGAGCTGAGTAAGAAGGAGAACCCATGGCAGCATTCATCGACATTGAGATATAAGTCTCATTCAATAGACCATTATATATATTAGTTATTTCTTCAGGCAGAGAAAAATTGGAGGAATCTTATTTTTTTTTTATGTTATTCTAGGTGTCAGACGTAAACCATTTGTAACAATAGTACTTCTCTCCAAGGTAACACTTTTGTGCATCTGCTAGTAGCATGAATGAAATTAAAACTTTGGTAAGAAAAAATAAACCACAGCAAAAAGGAGAATTTAGCTTTTCATCCGTTGGCTGTTGATCTTTTTTTTCCTACCTTTTATTATTTTCATTTTTTATATTTTTACATTTTTATTTTTTATAAAATAAGATGTACACATGTTATTTTATTTCATTATTTCATTGTTTTCATGAACTTCTTAATCTTGGTTCATATTGGCTTGTGTGCTTCAGGTTAATTCACATTTACTCCTACTGTGTATTTTATATATGATCCAGTTTTGGTGTATTCAGGACTTTTCTTAATAAAAATGAAGTTTTTCTATTGAATAGAATACTTTTTTTCTCTTGCTTCATCGTGCAAACACTGGCGCCATTTAACGATTTGTTTCCAACATTAACTGTTCCGGTGTTGCATTTTCTCTGGTGATCGAATAGACTTTTCGGCAAAAGTGTATTATAGTTCACAACGTAGAAAAGAGGTGAAAAAATATAAAAGTAACTTTTACCAAACGCAAGAAAATTTTATTTTGTATCGATCTGCATAGGTTTTCAGTTTCTAAACTTTTTGTAAATGTATTTACTTTTTAGATTTTGTTTCATGGCCTCAAATTCAATACTTTTTCTACATTTTATGCGCGTTTCACAGCAAAATGAAGAGAAATAGATGTAGAAAAGGTATTGATTTTAAAAAAGAATAAACATGAAAAATTAAATATAATTATATTTAAAAAATGTTGTTTGCGAGACAAAGAGGAATTACAGGTATCTGCCGATATATGAAAATAAAGATTATTCCAATGATTCCCGTGTTCTTGTTTTGAAACTACATTTATTCTGTAACTCTGCCAGTGTATTATTATTCTTTTTTGGTTTTTGGGTTTTGTTTTCTGATGTTTTTGGACACGCTTTTTTAACTTTCCTTCTGAAGAGTCGCACTTATGGATAATCCAGGATATATATTTTTTATGTAAATCGCTTCAAACAAGGCATAAAGCCACTTGATGTAAGGAGCTAAAGTAAAATACTACTTCAAGGTCAAAAACTAGCCAACGATAAGTGTTAGATGGATAGATTCCGATCCAGAAAATAACAATTCTTGCCCATTTTTCATAAACATCGCTCATGGAATGTGAGGATTAAAGGACAAAATTACGGAAGTGAGAGTTAAAAGTCTGCCGAAAGTAAACCCAAGGTCCACTTTCTACTTTCCTAAATGTTTGCAGCCTATTACTCTATATTATGATTGTTCATGTGTCGACGAAACGGTCCGTCAAGTATTTTAATTTTGAAAGGAGAATAAAGACATGGTTACTGGATGCAAACTTTCTATTCTTAATAAATATATATATAATTATTTAATAATAAATATATTTTAATTATTATCCACATACGTATACGTTTCATCCTAATGAAATCATCAGTATGGAAGATAACTATTCAGTCGGTCGCACGATTCAAACCCCCGTTTGTTGTTTTGTACTTTTAGTACTATATAGATATAACAACTTCTGACCGAACAGATCACATGTGATCTAGTATATATATATATATATGAATGGGTGTTTTCTGTTCAAATTAAAACTTATTCATGTATTCATAGATCTATTTCCAGAGATAAAAAAGCTAACATCTTCAATAACCACAAATGGTGGCAGAATATATTATCTTTGACTTGTGAGTTGTCACATCTTATCTGTCACTTCTACAAAAGACAGAACAGTTTTCTTTTTTATCGAGAGAGACTCGGTCACACTTTTCAATCCGAACGGCTAAAGTGAAGAATTTTGCTGACTTTTTCCATTGTCTGACACATGATAAAACGATATCCGAATTTCGAAACGCTCACTTCAAAAAACTGTATTTGCCACGGATGTTGACACTGATTGTGAATGTGCCGAATAGAGGTGAACACATACGAAGTAAAATATTATCCTTTTTCTCTGCTGAAAGTATTGAACTTTAATGTTCAAAAGATAGCCAACGACTTTGAAACTGCTTTTTATGAACACAAAGAGAAATAGAGGGATTATTATAGATAATGACCATGAAACATAATCTCTATTCTGTTGATTCATGCGGAACTAGCTAAAGTACACACTGATGAAAGGACCAATTATAACTATAAGATGGTATGTCATAAATGCACTGAGCAGAGTGTGCAGAGTTGACGGCCTTGTGCTAAACTGGTGTAAGTGAAAATCGAAAAATAAAACAATTGTGTACTTTCTCAACGAAAATCCCCTTGACCCATCCGATTGCAGTAAAATCCCACTGTTTAACTGTAGAGGTTCCTAGATACCGGGCAACTTATTTCTTTGGACTGCTTACCTTTGTAATTCCCTCCCTGCTCCTTGTTTACCAGACCATACAAACATGCAGAAATTTAAATGCAATGTAAACGAACATCTTGCTGCCTAACTCCCCACTTAGATTGCCCTGTCCCCATAAATAAGGCTCCTATCACAGTAGCTCCTTACATCTCAGTGGCAATATGTCTTTTGGGGTGTGAATAAAAAAAGGAAAGAAAGTAAAATCAAAATAGGATATGAACATAAAGTCACAGAGTATATTAGCAACAAAAAATAAAAATAAACCGACATAAGTTAAAGTGGCTGAGTCAGAGCACATGTGTGCAAAAAAGAAGTGGAAAAACTTAGAATCAAATCGCACAAACGATAAATAACCGGCTCCTAGAAGCCGGCAAGATTAGAATCTATTTTTTGTAATTTGCAACCAATCAGATCCCTTGTTTTAAACATTAGTTTTCTCTCTCTTTTTTTATTTACCTCCTTTTCAGGAGGTTAGACACAAGGTCAGATGTGAGTTTTGATGAAAGTGTTTCTGCGGAACAAACTGGATTCGAACCCGGCACACCCAGATCTGCATTCTGCATCGTTAACCACTTAGCCACCGTGTCTTAGCTTTGTTAGTCGTTGAGATGAACCTTTTGAGGCACCTTGTCTCATAGCAGATATCCATTCTGATTTCTTATTTACCTTCTTTCTACATAATCCATATTTCTTTCTCTTTTACTGAGCTGAATATTACTACTATAAGCTGCTGACACACAGAAGTTATAAGCTTACTCCAACAGCATGTACATACTGCTTATTTTCCTTTCTTGCACACACGGGAAATATTCAATGAAAACAACTATACAAACAAATACCTTACCAATATTGCCTTTGAAAATCCGTGGAATTCTTATTATTGATTAACATCAAAGGAAACAGATTATATAACTGTATTTTGCCACTCAACTAGTAAACAATCTTACATAAAAAATTAACCTAATATATAAAATTACGTGGGTCGGCTTTTCCAAATTAGACCTGAATAACAATTCATCTGCCAAATCGATATTTGATTTTTGACTACCTAGTCCTTTTTACACATGATTAGTATGTGTTATCTACCAGAGAAATCAAGATTCTAATCGATTTCATCGATTACATATTTTATCCAGTCCCACAATTTGTCTGTAGCAGATAGACTTCAGAGGCATCGATGTCAGTATAAAACTGTTTTGACTTAAACACCATTACAAAAAAATTCATACATATTTATCTTTATTTACATAAAATAAATATAATCTAAATGAAAGATTTTTTTCATTTATCACTCCTTTATTATTATCAAAACAAGTTACTGTTATTTAAATCAATAATGCAACATAATATTATTAAATACGATATATATAGTACTGCTGTAACCCCTTACATACAAATTAGGAATCCTAATTTGCATATCTATTTTGTAATCAGTCTATAATAAAGTAATGCTTGGTGTTATTGATTTCAAATTATATTCTACCTATTTTTCTCATATATATGCTATAGTTTCGCGATATTAACAGTAATTAAGTAAGTTTCTTTAATTTAAAAACAGGATACATACATTCATTTTCAAATAAGGTCAAGGTCATTTAAATCAAAAAGAATATATTGACGCTTTCGAATTGAGTGCTGCTCTCCCCCTCATTCCATCTTCTTACCCGCTCTTTCTCTTTCGCTTGCGCCGGCAAAGCCAAATTTTCTTTTTTATTGTTTTTAAAGAGATTCGCATCATCGCCCAAGGGAATTGAATTCTTTTTTCTATCCATTTATTTCTCATTGAAAAGATAAATAAATTTGTATCGAAATTACCAAAATATTAATATCTATCTATTTCATGAATGTGAAAGTTTTTGTCCCGTGTTTACAAGACACTTATGAATAAAATTCTTTGAACTTAGACATGAAGGGAAAAGGGGATGATGGTGATGGTTATACAATTTTGACAACAAATCTTTGTTTGTGGAGTCGATAGTCATACCTTTTGTCCAAAATACTCTATGCTAGATACTATCACCAAAATATTGCATTTACTCTATGACTTAATCCTTACTTACTTTGCGAAGTGGTAAATCTATCTCCAATAGTAAAAGAAAATGGTTTGTTGACTATTTTTTTCGCCGAGCTGGAACCATTAAACTCATTAAACAAAGTTCGGGGATGTTCTCTTACACCATCTTGAAAATTGGAACTGTAATGAGATCGGATTTGGACGAATTATTAAAATGCAATAAAAACGCTTTAAAATCCTTTAAAACACACAAAAATAGGCGGATTTGTAGAAAAGTAACTTTATTGCCTTTGGTAACAGTTATTTGTTGATTATTTGTTTTTTTTTCTTAACCCTGTTTTTCATTTTTATGCTTATACAAAATCAAATCTCAACATTGTAATATATCAAATAACACCATGACAATCATTTTTTTTGTTGTTTTTCTTCAAATTACCACAATGTAAAAAGAAAATTGTTTCTTTGTTTTTCTATAGTTAAGGCTACAGCTAGATTAATAGCTGCCCGGAGGGTGGGTAGTTTTTTGCTAGTATTTTAATAAACTCTACCCAGTCATGGCTGATGGAATGACAGCAGTCTAACTTATTCTGTTCGAAATTCTGTGAAGATTACCGAGTTCAACATAAATATTTCTGAGTTTGACAAGATGCACCTGAAGAAGGTCGGAGATGAAAGGTTGTGAGAATAAGGTCCAAAATGAAAACAGTGGTTGTAATAATTAAAGTAATAGAAATTATTAATCCTCATCATTCTGAAACATTAAGAAATACAATTTTAATGTCCAAAATGCTGCAAAATTAAATTTCTGTAAAAGTAATTCGAAAATAAAATTAGAACAAAGTGGATATCTTTTGGATGACATCATCTCTTTTATTTTATGAAAAGTTGTGTGCAAGAAATGTAAGACAATAGAGTATGATTAATGGAGTAAGTTCAGGGAATTTCTGACATTACTAACCGGCAGAACGTTACCACTGTTGGCCAAGGGAAGAGTCTATCAGGCATGTGAACGCAGTGTGATGATGTATGGAAGTGAAACCTGGCCAGTGAGAGTTGAGGACATGCGTTGCATGAAGAGAAATGATATGAGAATGATACAATGGATGTGTAATATGAGTGTTAAAGACGCCTTTAAGACTCATGTTACACATCCATCATATCATTAGTTATTATGACCTCAGAGGAAGATTAAATCTGGGCAATATAGAGAAATGTGTACAGAACATGAGACTTCCATGGTATGGCCATGTTGAAAGAATGGATGAGTGTACTTGGGTTCGTAGATGTAGAACAGTTGATGCAGCAGGGTTAGTTGGAAGGGAAATATCAAGGAAAACATAGGGGGAAGTTATAAGGATGGACTTGGAAGAAAGAGGGATAAATAAAGAGATAGGTTAGTTTAGAAGTCAATTTCTAACAGACGTCCAACAGATGCCAACATGTACAACAGACATTAAACTAAATATGACGATGATGATGATAATATCATTTATCTTTGTATGAATCAAATTTAAGCCACCGTTTTATGCTTACTACGTAGCCATCGTTACAGTAGATGTTAAAAGTTAACGTGCCAAAATTGGAATTTTCAAGATAAATCATATCAGACATTGTCGAAATCTTTAAGGAGAATGTTGTCTCATGAGACTAACGAGATCATAAAGGTTATAAGCAATTCTGACTTGCAGCACTTGCTTTTCGGAAATAGTAACAATTCTATTCTGACTGAATATAATACAGCTTTCATTACTGAATTGAAATTTATCAAGTGATATCATACACACACAAACACACACATACTATATATATATATATATATATATATATATATATATATATATATATATATATATATATACTAGACGAATACATGTCGTACGACGGGTAAATTTAATTCTCCGAACAGAACAGTTTAGCACCACTTTTATGTCCCCTTACAAAGATTAAAATCCTTACACAATGCTGTTAAACCTTATGTCTAGAATCGTTATTTTAACTTTTATCAAAATCCGTTACATGATTTTGATTATAGAGAATGTCTCTAATTTAATAAAAGGCTTAGGCTTAAGAAGTCTTAGGAAGAAATTGAAATTCAAGGAATCTTGTTTAATTGGTGTCTAAAGTACTATGGATCAAATTTAATGCAAATTTGAAATATTTTAATTTTCCAATGGGAGGTTGTACTCATATTAAGCCCCCTTAAAACCTCTTTAAAATACTCCAAAGAAACTGAAATGTAAGGAATATTTATAAATTGATGTTTAATATCTATTGTTAAAATTTCATAGAAACCGGAAGTATCTGAATTTTCACAAAGTGCGTCCATCTAACTTGCTTGCTGATATATACCTCGCTTATAAACAAATGTTTGTATTCGTTTGTTTAATTTATTTACGATACCAGAGTGAATTCAATTCTTTTTACAGAAGAATCTTGCTTTACACTTAAGTTAAAACCGTTATTTTCTCTATCAGAATGCTACATCCATAGGGGAACATATATATATATTAAAAATAGTCATCCACAGCGACGTGTTTCGTGTCTACAAGACGCCCAAATTGTACTTAGTCAGCATTGATTAAGTTAAGCAGAGTTCTTTAAATAAAGTAGACATTATGTGTCTGATCGTTCTTCCCAAAATTCTAACAAACTTATATGAGTCAGATTGGAAGGTAAATAAAGAATTTCCAAGAGTCATGTGAGAACATGACATTTGGAAAATCTTTATTTACTCATGTAGATGTTTTGAATTTCCGAAATAAATTATCTTCAAAACAAATAGGCACAGAATGTTTCTCTTATTTAATTCGATAAACTACACGTACTGCAAGTATTGTTCACCTTACAATAAAAATGAAAATTCCCAAATTCGGGACAGTTGATTCAGGACAGCACACACAGAGAACTCAATATCCTTTTCACATAGAGATTTTGAACAAAAATAAATGATAAATTATTTGTCTTGAATCGGTTCATGTTATATATATATATATATATATATGTATAAAGTGGTGAACTAAAAGCGAACTTTTAGGAAAGGTAAAACCTATTGTGAAAAGTATACAGCTCAATATCCAGGATAGAGCAGATAGATATATCGAGGATAGAGCAGATAGCATATGAGTTTTTGCCATTCTTCAGACTAGTCTTGTTTTTCAACGGGCAATCTGGAATTTTGGTTTAGCCGTTAAATATTAATTCGCTGTTTGTTTGCCATTTCATGATTTTCGGCCCAGGAAGTCTTTTTTAAATGGCGTATACTCTCCACCTCACGTTTTACTGAGCCTTGTTGCATCCACGAACGTGCTTTTTATTGGACCTTTTACCCTCTGGATTCTATCTATCTTCGCCGCACCTGAAGATGTGGTTTATGGAATTTAACTCTGAATCCTCTCATATCATTTCTCGTGCCTTTTAACGACCTACCAATCTACATTTCACTTTCTCCGCTGGACTTTTTGACACCAGACTTTTTTGCAATCGGACATTTGCTTGCATTCGGGCAGAGTTTTGCCTTGTGTTTTTTCCCTACAATCTTTATTTTACCTTTTCAAATTTTTAATCTTGGCCTTTGCCAATTATCTATCCCAGCGATTTTCTCTGATGATAAGATGTTGATCTTTGAAAAGCCTGGCTTAAGGAAAAATTTAACTTGAATAAATTGCCTTTTGTGGAATATACCTTGCTATGAGCAACTGAATTGAAAAAAGATTTGACTTTTGCTTTTCTAATTCCTTTTCATCCTTCTACATATATATATATATATATATATATATATATATATATATATATATATATATATATATATATATATATTACAGTGACATCACTAGGAGAAGCAACACCATTCCTGGTATAAGCCAGTGTATAGCTGTACACAGAGACCAAAAACCAAAGACACTCTGGGATGCTGTGTAATAGGCATCCAAAATCTTTCCAGTAAGCATTCAAACTCTCTTTCTTTTTCAATTTTCTTTTTTTTGTTGTTGGGATTGGTGTATCCTACCGGATGCTAGATATCCACCAGCTATTTCAGAGACTCCAACCGAGTGATCTTTTTAGGATTCTAACCGTCCCTTTAAGCATAATTGTTTTGCACTTAGTTCACCGGGTATATTCGCCAGGTAGCTTTTGAAATTCTTTTTTATGAGCTCAGTTGATCGTACGATTACTGGAATGATGGAAATCTTCCTAAGATTCCAGTTTCTTTTTATGTCGTCTTTAAGACTTTTGTATTTAGTTATCTTCTCCTTCTCAGCTCTGTTTAAGCTTGCATTATTAGGGACACTGACTGTCAGGTTAAACAGCTCCGTTTTCTAGGCATGTAGCTGTAGATATTGCATAGTTATTGTGGATGCTGTATGACATGTTTCCAACAATTTCTTTTTCTGGTATATGTTCCCATGACTTTCTGTTACACTGAATATTCAATTATTTACAGATGGTCCACACATACTCTATTGTGTCGCATTGTATAATAGCCATCCCCTAGCAGAACCATACAACTAGATGTCAGGTGGTTCACACTCTCTACTTCTGTGTGGCAGAATTTGCACTTGTTGTCGTTGCTGAAACAACTAATCTTCTTAAAAGCATTGGTCATCAAGCCTTGATCTTGGACAGCTAGTATATTTCTCTTCTGGTCATAGTGGAACGATCCTCTTTTAAGCCAGTCTACAAAGCCTTTTTTATCTATATACTCCTGGGGTAGTTCTTCCAGAAGATATTTTGTATGTTTTTGGTTGGCCCATTCTTCCACTTTTCTTCTATGGAAGGTCGTGGTGTATTTCTAGTGGCTTTTATAGGCTATTTCTGTGGCATGCTTGTTTGGTGTCTCTGTTTCTATTTGTGAAGCAGTCTTGTTCAAAATGTTTGGCCAGTTTTATAATGGAGGTTGTTTTACTGACTCTTGTTTCTTGATGTTGATGTACTATCATAAGTTTTGGGCTCTGGGAGCTCATCAGTTATTGGCCACTGCTCACAATAGTGGCTTGATGTTGATGGCTAATTTCTGAGAGATCTGAGCAGATACAGCCTTGGGAGACACTGGTTTCTGTACATTACTTTGTACAGTTTCAACATTTTTCTTGTTTTAGTTTCTATCTTGCCTGTTAATGTCCTTTTGTGGTCAGTCTATAATGCCACATCAGTATGTTACCACTGGCATAGTGGCAAGTCTGCTACTCCTCCTCTTTTTAATGGTCTTCAGGTTATTTCATCTTCTAAGGATAAGACTGATCTCTTTACTTGTCTTTTTGCTGACAATTCTTCTCTTTATGATTCAGGTGCTGTTCTTCTTGATTTTCCTTTGAAAACTGATCAGTTTCTTGATATTGTCATTATCACTTATAAAGATGGTTGCTATGGTCCTTTCTGAACAGTCTAAGGATTCTGGTTCTGATTCAATTCTTGTCGTTCTCAAGCATTGTGCTCCTGGACGTTTTTCTATTTTCTCTAAATTATTCAATCTGTTTGTCTCGGTCCTGT
The DNA here is from genome assembly GCA_963556195.1 of Sepiola atlantica. Lineage (NCBI taxonomy): Eukaryota > Metazoa > Mollusca > Cephalopoda > Sepiida > Sepiolidae > Sepiola > Sepiola atlantica. The sequence goes on along the minus strand of OY744530.1, from coordinate 42,816,239 downwards.
TTCCCTTCTTGTTGGAACCAATCCTCTGTTGTCCCTATCGTTGAAATTTTTTAAATGCTGGTGGTCGGTCTGACCCAACTAAGTATCGTTCTGTTAGTATTTTCTCTGTTACTAGCAAAGTTTTTGAAAAGTTGGTAAACAGCAAGCTTGTTCATTTCCTGGAAAGTCTGGGACTCTTTAGTTATGTTAAGTATGGCTTTCGTGGTTTTCATTGAACTGCTTATCTTTTGACTGTTGTAACTGAGCAGATCTGTCGGTTTATGGATAATTCAGAAGAGGGTATACCCATTGCGCTTGACATTATGAAGGTATTCGACAGAGTGTGCATTCTGGTCTCTTACACAAACTTCGGGGTTATGGAATTGGTTGTGAGGTTCTTGACATTATTAGGTCTTTTCTTTCTGATCGATGCTTGCGGGTAACTTTGGACAGTGTTTCTTCAATCTCTTTTTCTATCAATGCTGGTATTCCTCAGGGCTCTATTCTAGGCCAAACAATGTTTCTTCTCTATATAAATGATCTTCCGGAGAATATTGTTCACAAAATTAACATCTATGCTGATGATACCACTTTCTATTCTGGTGTTGCTTCTCGACCATCTCCCTCAGATCAGTCAAAATATGCAGCTGATTTAGAAATTGACCTGGGTTCAGTTGTGGATTGGGGTACAGAATGGTTTCTTTTGTTTAATCCTGTTAAGACTCATCTCGTGTCTTTCAATCGAAGGCGTATCCCTTTTCTTCCTGAGATTTTCATTGATGGCTGTGCTCTTGGGGAGAAATCGACTTTGAAACTCCTTGGTCTTTATCTCTCATCAAATCTTTCATACATTAGAACCATTGCCCTTTCTGCTTCCCATAAAGTCGGTTCTTTCTATCGATCTTAACATTTGCTCACACATTAGGCTATTCTCTATCTCTACAAATCTACTATCAGACCATGTATGGAGTACTGTTGTCATATTTGAGCTGGTGAATCTCTGTCCCATTTGAGGATTTTTGATAAGGTGCAGAAACGTATCTGTAATGTGATTGTCTCCACTCTTTCTTCTCTGCACCCTCTCTCTCACAGACGTGATGTTGCTAGCTTCAGTCTTTTCTATAAATACTATCATCGGATGTGTTCTTCAGAATTATGTGATATATTCCCTGCTTCTTTTGTTCCAGCTCGTTTGACTCATGGTCTGGTGGTCTCCATAAATGCGCTGTCTTGATACTTCATTGTAATATAGCTTCCTATTCCAGTAGTATCTTTCCAAGAACTGCAGGCTTGTGGATATCTCTTTCTGCAAACTGTTTTCCTCCTATCTATAGCTTTGGTCTTTTCAAGACTGCCAATAGGCATCTCCTGTCTAAGCGATAATCATATTTCGTTCTTGTTAGCTCCTTACATCAAGTGTCTTCATGCCTTGTCCGGAGCGATTTCCATAAAAAAATTGGTTAATGACACTTTGTAACTGTGTTTTGTAGATTTTTCTCACACAGCATATATATTCTCTGCCAATTTTTTCTCTCATCTTGACGCGTTTAATTGAATCATTTTCTTTGTGTATTTGTATTGTTCTTGCTCTTCTAGGTCTTTGATGTCAGTCTCTTCACCAAGCTGTATGTTTTCTGTGTGGATCTTCTTTCCAGCTCAGAGCACTTGCCACATTTATCCAGGCAAAACTTTATTTCAATATCTTTGGAGAAAGTATGTACAACTTGCAAGAGTTGACTTACGTCAGTGTCAGAGCTGGCATACAGCTTGAGATCATCCATGAAGAGCAAGTGGTTGACTCTTATATTTTTTCAGTAGCATGTCATGCGCTCTCATGATTATCAATTGTTTCCCTTAAGATGAAATAAAGATAATATCCAGTCAATGTTCTTTTTTTACTTTTTTTTCACTTTAAGCAAGACATATTGGCACAGAAACGTAAGGGGCTACGGTCGTATGGACCAGATATATAAGTGGCAACCTGAGTGGGGAGTTATATATTTTACATTTAAATTGCTGCATGTTGGTACGGTCGGAGAAACAACAAGCAAGAAGGGAATTCTAAAGGCTAGCAGTCAAAGGAAATAAAGTATTAGAGTAGAAAATTGTTCAGCATCTAGGGAGCTCTACGTTGAAGGGGTAGGATTTTGTCGCTAATCAGGTGAATCGGGGGTATTTTCTCAAGAAAATACAAGTGCAGTAAGTTGATTGAAGCACATTCCGGCGAAATACTTATAAAATAAGCACAAGTATGCAACAGTGTGGCGATGCTACATAAGCATAATATAAGACGTATATATGCATTTGAGGTTATCTTATCCTAAAACACAATACCTCTTGCAAAGGATTCATTGTATATGATTAAATTGCATGTCCATACTTTTCTCAAAATTATTAGTACATAAATGACTACAATATATCCAATTGGATTCTTACTCATCATAGCTGATTCCATAGTTTGATGTAGTATCCATTCAACTTATCATGCACTCATTCAAAATATGCATAATTTATCTACAAATATAGCAGGAAGTTGGGTTCATTATAAGGAAATATATTTGGAACATTTAACATGCGCAATGGAGTATTGCTGTCATATCCAGCCCTTGTTCCATTGCCGCAATATTGCATCCCTGTGCTTGTTTTACAAGTACTTCAACGGAATGTGCTCCGACGAACTTGCTGCACAAGCGCCCCATCAACGTAAATATCCTGACAAACAGCAAAATCACACACCTTCACTATAGAGATCCCTGGATGTCGAAAGGCTTTCTACTCTAATACTTTCTTTCCTCGAATTGTTTGCCTTTGGAACTCTTTCTCTGCTCCCTGTTTCCCCGACTGTACCAACATGCAGAAATTTAATTGTATATAAATCTGGCCCTAATTCACAGTAAGCCCTTACGTCTTAGTGGCAGTGTGCCTTGTTTGGGGTGAATAGAAGTAAATAAAAAAATTTAAAAATTATATTTGGGGAGGTGCTGCTTGGAGCATTCTTTCTTGCCTTAACAGAGAACAAAACCAACTTGGCAATCTAGTGGAGGATGACCTCTTCTCCCCCCTACAGCCTCTTTCACACAGAAGAGATGTTTCTAGCCTCTCTCTACTGTATTTTCATGGTAAATAGGTGCTCGACTGAGCTCCAATCTCTGGTCCCCCTCCCCCTGTAAAACATACACAGCAAGAATTTACCTGGCTACAACCACAGCAAAAAACTTTTCTTTTCTCTATCTCTGATATTATGGATGTGTATTATGAGTCTTAAAGACAAGCTTAGATCTGATGACCTCAGAGGAAGATTAAATCTGGACAGTGTAAGTCCTGCATTGCAGTGCATATCACTCTACTCGTTTCCACATTATTTAAAATGGCGTCCATTTTTAACTAGTTTTGTGTAAAAAAATTAGACATTTTTAACACAAAAATATTCTGAGACCAAGTTAACTTGAAAATACATCATTGATTTATATTTTTGAAGGCATCACGTTTGAATGATGTCATATGAAGTGTCGTGTTAAACCCGTTCCTTTCAGCTGCCAGCATAATTGGAGTTTCGAATTTATGGCCCCGAAAAAAGCAATAATTTTTACAATTTTATGACAGCAATGAGTTTAATTTCCTTCCACAAATTTTCTGTCTGCTTTTATATTTACAGATATAAAACGCTGATATTTCTATATTAGAAAACAATGACAATATATTTCAAGAAATTATAGAAAAAGTTCAGATTTTATCAAGAAAACGACAAATATTTTTTTTTTGGGGGGGGGAGGCAAACTAATATCCGACTCAACCAAGTTATATATTGATAATATATATGAATGCAGAACGTTTGTTTATGTTTATTTTTGCCTTTGGTTTTTACTTTTGCTTTTTGCTTTTTTTCTTACTCAAGAGCTATTACCCAAAAGGGAAAACTTTGAAGAAACATTCTTAAAATTCCTAAGAGATTCAAAACTATTATTCAATATTTTTACTTAGAAAACATTCTTCTTGGTTATTTTTTTTTAGTTATTGATCTTGACTGTACTCAACTGACTTAAAAAATATTTGCATATTCTTGAATTACGTACAATCTACCAGCATTTATTCATGAAAATCAGACGATTTTAGTTATAGCATATATAAAGTAAAGCGAGTTTGTTGCTTGAATCTTTGGGGTACTTTCTTCTTCCTAACCCAATCTTTGATTCTAGTTCACCGGTTTAGGGGATTTTTATTTAGAAATGTTGGTCCATGTAGTTAACAACAAAAATGTATTTCGATTTAATTTCTTTCAACGAATAATTTAACCGGCTAGGAAGATTTTTAAACTGGACGCCATCTTAAAATGCTAAAATATTCCTTAGTTTTGGAATTGATTTATGTTAAAAAAAACTTCCATTTTAATCGTTCTAATTAGCCGTAATTTGCAATTAACCCACCAACTGACCTCTCTCTTACTAAGTTTCTATCTATCGCTATCACTCTTTCTCACTGTATGTTGTTTGACGCCCACCCCCGCTCTTTATATGGTACTTATCACTCTTCGATTCCATGTCTCTCTGGCCATCTCTCTCTCTCTCTCTCTCTCTCTCTCTCTCTTTATCTCTCTCTCTCTCTGTTTATTAAAAATCGAGGGTAATAAATAGAGGAAATAATAAAATGATTAGAATAGTTCCATATAAACAAAAAGGAATATCGGCACAAGTAATAATAATATTTTGTCTTTTTATGTTTTATATTTCACTGGCTGTTCAAACTCATTTTTCCTAATTCAAACAATCTTAGCCGAGCTCAATGGCTGACCTAACGGGTCACATTTTTATCTAGTAACCTATAATCTTGTACATTTCTATAGCTCTCCTGAATACTATTCCAGTCTAATAATATTAAACCAGCTGTGACATATATGTATAGTTTCACCGTTGCATACTATTCTTTTGTCACTCATTCTTTTTCACACTGTTTTTCTCTTCTTTCCTTATTCTGCTGGCTTATTCTTGACACATACTGATTTTTTTCTGTTTTTCTATCTAACACATTTAGAAAAATGATGGATTCAGTATTAGTACACAGGTTCCGCTAGTATATATACAGGAGTTGGACAAAATAATGGAAACACCTTAAATCCTCCCATGAGATCCAGCTTTGTGTAGCTCTTGGGAACAGTTTTTGTTGAAACAGGATTATCCAGATAATTGTTAAACTCTGCTGTAATTTTGCAGACCATGGTTTTGTGCTTTTTCTTCACAATCCTTACAACGGCTCTACGATTTCTTTCAGACAGCTTTGGCTTTTTCTCAGAATTTTGTTCAAATGAAGATGTTTTCCCTTTTTTTCATAAGCTGTCGTCACTTTCGAGTTCCTCTCAATACGGCCACCATCTCAGCCACTTCCTTTACGGGCACCAACAATCTCTTTAGAAATCTGATTGATTTGTAATTTAATTTTTTTTTCTTACTAATATCAACTGTCTGAAATAAAATAATAACTTTAACCAATTAATTCAGGACAACAATAACCATCAATAAAAAAAAAAAAGAAACCAACATTTTGGTAATTTTTTCAATTTTTATAGATTTAAAAAATTGATACAAAATTCACAAGGTGTTGCCATTGTTTTGTCCAACCCCTGTATGTATATATATATATATATATATATATATATATATTAAATTTATTCATCCATGGAATGTATCGCCTTTTTATAGATGTCATATGTTTGTTTATTTTGTTTGTGATACTTTTCAACAAATTCAATTATTTATACGAAACAGCATTTTACCTTAACGGTAATATGATGTATATATATATATATATATATATATATATATATATATATATATATATATAGATAGATAGATAGATAGATAGATAGATATACAGGGTGATTCATAAGTGACTTAGCTATTTATTTCCACCTTCGTTCTGCATGCATAGTTCCATTCTTTTTTGCAAGGAATTTACGACTCTTTGTAGCATATTTGATTGATTATGAAATAAATATATATAGAAACAAATATATAAACGAACAAATTTAAAATAATAAATAGCAGTAATTAGAGAGTAAGATAACAATTATCAAAAGTTCATCGTATGTTTGTGCTTCATATTGTAATCATTTTAAATAGCTAAGTGAAGTGACTTATGAATCACCCTGTAGATATATAAGGAAATTGACATTTTTGAGGCACACATGAAAATGTATTCAAATAAAATTTTGGTGCAATTTAAATGATAAATAATTTATTTAAATTTCCTTTGCAAAAAAAAATTTAACTATATATAAAAATATCAAACTAATCTATTATTTTACTAAATCTGAGTCAATTAACGTTTCTTTCCATAAAACTTTTTTCCTATATGATTTAATCACATAAAATACATGATAAAAAATACTTCAGTTCTGGGATTGAGTTATGTTTAAAATAATATGTTTCAATTGTTTTAATTAGATGTAATTTGTAATTAACTGAACAAGTCACCCACCTCTCACAGCTATTTATGTAATTCTTACACATCCTCTGAGTATGATGATTCACACACCATATAATATTTCTTAATATCTCTGTGAGCATTCAGAGAAAGAATGACTCTTTTTTGTCAGCATTGCTCTCTAATTTACGCAGTTTTTGTACATGCCACGGACATGTATGTAAAATAGATGGCAAAATAAATAAGTCTCTTTACTTCTATATTATCCATAAGAATAATATAAAAAATAAAGAGACTTATTAGTTGTGCAAGAAGAATGTCTTAACAGATGTGTTATAGTTTATGAATTTTCGAATGAAATCGGAGTAGACTCGATAGTGGTAGAGATTTTGACTCAACGGGTCACGCATACGTCTAGTAGCATATGAATATTTACATATTTAAAGCTTTATAGCATAATCTTTTTTTAATATAAAATTCGATTTAAGCCAGCTCAATATTGATATACAAAGACCTTGAAGAAAATCAAGTTTTATTAGATTGCAAAGACAATTCGCACATACTTACATAGTAAGTGTTAACTGCTGAAAACCACACAGTTGTCAAACGTGCAGCAACATTTCTTCAAAAATCTAAGTTTCAAAGTTTTTTATCAATTTAATTCAATGTGCTTCTATAATTGATGCAAATCTTTTTTTCTATCTTGTCTTTTAATATATTTACTTTCTTTGTTTTGGGCTGTATCCTCACGTCTTTGAGAGAGGCTTGGTTTGTGTGACGGTCTGTCAGTATATCAGTAAATTGTTTGGTCTCTCATGCTTAGTTCGAAACAGCATTTTCATTGCAAAACTTTCTAGATTAAATGCAGACATCTTATTTTAGATGCATCAAAGCATTGTCCATTATACTAAAGTTTGAAATAGCATTTTCATTAGTCTGTCACGTTTAAGATCAAAGCAGTATGTTTATCAGATTGTCACTTAAATTTTAAATAGAATTTTTGTTGGTCTGTCAGTCTTAAAACTAAAATAGCATTTTCGTTGGTCTGTCACGTTTAAGTTTGAAATAGCATCTTCGTTGGTCTGTCATGCTTAATTTGAAATAGCATTTTTGTTGGTCTGTCATGGTTTAGTTTGAAATACGATTTTCGTTTGTTTGTCATGCTTAAGTTTGAAATATCATTTTCGTTGGTCTGTCACGCTTAAGTACAAAACAACATTTTCTTTAGTCTGTCATGTTTAACTTTGAAACAGTTTTTCCTTTGTCTGTCACGCTTAAGATTAAAATAGAACTTTTGTTGATCTGTCATATCTTAGTCTGAAATACTATTTTTATCAATCTGTCACACTTCAGTTTGAAAAATAATATTTTTGTTACTTTGTCACGTTTAAGTTTGAAATAGCATTTTCGTTGTCTGTCATGCTTGAGATTGAAATAGTATTTTTGTTGGTCTGTCATGGTTACTTTTGAAAAAGAATATTTGTTTGTCTGTCTGATTTAATTTTGAAATAGCATTTTCATTAGTATGTCATGCTTATTCTTAAAATAGCAGATCAAATGGATTTCTCTGAAGAATACCCATTCTTGTAATTCATTTTAATTCAATGTGCTTTTCTATAATTGATGCAAATATTTTTCTAACTTGTCTTTTAGTCTTCTTTTTTTTCTTTTGAAGATCAATTTGTATTTTCTCATCTCAATAAATTCTTTCAGTCGCTATAAAATTGTATTATTTTCCAAAAAGTACTTAAAGAAAATATATAAAAAATATTTATTAGATTAATGCATACATTTCTAAAGTTACAATAACAAAATTTAGATTGCTAGTCTTTCTTTTCTCTATCGCTGTTTTCATGGTAGGTGCTCGACTGAGCTCCAATATATAACCCCCCCCCCATGCTGTAAAACATTCACAACAAAAACTCGTCTATCTAAAACCACTATAAATAATTTCCATTTCTTCCTCTGTGTACCTAAAACTAAACAGAAATTCCATGAGCAAAGTTTATTTCCAAGAACTACCCGTCTGTGGAACACAATACAACGGGGATGCTTTCTAGCTGACTACAGCATGGTCATTTTCAAGTCCAATGTTAAAAAAATTCTTGTGGAGCCGTTCTCTTAAATAAAAATGTTTGCCAAGTTGCAACCATTATTACCGATTCTCAGGGTGCTGTTTCACCGTCCACCTGACAAACTCATTAATCCTTATCCTCGAGAGGCCTTTAGACCTTGATAAGTTGTTGATCGTTAGTACATAAAAAATATAATTCATCTTGTGACGTTTTTTTATCGTTATTATATGATGTCCTCCGAATTCATTATTCATGTGTTTTCGTCATTTTCACAAAAACTGTAGGTATTGCTCAGGTATACTACTCTGTATGTATTTACTTATCAAAATCAGACTTTTATAGTTACGAATGGTCGAAATAATCCATCTTTTTTTCCTCATATACCCTGAATTTAGAGTTACTGCAGATCTCAAATAACGTTAAATCAGTTAAAATTGTTAGTTAATAAATATGTTCCAGTTTCTTTATTAGTTGCAGGAGGATGATTTAGACTGTTTTAAGGTTGGCTCTTCCTACTCTCTCTATATTATTAGTAACCAAAACAAAACCGTCGATAGGATTAAATATTAAAATTTTAAAATTGATTGGATTAAATTATTATTAAATTAAAACTGATTGGAAATGCATTTATTTTAGAACACGGACTGATATTTGTTATAAATTACTGGTGAAGCAGATTTAAGCAAATATCCGAAAAAAACAGACTGGTTCGACATTATATATAAGATAATTTAGATAGAAAAAACATATAACATTTAAGAATATCTTCACCCTGTAATAACTCTAAATTGCCACATGAGTTAAACAAAAATAAATATAACCGTTTATCTATAGCGTTTCAAATTTACAAGAAACACAAATGATAATAGTAATAATTTAGATAGCAAAACAAATCTTATATTTAAGAATAACATCACCTTGTGATAACTCTAGATCGACATATAATTTTAAACAATGGCAAGTAGAACCCCTAATCTAAAATATTTTAAATTAATAACAAAAGAATATAAAATTGAGATAGTTCTTACATAAAAAAGGTCTTGTATCAAGCAAAATTGGTTTTAATTAAAAAAATAACTGCTGTTTCTTCATAGCCATACAATCAATTTTTTGTCAGGAAATATCTCAATATATATATATATATATATATATATATATATATATATATATATATATATATAAAGAGAGAGAGAGAAAAGAAAAAATAATAAGACAAAAGTAAAGTTACATACTTTACAAGTTTTTTTATAATTAAATATTACAAGAAGGAGTAAAATATAAGAAAGTCCTTTAACCCATGGATTTTTAAAGAAATTGATCTTTTCCTCAGAAGGAGAAAAAAACAAATAATTACTAATTATTGGTAAATATTAATTTGAAAACTTGGCAAGACAATTTGCATAAAGCAAAAAGAATTAAAATATTTTTTTCATATTAATGAGCAGAAAGTGTTTGGAATTATGAATGTACCAGTAGAGTTGTTAAAAAATCCAATTGGAATAGTGTATTATATAGTAACTTTCTCATATATTTTTCTTCTGAGGAAACGATTTATTTCTTTGAACATCCATCGGTTAAAGAACTTTCTTACTTACTTTTACTCCTTCTTAAAACATTTGATTATAATAAACTTGTAAAGTATGTAACTTTACTTTTGTTTTATTATTTCATTCTTTTCCTATAATAATGCCCTATCCCCAATATTGAGCATACTTCTATTATGCTAGGATCCAATATGAAATAATTATTTTATAACAATTTTAAAATATGTATATATATCTAAATGAATAATGCGAAAGTTTGTTTTCATCCATCCTAACCATATTAACATCAAAACAGTTGTGTTTATTTAATTCTATGATACAACTTGTTCTTACGGATCTATTTTCCTTTGTCGTCATCACTCGTCCATTTGTGAAACATCGAAACGTTTTCATATTCCTCATTTCTAATAACCGTTTCCAACGATTTTTATTTGAAAATTTCAATTGCTGAAACAACACGAGAAACACCCGTGTCTGACGTTCTTCAACTTGTTCTTACGGATCTATTTACCTTCTTCGTCATCACTCGTCCATTTGTGAAACATCGAAACGTTTTCATATTTCTCATCACCCGATCAACAGAGAAGGACGTTTGTTTGTTTTTTACTCGCGACCATCGCACGAGTATATTTCAAAAGGATTCTTTATTTTGATTAATTCAACAGAAGCGTTGTTTTCCTTCTTTCGCCCGGTAAAAAAAAAAAAAATATTTAACGACATTTCGGGCACGTCTACTTCACTTATGTGTCACTATTTTGTTCATACAAGTGGAATTCTTGTTTTATACTTCACCAACAACATCTTGATAAGCAACTCACTGGTAATGTATGACATTCGTACATGCTTAAGTGGAAACGACATCAGCCCTAGTTAGATGGGAACGGTGGAGGTCTTGGACTGCCAAAAGTGTTCAAGTTGGTAAAGGATAGGCATCCAGCCGTAAAATTGCCTTAAATACAATGTCTAGTCGAAATACAGCAGGAAAAAAGAAAGGCAGTGCCAGTAGCACTAATGCTGCTGGTAATGTCTTGGGCTTCGTAGATCCGAGGATGCGTGGATCTTCAGGGCCTATGGATTCCATCAAGCCTTGCCAAAGACAGGAGTGGAGAGGAAGACTTAGATTTCGAGACTAGACAATCAGGCCCCACCCTCATCAGAGGATTAATTGTGGCCTGATTCAACAAATAAACCGGTTGATGTTGATGTTGATGTTGATGATGATGATGATGATGATGATGATACTACATAATATTTTAGAATGTCATGTATAGTAGACTTCAAATACCCACAACAAGTCTTAGATTTTCTTAATTTGCATATTTATTTTATAAAGAGCTCCTAATAAATTAATATTCTGTAGTATACAATTCTAATTTTTCATTGTCATATTTTCTTATATATACACAATATTTTCGTCGGTAGGGAAATGTTTGATATCGCGGGGATGCTGAACACAGATACTACACTTTGATCTTAGCCAAAAGGCCAAGGAACCATAAAAATAATGTTTTTATGGCTATACATTTTTGAATTAATGGAAAAAAATGATTTAATTTATTATAGTATTATCTTTTAATGGGGGTAGGTAGTATAGTATCTGTTCTGTTTTCATGATATCATCCTTCCAGTTATTAACTCCTCCTTTTTTTGGGAGGGTGCGTTCGTAATGATACCGTACTCTCAGTCGTTACCTCCTCCTTTGGGGGTCAATATAGTATATGTTCGGTCATCATGATATAATCATCCCAGGCAAGCAAAAATATATGACCATAAATTTGCTAGTATATATATATATATAATATATATATATATATATAAGACAAAGATTTTTAAAAATATCATCACTAAAACATATTTGCATCTTATTGGTGGCTTGCAATGGCTTTTTGCTTGATTTTCAAATTTCAATTTTTTTAAATGCTTCAAAAGAACTTTTCCATTCTAAATATATATATATATATATATATATATATATATATATATATATATATATATATATATATATATGTGTGTGTGTTTATAAATATATATATAGTTATATAGTGTTAGGTGTGCACATAGACATTAAGTAAGCACCCTCCAGTTATTAATGACTATGACTATTAACACTTGAAAAATTTATGAGGCGAATGATTTTTTCCAGAATTAATTAAATGTGTTATATATATATATATATATATATATATATATATATATATATATATATAGAGAGAGAGAGAGAGAGAGAGAGAGAGAGAGAGAGAGAACGGTGGGGCTTTTTAACAAATAAAATATTTTCTTATGTCTTTCCAATCATTCTAAATTAGAGTCCATTATCACTGAGAATGTAACAATTTTTTGCCCTCAGGAAATAAGCAAAACCTATGAATTGGACACATCATCACTTATGTGGAGGAAAGTGATAATCTAATAAACAGGAAAACGCCACCTAAAATGTCAGAACACTTTGCCAACCAACCATTTTATTTACATGGAAACATTCAGTTATATCCAAAATACTATGTCGTAAGTTGGTTTCACCTAGTAGTGGGGTTTTCATGTTCGACACTCTCATTGTATATGATGATATATGACCACTTTTATCCAATGCCGTATCTATATATATATATATATATATATATATATATATATATATATATATATATATATATATATAAAGCAAAGTTGTATGTATCTGTGTCATCGCATCATAGTTAAACGGTTGATATAGGAACCAAACTAAAGGCAGATATGGAATCCGATGTCCTTATCGATGTCAGAAGTTCATGTAGCTTTTATGAGACTCTTTATTCAAAATTAAAAGTACGAAAAAAGTATATTAGAAACAAATGTTCTCACATTTTTAGTATTCCTATTTAGTCGAGCAAATAACTACTTTTAACATCAAATCATCATACTTATTTAACGTATTGTTTGCTTTGAAAACAAAACATTTTTTTTACAAATGGATAAAAAATATTTGATTAATGTTCATGAATATATTTTTACTTTAATAAGAATATTTTATTTTATATTTATTTATTTATTTTAGACAATCGAACTATTTTGGATCTATGTGTAGAGATAAATAGATCCTTGAGCCGAATTGATGTAAGTAGGTTAAAAAGACAAAATATTTTCGTTTGATCAGTGGTCGTGTGCGTAAAGCATCCGTCTGCAGTTTTAATATTTTATACCATCGTTAGTTTGTATTTCACACTAGACATTTGCTAGGTTTTCTTTTGTTTTTTGTTTTTTTACTATAGCGGTCCATTTATTTCCTAGCCAGTATCGATTATCATTATAAACGTGAATAATTTATTTTAATGAAAAATGGATGACAAATATTTAATAGATGGTCTTATTCAAACTTCTCGATCTAATATTCACAGAAAACATGAATTGAAACAAATACATAGAAGGTACTGCCAAGTCTGCTGCAAAGAAAGTAGGCTCCCTCAACCGGGCTAGAAAACTTCACACGCCTGCCAATGTGCTATATCTCTACAAAGCAAGCATTCGCCCATGCATGGAGTATTGTAATCACATCTGTCCTAGTGCACCAACAACTAGTCTCTTCCTCTTAGACAGGGTCTCAAAAATAAGTCTCCAATCTAATTAGGTCTAACACAGTATACCAAGCTCCAGCCCCTGTCCCATTGCCACAATTTTGCATCCCTGTGCTTGTTTTACGAGTACTTCAACGAACTTGCTGCACTAGTGCTCCCTTAGAATAAATACCCCCGACCAGCCTGACAATCAGAAAAATCGCACCCCTTCACTGTAATGGCCTCCAGATGCCGGAAAGCTTTCTACCTTAATAGCTTCTTTCTCGAACTGCTTGCCTTTGGAATTCCTTCCCTGTTACCTGTTTCCATGACTGTACCAACATGTAGAAATGTAAATGTAATGTGGACAAACATCTCGCTGCTCAACTCCCCACTTCGGATGTCTCTATAAATCTGGCCTGTAATTTAAAGTAGCCTCTTACTTCTCAGTGGCAAAGGGCCTTGTTTGGGGTGAATATAAGTAAATATAAAATTCAAGAAAAAGTTGAAAAACTCCACATAGACGGGTACTTCAGCTAGTTATTCATAAAGCTGATGTTGCTGCAGCCCAAAGAACCCCACGAAAGCAGCGGCAGATGCAACCTTTTATTTTCTACACTGTTAAATGTTAACACAATTGACAAAATTGACAGCCTAACGTCGAACTTATTCTCTAATGGAAAAGTTTTTTTCTAATATATTCTCATCTTACGTGGAAATTTACTTTTAATTACTATTTTTACACACTCGCATCGAATAGATCATATAGTTGTTGAGATAGATGATTGAAAAATTCACATCCTCTTTTGCCGTTGTAAGATTATGCATTACTAAAATTAGTTTAGAGGAATCCTCTTTGGCACGAGAGACTTTCGTCATGAGATATTTTACATTTACCTCCACTCTTTGAGGAGATCTAATTTCTCACAAGACACAACCAAATAAAATACATGGACGTTCATAACATACTGCGTTCAGCTACAGCAATCTTCTGTGACTGAGGCAGTCATTCCACGATTGTTTCCAGGGGTGAATTCTTGATGGAATTAATAGTTGATCACAAAACACAAATGAAAAGAGGAGTTCGAAGAAAGGACCTTTTATTGGGCTGTCATCATTGCCTTGTCTTCTGTCAGCAGCAGGGGTGCGTTCCGGCTATGGACCTTTGGGGCTGTTGGCCCCTTAATTTATCGTCGATGTTAAGACACTCTTTACACGTGGTGTTTGCCTCAATACCTCTTTCTCTCTCTCCCTCGTTGAGCCATGTGACGTCACGTCCGCTTCAGTTGAGGTGACATTTGAATGCATACTCGCTGACGCCTATGACTCATGTGTACGTGTGAACGCCGTCCTGATAACCAAATAATCAGATATATACTAGCAACGTACTCATTACTATTTAACAGATAATCATGGGGTGATTGAAAAAGTATAGAAAGTAGAATGTGGACCTTGGGTTTACTTTCGGCAGCCTCGTAACTTTCGCTTCCCTTATTTTGTCCATTAGTCCTCACATTTAATGAGCGATCTTTCTGACAAAGGGGGAAGAATTGCTGTTTTCTGGGTCGGAATCTATCCATCTAACACTTATTGTTGGCTAGTTATTGACCTTGAAGTATTATTTTTTTAGCTCCTTACATCAAGTGGCTTCATGTATTGTCTGGAGCGATTTCTATAAAAAAAGGTTAGTAAATAGGAATTATAATCAGGATGGTAATGAGATATAGGGAGCGACGTACAGGGTGGACGATGGAGGAAATCCAATCATATTCAAATTATCTCCCTTATAATATTTCTCACTACTAAGACTTTATACTTGAGTCTTTAGGGGCAGACAATCAAGGAGTAGCTACCGGACATTACCCAGGTATCACTAGGGCATCACCAGACCTCTGCACACCACTGGTCAAAGGTGGTATGTGGGTAGACGTTGTGTTTTGAATACGACTGTGTGTTTTGACAATTTCAGGATTGAGAGAAAAATTAAATATAAACATTTTATAGTTTGTCTTTTGAGGTAGATTGATTAGATAATTTGTTAGGAAAAACAATTCGCAGAATTATGTCACTGATCGAGAGAATCGGAAAAAAGAAGAGAGAGTAAGACTTGAAGTCAAGGTGAGCAGACGTTCCACCTTTTACTCCCTCTGTTATATTACAAATTACCGTTGGGTTTATAAACCGTTATACACCAGTGTTTCGTTGTGTACCCGGGTTGGTGCTAAACACACATGTGTTGATCTTCCCGCCACCGCCATCATCATCATCGTTGTAAGCCATGCTACACCATCGTTCACTGATGCAAAAAATAACCGACACTTTGTTGTCTGCTTTATAAAGGTTTATTCAAAGAACAGAAACAGAAAACTGATTGACTTATTATGCATGATAGGGAGGGAGAGAGAGAGAGAGAGAGAGACAGGCAGACAGATAGACAGTCTCGTTACACTTGAAGTTACATTGTAAAGCGACCGCCGCCACCCCCATTGGGGCTCTGAGAACAGAGCTTCAGTTGTCAGTTAGAAAGAGACCAAGACCTCCTTAGCCGGAAGTCATGTGATTTCATCGACTTCCACTTTTAGGTCATCCTGACCTTTAGAGCGCCACTCAACACTCTCTTCATGGAAACACCTCCTTTGCTATCTAACACCTCCAGCGGGGGCTGGGGAGTCGACTGTAGATGTAAAGCTGAGTGTACTAAGAGAATGTCAGTATTCTACCACAATAAAGTGTAATCTATGAAAAACCTTTTCTTGTTTTGACTCTTAATTTTTGCTGAAGGAATATGTAGCTTCAACCATCTTTCAAATGTTTGGGGCCAGTAAAGGACGGGCACGACCTGACACATTAAGTGTGCATTAAATATTATTGTAATAAAGTGTAAATAAAGAAAGGATAGGGGAAATTTCAAAGGGCTCAAAAATATTCAAAGCCTAGGAACCCTGCCATTATTTAGTGCCAGAGTCTTGAAACAAGTAATACAATTCATCCTTTACATAAAAAGAAAACATGTATTTATAGTAAAATTTTCAAGGAAATAATAAAGTATGTTTCCATAAGTCACTATTTACTTGTCTGCAACGTTTATTTTTCGTTTGTTTTCTTCATCATGACTTAGACGATGTGAGATGACGTCATAATAGACATGATCTTGTATAATAACTAGGAAAATGTGCTGAAAAATTCAAGCAGCATATTGGTGCTCGTTCCCACAAGTGGCTATCATCTGTACAATGTTTTATATGAATCATAAAGTATCGAGATGGAGAGCCCCTGACGTTTCACCTGAGATAGGCTGGACAATAAAACGTTAGTGAATGGTTAGTGGGTTGTATTTGTTGTTTTTCTGGTTTCGGTAGACTGAGCTGCAGTGCCAGTGTAATAGTCCCCTGTCTTTTATTGGTTTCTCAATTGAAAGGTGTTGCAGCAGAAATTGAGAAATCGAAAACAAGAAAAAAAATTTGTATAAAGCTTACAATTTATTGCATGTAGAATGTCGACATGCCTTTTATCCTACTCCCCTTATAGTTACAATCAACTCCCCAACCTCAAGCTGGGGAAGCAAAACGTGCAACGATCATCAAGTTCTGTTCTTTTAATAAAAAAACAAATCAAATGTTTACAATAAAAATCTTAGCCTTAATCTTGCAATAACCATAACAATCACAGCCGCATTCCAAACGCGACACCTACCCACACTCTTGACCTATACCATGTTACCATTTATCATTTCTATTCATTATTATGCTGTTTCTGATCACCACGGAGGTAATCTCGTTACACCGGGGTTGTCAGCAGATTCTGAAATTTTTGATTGTGTGAAAGGGTCAGAGCAAGTAGTGTCCGATATGAGTGGCTTTCCGGCTCTAAAAACGAAGAGTGTCATGCCGTCGGGTCAGAAAACGTCGCCTGTGTCGAGGCCGAATTGAGGCATTTACATTATTTACAACTTATAATATCCTCAATTTTGAAACCATGTCTTCAAGCGCCAATCACCTGGGTGCCCTTTGCTACATTCTTAAGGAAATGTGTCACTTTGAGACGGTTCTGTTGAAGGCACACACGTAAAATAAGAAGGGAGAAAACTATAAATAAAATTGAAAAGATTGTTGACCTCTGAAGCTTAAAGCAATAATGCTTATGAATTTTTAAAAAAAAACAACATAATTAAGCGCCATTGTTTTTAAAATTATAATTATATCATTTAAATATCAGTTATATAGATTTAAAAATTAATTTGCAAAAGGTAAAACAGTAATAGCATTAAAAATGTTAACTTCCAAGATGATATCAGTTATCTCTATATAAAGTCATTATTCTTATATCAGCAACGTTTCAGCTAATGTACAATCTGACCTTCTTCTGATTCCTTTCGTCATAGTCACTTTCCAGGAATTTCAAACTGAACACTTTATTTAATCCCCTGTCGAAAAAGAGTCAGATGCAACTCAATTTGTGTGGTACTTGTAAGCATTGGATACACAAGAAGTGCAGTGAAATTACTGATACGTTGGGAGAGGATAACCAGTTTGTATGCAAGAACTGTAATACAATGAAGATGGATGAGAATTAAGATGTGAAGAAAGTATATTTGGATGTTCAGAAGTTTTGTAACCTTGGTGATTGCATTGGAGCACAAAACAGAGCATGTGCTAGTGCGATTGCAAAAATTAGGAGTGGATGGAATAAGTTCAGGGAACTTCTGCCATTACTAAGAAGCAGAGCATTACCACTGTTGACCAAGGGAAGAGTCTATCTGGCATGTGCATGAAGTGTGATGATGTATGGAAGTAAAACCTGGGCAGTAACTGTTGAGGATCTTCGTTGCTTGGAGAAAAATGATATGGCAATGATATTATGGTTGTGTAATGTGAATGTTTAAGACAGACTTAGATCTGATGAGCTCAGAGGAAGATAAACTTTGGACAGTATAGGGAGATTGTGCAGAACAAGAGACTTTGATTGTATAACTACGTTGAAAAAAATAGATGAGAGTTTTTGGATTAGTAGATGTAGAACAGTTGAGGTAGCAGAATCAGAAGGTAGGAAAGGTCAAGAAAAAATGGGAAGAAGTAATAAGAATGGACTACAGAGAAAGAGAGATAAATAAAAACCTGGCCGGAGATAGATTAGTTTGGAAGTCAATTTTTACGGACCGTCCAACACATTCCAGCATGTAAAACAGACGTTAAACCGAATATAGCAGATGATGATGATGATGATGATGGTGGTGGTGGTAGGGGGTTGTGGTGGACTGTTCTTATTCCACGTTCCATACCTTTAAGTTATCTTATATCAGTTATTTCTTTCCTAAGTTCCTTCACCAAGGATTGAACTCACAATTTCTAGGAATTTGAGTGGCAACAAGCCTCCCCAGTGTTCCAGTACTCTCTGCACTCTTTCAGTGGACTTCTATTGGTTGTTTCTCCTCCTCGGTCTTTCTACCCTCCTTGACGTATTAGTATAAAACCATTACTTTCCAGTACACATTCAGCTCACGTCTTAGTTTATGGCCCAGTGTGACAGCCCTTCTAACGTCCTACAATGAGTGTAAGTTTTCCAATGTATTTCAAAAGAGAAATATTTTCACTTGTCTGTCTGCATACACAATAGTATTACTTTCATTCAAGTAAATTCTATGACTTAATCATTTCTATTTGAGCATGCTTCAAAAAGTATTCACATGTGGAAATGAGAAAATGAAATATTGCTAAAAGCCTTCAAATAGATCGTTACATGTATAAATGTTTTGTGCGTGGCAAATGTCTAACTCAATTACTGCCAATATAAACTCACAGAAAATGATTGCAAAGCAATTTCACGAAAATATTGCTTGAGTTTCCATTATATTGCTATTATGATATATGCAGTGGGAATTCTCTAAAGAAAGAAAACAATTTTGTTTGGATTTCCTTTTTTCCAAAATATCTATAAATTAATAATTTTATTTGGTTTATCTTATTTCATATATACGCCTATTAATGCATTCATTTATTTTCATATGCAGCAATGAAACTGTCAAGCTGAGAATATTAACTGAGCCTTACAAAAGTTTATATACTCAGTTTGATAATAGAACAAGAGGAATACCAGTCCCATACAGGTAAAGTTAATTCTTCGAACAGACCAGTTTTGCAACACTTTTATGTCTCTTTACACAAATTTAAATCAATATATAATAATACTAAACCTTATGACTATAATCCTTATTACAATTTTGATAAAAATCCATTACATGATTTTTATTCTAGAAAATGTCTAAAATTGATTGCTTAAGCGTAAAGGATTTTAATAAGAAATTTAAATTCAGGGAATCTTGTTTAATGGGTGTCTGAAGACTATAGATCAAATTTGAAGCAAATCTGAAATATTTGAATCTTACTAAAAGAAATTTGTGCCTATATTATGTCCACTAAAGACTCCCTTTAAAATACTTTAAAGAAACTGCAATTTGGGAAAATTTATTGTTAAAATTTCACAAAAACCGGAGGTATCTGAATTTTTACGAATGGCTTCCATCCCCCTTTTACATCCTTTGCATGCAACTAAATTCAACTAAACATTACAACGCCTTAGCAGTTGCATTAAAAAAGTTATGATGATCGGTTAATTAGTTTAGGAATGATTCCTGTATATACAAATATATAAACATATACACATAGATAACTTTATATAGATAGATGAAAATTATAGAAAAATAATTAAAGGAACACTAGCCGAGGTACCTCATTCAGTTCTGAAATGTGGCTGTTTACGCATCTAATGAGACCTATCTAGGTCGAAATAATTTATAATACAAACAGCTCTAATGTGTGTTTAGTTTATTTAAATTTATATATATATATATATATACAAATTTTCAACAACAAAAATATTGACATAGAATAAACTGAAGTATTTTTTGTTATTATTGCCATAAATTTTAATGAAACTTCAATGACTTAGATACATACAGGAAGTAATTATTCGGTGGAGCAAAAGTGTTTGTGCAATGTAAAAATAATGATAGATTATGCAAGAATTTACTCTAAAACAACAACAACTCTTCAAAATAAAGACCTTCTACCAGCGAGCTGCAAACTTTCAGATTTGGCTAAAGTATTATTTATTTGGCTTTGAATCGAAAGTTTTTTGGCACTCTTCTTCAACTTCATCGAAAGACTAATTTATGCTAATCCTTGTAGTACATGCAGCAATTATTATATTGAAGAAGTGAAGTATGCAGTAGACAAAACAATATACGAGCATAAGTGCGCTATTAAACTCAGTGAGTGCAAAAATGTCCTTGTTGCACATATGTTTGATTTCAATCATGAATTTAACATATTAACGGCTTCTATAATAAAAAGAAAATATGCACAATTCTCTTAGTAGACATCTTATCGAAGCTGCTCTTATAACTGACTCCAACAATACAATATACCAAAGAATGTGATATTTTTCAGATTATCTCCATCCTGTACAAAAGTATTGTTAAAGAAAATTCTATTAATCTTCACACAGATTGAAATTCGGCCATTTTTCACATTCATTATTCCTGACTTTTCTATCCGTTCTCCATCTCTCTATCTCTCTTTCTCTCTCTCTTTTCTCTCCCTTTTCTCTCTCTCTCTCTCTCGCACGCTCTCTATCTCTCTCTCTCACACACACTCTTTCTTTCAGCCATTAATACATACTTGTTTACATTTTGACGTCACCTTCCCCTTCCAATTAATCGATAGATAAAGAAATGAACACTGATCCATTTTTCTTCGCCCTCTTTTTGACAATCATGTTTACTTTCTTTCCTGCATTTATTTTCTCTCCTTTCATGATGACTTCTTATATAATCATCTCACTTGGATGCTTGACAATACCACAAGGTTGAAATAAATTATTGCATCGATGATTATGTCATTTCGTGTTACTATATTTTATATATATATATATATATATATATATATATATATATATATATATATATATATATATGCTGCAACTGCATTCACTGTAGTCAAGTTGAGCTGGCTTCTACCCTGACCTGCCTGGTGGTCCATGCACAACGGTCCTGAAAAAGATCATACGAGGTGGCTAACTAATTGCAATTCCACTATTGAAGGTCAACCATCAGTGGATCAGCCAAACCCTCTTGATTTTTGTCGGTCAGGTTCTCAGCTGCCAACCGATACATTTGCACTACCCAGACAGAGAGGTAGAGAGTATTACACCACAAATTAATTCCACCTCTAGACCATGAGTTATATGCCCGAACCATCGAAGACGTTATTAAAACTAGAGAGACAGCAGAGACTTCAGGTTGAGGTGTTGGTGGATAGCAACAGTTGGAACATGATCGGAGCCAGTCATTATCAACATTTTCACCTTCTGCTGATCGAGCACCCTCATTGACCATGTCTTGCAGTCATAGAAAAGGATCAACCGATGATAGACACACACTTTGCTTGATATTAAAATCTCTCAACGTCCTCATACAGACCGCTGGAGGGTCACAAATGCAGAGCTAGTGGCCTCAACTTGATGAGCGACCTCCGCTATACACTACCAAAATGGAACAACGGTGGACACAAGGTCCACAAATGACTCAACGTCTTAGAAAACAGCACCATTCAGGGAC